>VMKM01000160.1:0-533630 GCA_008360985.2 Macquaria ambigua | reverse complement strand
CCCCCTCCTTCTCCTCTTCACCCTCTTGCTGCAGCTCAGATCCCACATCTCTCACGATGGCTCCTCCGGTCCCCAACCTCACCCTCCTCCCCACGTATCCACTGCTCCAGAAGCAAAAAAAAAAAAAAAACACCTACTGCACCCACGGAAGACAGATATTCATGTTCTCTGTTAAAACTTGTCTTTTGTCCCCCCTCCTCCTAATCCTTTTCCTTCTGTGGATAGCTCCAAATGGGTTGTGTCTGCCTCCTTTCTCTTTCTCTCTTTGTCTCTTTCTTTCACATTTTCTTTGACCATATTTCTCTCTTTTCCTCATCTTCCTTCTCCATTTCTTTTTCACCCTCTTGGCTCTCTCTCTCTCTCTCTCTCTGTCTGTCTTTTTCTTACAGTGTCATTAGTTGATAAATGTCCTAACTAACTCTCACACTAGGGCTCAGGTATTGACAGATCTTTAATTAGATTTAAAAAAAGCTCCCTCTGTTTAGTGCAATAGCTAGATAAATTTTGAGCATATTGAGCTCCACCTACAGAAAAAGATTTCTAATTGTTTGCTGTAACATTTTCATAATGTAGGAAGGTAAACACACTAATGTGAAATATTATTTTTGTAGTGCTGCACCTTAGCTATAATAATGTATCAACACATACATATCATGTAAGTACTGCTTTTTAATTATAGAAGAGTAAATAGGGATCTCTTGTGGTCATAATATTTTAAAGTAGCCATATTTTATTGATCACTCATATTTATAAAAATTACTTATTTAACGTTTGTTAGCAGTAGTATCTCGTCTATAGCTGGAGACGTCGCAGCCTGCAGACTGACCCTTCAGGGCTGAGCTGTGTCCTGCCCACCCAGGTCCTCCCATGTTGTCAGGTGTCAGGGTGCCGCTCGGCGCAGCGCCTGATTCCTGTGTCGTCCCTCTGTACTCCCTGTCTCCATCAGCTTGTCTCCCTCCCCCCTCACCCCTCAGTCTGCCAGGGGCACGGCCCAACACTTCCTCAGTAAACCTGACCCCGGATGTGCACGGCATTGTGGGCGGAAAACTACCTGGGCACTCTATTTTAGCTCTAAAATTAAAACATTTCATTCCTCTGCTGTACACAGTTACAGGTCATGACATAATGAGAAAATAACACGTTGGATTCATCGCAGACTCACCTGTTTTAGGCTTTAATCATGGTGGATATTTTGTGTTCTGTTCTGTCTGTGATAGATGAAATGAAGTTGCCCTTTCGACGTGCCCTTCACAATGCAATGCATTTCCTCTGATTATGTGTCTCTCTGAGCCCTCTCCCCTGCCAGTCTGAGGGGTGACCACTTCCATCAGGACCTTCACCCACCCACCCCTGCAATAGTTGGCCATGTTGATGCCTGCCTGATCTGAAAGCACTCATTGTGTTTCATCTGTCTGAGAACTTGCTTCCTGACACATCACGTCTTGCAAGTCAGTTCTCAGACATCCAAAATATGTTAGATTGGAACCAAATCAGAAATCGTTTGTTGGCAAAGTTATAAACAAAAAAGAAAAAAAAAAGAAGGTGTGAGTGCTTGTGAGTCATCCATTGAGAGTCAGGTCCTATTTTAGGCACCATATTGGCTAACGCTAGTGTTCCCATGATACCTCAGTGTTGCTATGGTAAACTCCCTCCTGCGTCCCTACACCTCTGAAGAACAGCTGCTGTTTACCCGCAACTCCCCACTGCTCTGCCCACCGCTCTTCCCGGATAATCTTCCCTTTTCTGTTGCAGATTTTGAATCACTGCTGCCAAACAGTTTTGAGTCTGAAGGACATGTATTCATTGCTCCCAGGTAGCTCTGTGTGTGAACGCTTGCTGTCGTTGATGGTCATCAGTCTTTGGTCTTGTCTTCACGTCTTTCGATGCACTATATTCTCATTTTGTTGTTTTTATCTGTCATCTGCTTTCTTGAATGATGTGTTTTGCGATGTTGAGTTGTACTGTGTGGAAGTGGTTGGTTTCATTCATTCGTTTTTCATTTTGAGTGGTGTGTAAACGTATAGTGACAATATAAAATTCATCATAACCTTATAATATGGATTATTTTTTTTTTTGCATTTACCCTCATTACAACAAAGTATTGAAGCCACATTAAATCTCCTTTGCATGCTGCTACTGTGGTGCTGCATGTTTGTATTACACTAATACATTTAGAGGGTTATTGGTTTGGTTGTACAATGTAATGTTAAGAATTAAATGGACAACAAAAGGTGCAAAAAAAAAAAGCAACAGTTTGTATGAAAAAATGACTGATCTCCTTTTTGCATGTGATGTTTTGTTATCAACCCCCTCATGGCCTCCAGCTGCAGCCTGAATTCTGAAACACACTGATACAATCACTCTTTCATCGTGACGCCTGTGCTCTGCACTGCAGTCCAATCCACATTTTGTTTTGATTGACAGCCTTCTTAGCATAGTGGAATTTAAGCTTTAAGACACGCATGCTGCACACGATAGCATCAAGTAACACAGATGTGGATTCATGCATCCCCACTTTGTGTTGTGTGTCCCCCTATAAAGGACAAATAAGGCAGAGTGTAAATATTGCACACAAGTGTTTGTTTTTAACCTTCGTTCTCGGAGTTAAAATGCCTTCTCTGTTCCTCAGGGAGTACTGCAGTGATCTGGAACTGTCCAACAACAACACCGAGTTCCTGCTCAACTTCATTGCTCTCATGGAGAAGGTGACACCGGACTCCAAACAATGTGAGTTTCATTTCTTTTCACTCACACAAAATAATCAGCATTTTATTTATTTGAAATTAGTTAGTTTAATATTGACTTCAATGGTCAAGGCTGGCGATATTACGTATTTTTCTTCTTGTCGAAAATGACCAAAACCAACAATGAATTGATCCTACTAGTAAGTATTGTCTGTAGCCAAAGCTCATTAGCTTACTCCTCTGTGCCACAGACCTCCATTGTTGTTCAAAAACACTGAGCCATGACATGTTCCTTCATTATGACAAACTGACTTTATTTTGAGTCAATCCCACATACAGTACAGTACACCATCCTGCTGTAAATACTCACATACTAATCTGCGGATGAAAAAAGTCCCCATCAAATGCACTATTTACTCCTGTTTGAGTAACGTTTGCTAAAATCTGCAGTACCCCACTGTTACAGGGAATTACATAGCACTTTTTATTCATTTATGAGCCGTTTTTAAAGATTTACATCTTCAGTGGGAACAAAAGGGCTTGGGGCTTAGAGCAACAGACAGGGAAGAGAAGTCAGAAAATATTAAGAGACAAGCTAACACATTGTTGGTGTCATTTTTTGTTTTTCATGGGATTTGTTGATAGTAATAAAAATATTGAGTAACGCCTTTATCCTCTTAAAACGTAAATCCCTAAGAAAAATAGTGCAAAAGTACATCCACAAAAAATGACTGATTTTTAGTATTATCAGTGTTTACTGGTGTGATGTTACGTGTGATGCAGGAGCAGAATGATAATAGTCAGGGTGCATTATCAGCACAAATTGATGCATTTCAATTTTGCCACCATCTGTACCAACACACATCTTGCACAGAGACAGGGCGAGTTTTGTAGATTTACTTGGCTGGAAATTGGTCAAAACTGTCAAATTTGGAAAATCGTATGTGTTCATATTCACATCCTTTTCACGTGTTTTATCAAAAGTGGACTGAGTTGTTGATATTCTGTTTACCTAATCTTGTTTAGGCGACAATTTGCTCCTTCACAACCTGATTCTGGACACTGGCATCATCAGGCAGCTGGTCGAGAAAGTGTGGAAGAACAAAGACTTGAATACGTGAGTACGAGTACTGAGGGAAGTGCATCTTTAGATTTGACTCTTGAGTAAGATTCAGATTTGATTTCTGTCTCTTTTCTCCATCGTGACATATAGATATGGCTTTCTGGCCGTGTTTGCTGCAACAGATGGAGGTATAACAAGAGTGTTTCCGAACAAGTAAGTCCCACTCCTCATCACGGCTGCATGTCTGGGGCTGCAGCTGCTCTGTTAGTTCTGTTATGTTTCTGACTTTATCCTCTTTTAAAGCAGTAAGTTGTAAAGACTTACATTGTTTCACAAACAGGTAGTATAGCAGGAGGCTTGTACATCAGAGATTTACAGCTCCAGCGTCTGTGCTCTTAAATCTCAGGGCTTCAGAAACCTGGGAGGAAGATCCGGAGCCGTTTAATGCCAGCTATTACCGCCGCAGTCTGGACAACAAGGGCTACATCTTCCGAGCGCCTTATCGTACAGGTGAATGATGCTCTTGGTCTTGGGTTGTATATCTCACACTGCGACTCATAATGTGTTGTGGCTCTTTGTTTCTAACCCCCCTCCTGGCTTGTTTCTCTGTTTGTTTCCCTCTTTAAGCGAGGGACGAGCTGCTGAACCCAGAGAACGACACAATAGGGATCCTGGTCAGCACGGCGGTGGAGATCACAGTGGGAGGCAAGACCATCAAACCTGCAGGTGGGCTCAGAGGACACAACAATCCTTAGAATGACAGATGTTAAACAAAATGTTTCAGAGCAAGGCGCAGATAATTACACGTCTGTGTTTGTATTTCTTCTCTCTTTGTGTGGACATGTCCGTGCTCTGCATCTATTTGTTGGGCCTTTTATGTGCATCTGTCTTTTTAATTTTTTGCATTTTGAATCTTTCTTAATGAGTCTCTTTTTCCTAACTTCTCTTTCTCTCAGTGGTCGGAGTGAAACTAGACCTCGAAGCCTGGACGGATAAGTTCAAGATTCTTGCCAGCAACCACACAGACAACCGTCAAGGCTCAAATACGGTAATGAAATATACATTTAAAAAAAGTATATTATATTTACAAGCTTGAGTTAAGTCTTCAGCAGTATTTCTAAGATGTTCAGCTGTTAACTTTGTTTTTTTTCTCCGTTGCCAGTGTGGACCAAACATGGGCTGTGAAATGGACTGCGAAGCCAACAGTGATGTAAGTATTTCTGCAGATTTTTAATGAGCTTCCTGTATTCAGCTCGATCTCCTGTCTCGTACGGGTAGCACTGTACATTTTGTGCTTCCAATTAACAGCCCATGTTTTCCTCTGTGTGCAGGATCTCCTGTGTTATTTAATAGATGATGGTGGATTCCTAATCATGTCTAATCAGAAGGATGACTGGAACAAGGTGACGTTAATAAATACATTTTCACACTGACCAGGGTTTCTCGCTAACCTTTACACTCAGCTTGACCAGCGTTTCTTATTCTCCACAGGTGGGAATGTTCTTCAGTGATGTTGACCCCTACTTGATGTACGCTCTCTACAACAATTCCTTCTACAACCGCAAGCAGTCATTTGACTACCAGTCTGTGTGTGAACGGGTGCCTAACAGTGAAGCTGGAGCTGCACCCAGAGGAGTGTTTGTGGTAAGAACATACACTTCAACACCGGAGGAACGAGATGTAATAATTTAAAATAGTAGACTAGATGATAATGCATGTAATCCAGTCGATATGACGCACATGTTTTTTCTCTTTTCGTCTGTTTCTGCAGCCCACAATTGCAGATTTTGTAAACCTGGCTTGGTGGACTTCAGCAGCTGCATGGTGAGAGTCCTCAAGCTCAAATGAAAAACACAACTGTAACATACAGTACACACATACTGTACCTGAAGATCTGATGGATACTCCTAGTACCATATTAACTGCAAAATGCATTATTCTAACTTATTACTAAGCCCCATTTTTTTGCATGTGCGAATTCTTATCCATACCTCCTGTCTCCACAGGTCCTTGTTCCAACAGTTTATATATGGGCTGGCTTATCACAGCTGGTTCTCCACAGGTGGGTGCAAACAAGACACATTCAATCATTAGATGTTATCTTCTTGTCTGCATGTTAGGTTTAAAGGAACAGGAACATTTTGGGAAAGACACTCTTTCGATTTCTTGCCAAGAGCAAGATGAGAAGATCGATACCATTCTCCACATGTTGAGTATGAAGCTAAAGCAAGGAGGCGTGCAGCCTAGCTTAGCACAGGAGGATACAGCTAGCATGGGTATCGCCAAAATTCAAAATACACCTACCAGCACCTCTCACGCTCACTAATTAACACCTTGTACCTTGTTTGTTTAATATGTAGATGATCAGAAATGTAAAAAAACAAAGACAAAGTGTGGTTTTAAGGGGGAGTTACAGTATCAGTCTTTTCGTCTCACTCTCAGAAAGAAAAGTAATGTGTATTTCCCAAAATGTTGAGCTATTTCTGAGCACTTACAGTCAAAATGGAGTTATGAGCCAAGACTCTTAAAGTGCACTGACTAATGGTTAAATGATATATGTATCGGTGTTTTAAAGTGCACAGTTTTCTCGTGAAATTTGTTTGTTGTCCTCAGTTACACTTTTCCAAACTGTAATGATGAAGGAGAGAGGTTTCACAGCTTTTTCCAGGCCAAGTGTAGACGTACATCTTTAGAATCAGATCTTATAAATCAATTGAACTGACAAGTGTTACTCTTGTGTCTTTGTGCTCTGGTGATGCTGCAGATGAGGTGGATGCAGAGGGATTCGACTTAAAAGAGCGGAGTTGTGTAATGATCCAGACCCAGTTCTACTTAAGTAATCTCAGCAGCTCCTACAACATACTGCAAGACTGTGGCAACTGCTCCAGGTCTGTACACATGAAGAAATACACACACCAACATGTACGTGCGCTCACACATACACACCACAAAGAGTCGTACTGTGACAGGGGCACAGTTAGCAAGACAGATTCACTTTTCTGTTGGAGCTAATAAACTCTGCTGATGATTAAACCGTATCCGCTTTAATGAAACGGTCATATCATTGGCTAAATGAGCCTTATAAGACTTGTCTCATGAATCTCGCTAATACCTTTAGCAAATGAGCCTGTGATGTAAGCGAGCAGAGGGGGGTTGTTGACAGAGTTGTCTCTCTCTCTGCAGGCTGTTTCATGCCAAGAGGATAAACAATACCAACTTGCTGTTTGTGGTGGCAGAGAAGATCCCATGCAACACCTGCGAGATAGAGAAGCTGTCCCAGGAGGAGGAGGAGTGTATCCTTGTTCACATTGTACACCAGCTGGCAGAGAACAAGACACACTCTCTAATCGCTTGATTCTGTCTCCCGATCAAACATACCTGTGGAAACGCAGATGTTTCATTTCAAGGTTATTTTTATCATGATGCAGTGAATTATGACCAGTCATTTACATCTGCAGGACTGCGTGAGGAATCGGTGTGTGTTTGGGCAGATGATGAAACATTGCAAAAAAAAAAAAAAAAAAGGCAGAAATTCATGGGATTTTCCTTAATTGAGTCAATTTTCAGTCAAGGAGGAAAATCCATGTGAAGAAATGGCTGTGGCACGCTATCGAAAAGGACCCTCCACCTGCTTCGACAACAACATCTCTGTAAGATTTTTAGATATCAATAAGCACAGTCATTCAAATAAAAACAGTTTGGCTTTTACTCACTGTGAGTTGGTAAATAGTTGATATAGGGCTTATAGTATATACAGGGTTCCCACCGTCATGAAATTCCTGGAAAAGTTATATAATTAGAAAAACTGTTTTTCCAGCCTGGAAATGTTTTGGAATTAACATAATGTTTTGGAAAGGTTTTGGATATACGTTGTTTTGGCTGTTGTTTGAAGTATGTTCATAAAAATCCCAAAACATGTCTAACGTTACGCGAAACACGTTCCTCGTATTACTAATTTAAAATCTGGTGTTGCGCTGCATCACGTGATACCCATTGGTGTATGCAGCTAGTTGGTGGCAGGAATGTCTGAAGTTAGCAAGCGCTAGCAGTTTGCTTATCCGCAAATGCCTGGGAAGTACGTGTTTAATAATGGCTCAAGACAGAGGCAGACCCTAGCGTGCGCTCTGTGATCGCACACATATACTGATTTTGACATATACTGACATACCTATTTTAAACTACTTAAATAAAGTCGTGGAAATGGGGTAAAATATTATGGAAAAGTTATGGAAAAGTTCTGAAAAGTCATTGGTAAAAATGGGTGGGAACCTTGTATATAAGTAACAAAGTATAAGGAATCTGTTTTCCATCAGCATGCAGTATTAAATCACACATCCGATGTACTAGATGTACTTACAGATACATTTTTCCCTCTGCAGGAGAACACGTCAGACTGCGGACGAGGATACTCCTTCCGTCCGTCCCTTTACACCTTACTGCTCATTCAGCTGCTTCTGCTTTATCCGGCCTTCAGCCCCCACATTCACTCTCTACTACATTAATTCCATTTTCCTCCACTTATCCTCCTTTTAGCCCCCCCCCCCAAGCTTCTTTCCCGACCTAAAACCCTCCGACCCCACCTCCATGCCCCTAAGCCCTCCCCCTGATATAGTCATAGGTAATAATGGGACTTCCCATCACGGCAAGTTGGAAGCCCTGAGTGCCGCGCTACCCAGCTCGCTTCAGTCCGTGTCGCTTAGTGACAACTGCCGGACTTTTGTGTCCTCAGCCAGTTAACCTTCATCTGCAGGAAGAGTGGGTGGTGCCAGACCACCTGGATCATCAGAGGCAACGTAAGAAAAGAGAAAACACCCCCACAACCACCCCGCCACCTCCACCATGCAGAGAAGGGAGGGGATAGAGGACAGGTCGATGTCCTCGTCACAGACCTCCCGCCTCACAGACTGGAGAGTTGAGGTTGTGTGTCCGCCTTCGCCTCTGTCTGTCAGACAGACGATGGGACTTCTCCTCCTCCTTCTCTCCTCCATCTCGGAGTCTCTGTCTCTGTCATCCGCCTCTCGTTAAGAGGCCGTGGACCATTCAGCCGGTTATAGCCACCATAAAAGAAAATAACAGAAAAAAAAAAAAAAAAAGAACTGTCAAGTATACAAAATGTCAAGTATAAACTGCTGAAGTGATGAGTATTCCAAACATACAGTATATTTAGGTTTTTAATTTGAAAAAGGAAGTCGTTAGGTGTTAACTTAAAAAGACATGAATTAATTTATGCACTATATCTACTTGCCAAAATGAGATAGACTTTCATGTGGTCTTATTTTTATAGCCAAAACACGAAGAGGAAACTGCTTCTGATTTAGAATTTAGGACAAACCATGAGAGGAAGAGGAGACTCTCAGAAACTGAAAGCTGATTCATTTTGTGCAGCACCTAATTACAGATTAATGCTTTTAAAAGACGTCCACTGGGGATTATTGTAATTACATGATGGTAATCGCATTTCTTGAAGTACTTTTCTCTTAAATTTACTATTTAAAACTAGTGCTATCTGGCTTACACACTAGTGACAGCTGTGAAATATGGATCAGTGTTCGGTGGCTGCAGATCTGGAGCATTGTTGATGTCGTGTAGTATTCTCCTTTATGATCAATCGACCATTCTGACCTCTGGTTTGGACTGATGTTAAAGAAAAGAAACCCCTGTGCTCTCTGATGCGAAAGCTCACCTCTGCCAATGCTCATGAGGCTTTTCCAGTAACCTCTCTACTAACGCTCCTAATCACGATTTATATACGTGCTTTACTTCTGTTCACACAACAGACACACCAAGATCTCTGCCTCACGACCGTCTCATAGTAGTTCCAGGTGGGTTTTTCTTTTTTTTTTTGGGGGGCTTGTATTACCTTTGACTGATGCTGTTCAAACTTCAAAACCATTCGCTGCTGGGGGATAGGGGCTTATCAACATTTCCAACAAAAGTGCAGAAGAGGCAACTAAATATGGTGATCACGTACAGTAGTAGTCTGGTTGTAATCCGTCTCAGTTCATCATTTGATCATTACGATGTGTGAAAAGTCATTTAGACTCCGATGTTTAGGAGCCGCTCTGTTTCATAGTGCCTTGACGCACTTTGTTTTGGACCACATCGGCTGTATAAGAGTAGAGCTACTGTATAGTACCTTTATAAAGCAGCCATCTTTGAGGCTTTGGATAACACAGGAGCCCGTGAGACTGAATCTGTCGGCTATAGAAATAGCTTTACACAGAGCCAAGGCGCTGACCGGCTCTAGCTTCATGTAGTTGCTGTACCCCTCCAGAGCCACCTGACTGCCATCATATGAAGTTACTATACCGTTCCTTTACAAAGCCATGTATAGAGCTATGATACACTATCAGTATACAGCGACTTAACTGGCCATAGAGTGTTTTTAGGGCCACCTGACCGCTACAGTTCTGCCTGAATCGTATGTGTTTTGTGTGTGTGTGTGTGTGTGTGTGTGTGTGTGTGTGTGTGTGTTAGTTTGCGTTTAAAAGCCCTCAAAGGGAATGTCTTTTTAAATGAGTTATGGAGTATATGAGGGACGACAGTTGTGGTAGCATAGCTGTTTTTTTTCCTGTTCCTATGTTGCACCGGACAAAATCCAGTGTTGTTGTAGAGTTTGGAAAAAAAAAAAGGGGGTGGGTTTTACTGAAACAAAAATAATCCATCTTTAACCATCAGTCTGCCTAAATATTAATCAAAGGGAGCAGAGGTGTCCGAAAGAATGTGTAGTTCATCAGTGTTTTCTGCTTCAAATGCAACATATTTAACAAAGCCTCTCTAAATGCCTTAGTGTTACACAGTACGAGCTCTGATACGTCGCCCTCCCCCTTCATCTACACTCACGCACACACAAATAGATCCTCTAAAATATTCACTCCCCCTGGGTTTTCTTGGTGTTCTGCAAGTTTTTTAGTATTTTTACGTCTTGGAATGATTCGTTATTGATTGATGCCTGTTCGATTAAATGCTTGAAAGCAGGTGGGAGTTTAAAATTTCAGAAGCCTCCGACCTTTCGATGTTCACGCCCACCCAAACCTCACTGTATTGCTCAGGTGGGACGACTCATGTGACAATAGACCCTTTTCACGGCAGACATTTTGACCTGTCAAAGCAGGAAAAGCGCAGGTGGAATTAATAACATTAAAGATGGCTGCCAGTTCCAGGGCTCTGCTCACTCACTGACATGGCTTACTGGGACACTTAATGGAATGGAGCCATCGTTAATGTTATTTCTTACACCTGTGCTTCCCCTGCTTCGACAAGTCAAAATGTCTGCCATGGAAAGGGTCTATTTGAACCTGAACTACACACTCTGTACAGTTGTTGGTACTATTTGATGTGACAAACATGCCGGCACAGTAACTGCAGCGCAGCTCTGAACAAATCTGACTCAGACAAACAAAAAGACTGTTAAAAAAATTTAATTTAAAGACATGCATTTCCAATTTGGCTCCTTTCAGTGTTGAGAACTAGCCGGGTCGTCTGATGCCAGATGCAGTTTTACTTTTCTGGCATTTGTTTGTCTCTGTCCCGTGCCATTAATTCTGTCTGTATATCCCGATTTCCACTGTCTGTAAATGAGCGCTACACGTGCCTGTGGAAATGTACCCCCTGCAACTTCCTCTCTTTTCCTGGCTCTGTATGCATACAGTCTCGCACATAAACGTAAATATGTAGGCCTACGGTTTGTGCACCTGCACCGAGACGTTATGCACAATGCGCACACGCACACACCTATAAGCAAACATGTAATGACACTTATTCATGCCCAGCTGGGAGATGTCAAGTACCAGGCAGAAGTAAGCCAAGGACGTCACTTCCCAGGTGTTTTTTTTTTTTTGTGAGCGGGTGGAATGTCAGAGGCAAGCTCAGGGAGTGGGTCTCCACAGAGCAGCACGGGCCTGTCAAACAGAAGGTCACGGAGGAATCGTGGCGACGTCTGTGTGTGCATCCCGACGGAAAAAAGTCTTCTGAAGGGACACACGTCTGATTTCTGTGGTTTGACAAATTTACTTTTGCCAAAAAAAAAAAAGAAAAAAGAAAAAATAGAAAATTGGACCAGCTTGGGGATGAGAGGGAGGGGTCAGCTTTAGGACACGACCCTAAAATAAGCAGGGGATGGTATTCATAAAGCCTCTTGCCACCTCCCCCTGACCCTCGCTGCATCTGTGTTGGTGCGTCTCTGGGAAAGACACGTGTGTATGTGATTCTGTAGTCTGTAGTCTGGTGCTATGTGACCATGTTTGACAAGTGTGTGAAAAAATAACGGCAACATTTAGAGAAAAAAAATAATAATAAAATCAGTCGAATTGTAAGTGAAGTTAAAAAAAATATATAGGAATACAGCACTGTTGATAAGTCTGAGATCTGAAGTCAAAATGTTTTAAATTAATTTTTTAGTTTGTTTTATTTCTTGTACGTGTGTGAGTGTGAATGTTGGTGTGCGTGGAAGATTTAGCTCCTTCTTTTCTGGGCACTGGTCCATGTCGCTCCATTCTTTTGTACAGATGAAGCTAAAAAAAAAAAAAAAAAGAAGACGGCAAAATTTGTAAAATATTGTGTCTGTGACTCCTTGTAAAATATTTTCAAATTGTTTATTACAGAGAATCAGTTATTAAATAATGTTCATATTTTTCACTTCATTTCAGCGTGTGGTGTTTTGTTTTATGATTCCTGCCAGCAGCCGGCTAACTTAGCTTAGCATAAAGACTTGAAACGGGGGGAAACAGCTAGCCTGGCTCTGTCCAAAGGTAACAAAATCTGCCTACCAGCAGCTCTCACTGATTAACACGTTATATCTCGCTTGTTTAATTCGTACAAAAACCAAAGTGTAAAAACAACAAATCACCATTTAACGGGGGATTTTATGTGCCAAACTATTTCTTGGCCTGGCCCCCTGTAAAACAGCAAATCGTCATTTTTACACTTAAGCTGTTTCCCCTTGCTTCAAATCTTTATGCTAAGCTAAGTTAGGCTGTTAGCTGTAGCTTCATATTTAGCATATAGATATCAGGCTTCTCCTCTGACTCTGCAGCAAAGTGAATATTTCTCAAAATGTCATACTTTGTTGTTTGAGCCTCGTCTCCTCTCATCATTAGAAAACTCTTGATTTCCAGTTTCATTACTGACACTATTTAAAAAGTCAAAATCAGGTCATGCAGGAGTTTGTTTGTGGCCTAAATTTCTCATGAATGAATAATGTGTTTATGCGCCGTGGCTCCTCTGAGTCATTTATGTGTGACTGATCGTTGAGAATCTTTCCACTGATACACAGCGATGAGCTTCACAGCGTATTAAGGAAGTCTGTGAGAGCTTTGTGCCAAGTGTCCGGGTCGTCCAGGTAACAGGGGTGACCCGCTCCTTTCATCACCACCACTCTGCGATTGGCCAGATTGCTCAGGTTGCCGAGTGACATTTCTCCGAGCTGAGTGTCCTGGTCTCCGTAAACGATCAGCGATGGGACCTGGAGGAGAGACGGGACACAAAAACACCACATGACGACAAAGAGATCCTTCTGATATGAATCATTTCTCTCTTTTTATGAAATCTGTTTGGTTTTAAATTCAAACCCGTAGCTAAAGGGATTTTGTAGATGTCCTGCATTTTACCTCAAGTTCATCCATGTCTTATAAAAAGATAAGAGGCAAGCTTTTTATTTTCATTGGGTGTGACTTATTTATGTGTCTAGATGTCAATAAGAATAAAAGTAAAGTAAATAAAAGTAAGAACAGACTAGTCAGGCAGACCTTAATACTAGCTTTTATCAGCTGTGGAAGAAGTATTCAGATCCTAAAAGTCACAATACTCCAATATAAATATACTCCATAAAGTAAAAGTAAAAAATTAAAAGGGGTACTGCAGTGATTTAGTTTAGCTTTTACATAAAGTTCGGGGACTTTCAAGACACATTGAACAAAGAATCAAAACTGAAACAATAGAGGCTGAGTTCATCCTAACTTACTACTAAATATACTTTTAGTTTACTTCATCTGAAGTGTTTGTTGGCGGTCCAAACTGCTTCAGAAACTATTCCTATGTTTTACTATTTTATAATTGCATTATAATTACTGATGCCTTAATGTATAAGAAAAATGTAAAGTTGTATTATGTCAAGAAATGTAGTGGTTTTGAGTTACCTTTCAACACTTGCTTTTTATCTGTTTTATTTACTGTATGTATTTAGTTCTTTTCCTATCAGCATCCCACTTTGATATCATTGTCACCGCTTTTCTGCACCAATATTTTCCCCAAATCACTGAGCATCAAGCAGCCATGATGCTCTTACTCTTTCTGCACTCACTCAGACGCTGACGTTTGAACTACGTCTCAGTAACAAACACGTCTCCTTCAATGCACCTTCACTTTGCCATCTAAAAAATGTAATTTTGAAATAGCTGATGAAAGTCTGTGGCGTCTGTGAAAGTATAAAGTCACATGATATCTGCTCCTCTC
This sequence comes from Macquaria ambigua, assembly GCA_008360985.2. Classification (NCBI taxonomy): domain Eukaryota; kingdom Metazoa; phylum Chordata; class Actinopteri; order Centrarchiformes; family Percichthyidae; genus Macquaria; species Macquaria ambigua. The sequence goes on along the minus strand of VMKM01000160.1, from coordinate 519,431 downwards.
ACGCTCGCATGTAAAAATCCACAGGCTCTTTTTAAAAGGGAGAGAAGGACAGGCTGGAAAAATGGGGTTGACATTCACGGTTGCTCAAGTTATCCTTTAAAGAGGAAATGAAGAACACACATAATGTAAAAAAAAAAAAAAAAGTTTTGCAGGACAGGAAACTACAAAGGAATATAAAGTAGAGGCATATCGGGCTGTACCTTTACGCTCTGGTACTGCTCTGCCGTGAATTTGTCAGTGCAGATGGGAGCTACAGGGATGTAGGCTCGTATCAGGGCCTGGTGCTGGAGGAGGAAGGGGAGGGAGTACATCCCACTGAGGGACGGGCTGATCACCACCACCGGGCTCAGGCTCAGCTGCTCACACAACTCTTTCAGGAAACCAGCGGGGGCCAGTTCTCCAACCGCTGCCGGGGCCTCGGCGGACTTAGACTGACCGAGTCCTGTGGGCAGACAGAGAGAAGAAGAGGGCAGCAGGTGGGATACAAGAGCAACGTTATGTACTCAAGCTTGAGAACTGATTTGTTGGACACCAGAACCTTTAGATCAGAGGTTTTAAAACTGTGAGACGCGGAGGGAGAGACGTGATGAAAGATAGTGCATGAGGTGAAAGGGACAGGTGCATGCCGAAGTTAGTTATTGTAGTTTGGCTGCTGATTTGGCCCGCTTACCAACGCCGTCAGCAGCAGCGACTGTGACACACAGCTCATGGAGGCAATTAAGGAACTTTAAAGCCCTTAGCGCCCGATTGCCCCAATTTGCATCTAAAATAGCACTCCTTATCGGGGTCATAACTCAAAATCTAACAACACAGACATGATACACATAGTTTTAAGTACAGATACATTTCCCGAGGACATCATTATCTCCATTGTCCATCCCGAATAAACGTCCATAAATTTGCTTAAAATTCATAGAATAAAGACACTCCTTATATATATACTCCAGAACTTGCCTGAGAATCAAGACATTTTTAAGTTTTCTTCAGTATCAAAGTAATCCAGTGGTAGTTGTCTGTACACTCATGAGTACACTGCAAACAGGAACTGCTGCTAGTTAATTCGGCATACTTTTTATGGTGCCAATTTGCCAAAATGTAAACAAATACAGGCTAAGAGAAAGGTGGGGCGCAGTGGTTTCGATTTTGTCTAATGGGGGGCCCACAGTGGCAGACTTTGAAAACCTCTGCTTTAGAAGAAGAAAAAATAGACGGCTTTAATTGAAAAATGCTTTACATCCAATTGGGAAAGAAAGAATAAGTCTCTCAGTCACCTATAAATATTTATTTCATTAAAAGCTGTTGACACATAGCTGATACAGTAACCTGCAGTGTAATGTGCTTTACTGCCAGGCCAGTTTTAATTAACTATTTTGTCCATCCCAGAATACCTTTTTGAAAAGGTAAATATATATTTTCGGAGTGAATTTACAGAGGGGTGATTTAACAGTGAAGCCACAAAAATAATCCATGACTGGTAGTTTTATACATCAGATGCGGTGTGTACTCTCCTCAAATTAAAGGCAACACTTCAAACTCGTGGATCAACTACATGACAAGACTTTGTATGTCAGTAAGTTTGTTGTAATTTATTTAGAAAAATACTTTGTGTGAGCACAACATAAACTAAAATAATAAAGGTGTTAGAACTAGATTTTGACACAGTGCCCCTCTAAAAGACAGGGCCACAATATTATGTAATAATGTAGTTTGCTGCTACAAATTCAGTTTCAGGCTCAGACACAGTGAACCCGGGGCTTTTAGGGCCTGTTGCCTGCTTTGCCCGGCCGGTAGTCCAGACTTGAAGTGAAAAAGACCAAGCGTGTTCCCATCAGACTCACCTGGCAGGTCGATGGCGACTGCACAGCAGCCTGCTTTGGCCAGAGTGTCCAGAGTGCCGATGCTGAGCCAGTTTTCTGATGAGAAACGGATGCCGTGAAGGAGCAAAACCGACATCCTCACTTCACCTGTGGCAGGTTCACTTTGTCTGTAGAACAGCGGCGCTTTGCAGCTCTCCACCTGCACACTCCCCTCCGTCATCTTAACAGCTGACATCCTGAACAGGAAAACAGCAGAAAAAAGACTACACTTTAACACACAAGACCATACTCTTGCTTTTACTTATGTTAAATTCTGTTGAGTATAATTAAAAGTAGTATATAACTACTTCTAACACCACTGAGAGAAAACGAAGCTCTGAAGTTTTATTGATTGATTATTATTTATATATATATATATATATATATATATATATATATGTATGTATAAATATTTACAAATGTGTCTGAGAGGGCTTCACAAACTGAACAGGACATGACACCCTCTATCCTTAGACCCTCGATTAAGATAAGAAAAAACTCCAGATGATGTTGTAGGCTCTATACACAGTAGACAGAAGTGCCAGTAACAGAAACAGAATGACATATACATTATTTTATATTTTTATTGGTTAATATAAGACTTTATTAATCATCTCACAAGCTACCATGCAGTATATAAAGTAATTAAAAAATTAGACCTTTACCAGCCGAAACATTAAAGTGATGTTCACATTAATGCGTCAACAATTATAATACAATAATATAATATATACATTATTCTGAAATGGGTCATTCTGCATTATGAGTACTAAAAACCCATCTTTATAGGCAAGCCTTTTTATAAGTCTCCCCTTTTTTGTGCAGTATTGCAATTTACTTTTCCTTTATGTATTTATTCATTTTGATTTTTCGTATGTGTGTGTGAAGCACTGTAACTACGTGTTTTAAAAAGTGCTATATAAATAAAGCTGTACTTACTTTTACTTTTGGTACTTTAAATTTATTTTGATGCTAATGTTTTTGTACTTTTACTAAAGTAAGATTTTGAATGCAGGACTTTCAGTATTTAGAGTATTTCTACACTGTGGTACTACTACTTTTACTCAAGTTAAAGATCTGACTACCTCTAAATGTAGTTTCAACAAGTTAAACATTGTAAGTTAATTGCATTGGACTGCAGCGTTTTGAACGATATAGGCTTTTGTGCTGTTGACCAGTTCAGTGTTGGAGAGTAAAAGAAGAGTGTGTGCAGGTTAAACAGTCCGATCAAAGTCCACATTAGATCATTTTATTTGTAATATCGAGCTCGCGCTCAGTACTTTTGCTCTCTATGACAAACACGATGAGAAAACCGTCCGCCTCTTCTTACCTGACAGCCTCCGATAATGAACCGATGATTAACTTGTAAAAAAAAGCAGGACAGTTTAGTCTCGAAGCAGCTGTGGTTTCACTTTATTTCCCGGAAAACAGAGGAGAGAGAAAAAAAAAAGAAAAAACCTCTGGAAATTATTCTACTGACGTCTAGCGTTTGTGAAGAGAATTACTTTTACTCTACGGCAATTTAAAAAAAAACACTAAAGACGTCTGTGTTTTTGCAGAATATTTGGTTTAATCGTCGGATACGTCCTTGTCAGAGTGGATATTTGAGTATAAAGAAAAAAAGTGCATGAACGTGCCAGCCTTCATTAATGATTAATACGCGTATTGATTGGCTGTGTTGTGGGGATTGGGCCTCTGTTTGAGTAAGGGCTCAGTGTTCTCGTGTGGGTGGCTGTGTCTCAGTATTTTATGTTTCCTGCTTTTTCTGCGTAGATTTCTAACATCCTACTCAACTTTTTTTTTTCTCACCATCACCTCGACCTGTGATCGGATGTTTAATACAAAGACAAAAAATTACCCAAAGACTTCAGAGCAAAGATCTGAGTATCCAGTATTATAAAACAGTCTTTATCGTCCACAGACCTCAAACAATGAAGTTGCTGCTGCCCTGTATCCTCCTGACAGTCGGACTGGCCACTGGTGAGAAACTTTTATTAACCTACTTGTCTTCAATTATAAATGACTCATAGTTATGTAATTCTCTGTGTTGTAATGCCAAGTCTAAATGTTTGGTTTTATTATGTATTTTGACATCAGATTAAGAGTAAATGCCTGTTTAGTAACTCTTTGCAGAGTATAAAGAATCTGTTATTTTCAATACAATATTTATTTTTTATTTTATGTAATAAATTTCATCACTGAATGAATGTATACCAGTAATAGGAGGAGTATGGGTCTATTTCAGTAACCAGACGTGTGCTGTTTCTGCTGTTTAAAGCTTTTTCTGGTCTCTGGTCTCACAAACTAGCAGCAGTTTCTTGGTCCAAAGGTTATATGTGTGCAGGCTGGTGCCCAAATGTTGCAGCTGGTACCAGCGAGCACCTGCACTGCAGTTTAAACTAAACAATATGGAGATACAGTTTCTTGGTTTCTGGTTCTGTTGTGCATCAACAGGCTCCCGCAGTCCGCTGAATGACTTCCAGCGCTCTGAGGGCAGAGAGCTGGTCCCCACCTCCTGGAACTCAGCTCGAGTGCTGCTCTTACCGGGCCTGAGCCTGGAGGACTGTGCCACACGCTGCTCACAGTCTCTGGACTGCAGGTATCCAACCTTCAACTACTTCAACTACAGCAGGTTATAAACATCACTAGGCACCCCTTGTCTCCAACAAGACCATCATTAAAATAAAGTTATTAATTGTTACTTGTGACTTTATTTAGCCCATATTTAAATCAATAATTCACGCTACATGGCATCCTCAGGGTACTTAGTGTGCCTTTCAGTTTTCAGGTTTAAGAGTTGGACCTGTAAACTCGATGTCTCACTGCAAAGTGAATGATAGGATACATCTGGTGATATTCCATATTTTTCTTACTGTAAATGAATTCCATGTAAAGACCAAAACCAGCAATGAATTGATCAGACTAACAAGCATTGACTGTGTAGCCAAAGCCTGATATATCTTATTCCTAATTGTCCAAAATCTATAAAAACTCACTGCCACACTGTTGCACAACAAAAGTAGAGGAGCATCCGGATAAAGGAAACATTTTAACTACCACAACATACAACAACTACAGAGTTCTTCTTATTTCTTAAAAGCTCACTGATTAATGTATTAACCAACAGTAAGAAAGTGATTAATGATAACTTATAAACCCTTTAATTAGCATACCTTATCATAAGTTTGTATCCATGAATGCACAAAGCTTTGACATGAAAATATCCCTCAACACCAGAGCGTTCAACTACGAGACACGTCCGACTGTCACCTGTAAACACCTGCCCTGGGTGGGCGATGGGAGTAACGCAGAGGTGAAGAGGAACGTAAACTGTGACCTTTATGAGAAGAAGGGTAAGACTCATGGGTGATGTTGCAGAGATCAATGTGACGTATCGGTACCTGAGTTGTTGTTGATTGGTTGTTTTTTGTTATGAAGTCTATGTCAGAAAGTGCATCGTGGGTAAAGGAGAAGACTACCGAGGGAAAGTCTTCACCACAAAAAGCGGGCTCACCTGCCAACAGTGGTGGTCCAAGTTTCCTCACGATCACAGGTGAGACGGAGGCTTTAGTCTTTCATACGGTGTAATCAGGAAGTATCTTTTCACTCCGCTCTCTATCCAGCACTTTGGACTTAAAGTGAAGGAACGAGGTTAAACTGGTGATATTCAGCTTTAACAGAGTTTCATGGCGCAAACATCCATACTCTGTGACACTGAAGGACTCGTAGCCTTTTTAAGACATTATCCCCCGACTGTAGGATCCTAAACATACAGACAAACCAAACAAGAAGTGTTTTATGGCCAAACAGTCAGCTGACCTCAATCCAACTGATCGTGCGTTTCAGTTGCTAAAAAAGGACTGAAGGCAAAAAAATATGAAGATGGCTGCAGTACAGGACTGGCAGAGTCAAAATATCAAATGTTTATATAAACCGTTGATGTGCGTGTAATGTGAAACAAACCCACAGAAAACAGTCACCTGACTCTGCACTTCCCCTCGGCTCTACAGAGCTTTTCAGCCTCTTTTAGCTTCTTGTTTTGGTTTTCTGGCCCGCAAACTCGACTCTCATCAACCTCGTTTCCCACAGCAGGTGGCAGCTGTTTCGCAGACAGACAAAGTTAGTCACTACCTGGTGACGAAAGTTGAACATCTGAGAGCTAAACAGCCAGATTCTCAGGAGCTGGTGGAGACCAAACCAGAGCTAACAGGAGAGTGAATATTGGACATTCATCAGGTGGCCAGACACACCACTTTCAGTACATGTTAATGTTGCTCCTTGTCCACTGGATGTGTAACAGGAAGCCGACATGATTGCCAAAACCACTTTATAAGGCGCTGATATGTTAGTAGTGTGTGTTTTTAGCTTGTGGTGGAATTCTTCTGCCTCCAAGTGGCCAAAAAAAAATCGATTGATACAGCTTTAGGTGTTAATTAATCTTAATCGTATTAATTTGTCCAATTACTTTCTATCCTCTAAAATTGGGGGGCTGCGTTTGAAAAGGGCTCCAGCCCCCACACTATCGATCTGATGTGGATATAAACACCCTCAAGTTAAAGCTGAGAGTCGGCACTTTAACCTCGTAGCCACTGTTACATTTCCAATCCACTGCCGGGAGAACATGAAACAAACATTATGACTGACCTGTATAATAACTGAGACTCACTGTAAAACTCTCTTCTCCTCTCAGGTGGACGCCCACAGCTACTAATGGTCTGGAGCTGAACTACTGCAGGAACCCAGATGGGGATCGTATCGGTCCGTGGTGCTACACCACCGACCCTGAGCGACGTTATGAAAGCTGCTACATCCCCCAGTGCAAAGATGGTACGTCCCATACGTTTCCATACATCCCCATGCCGTATGAAATGGGCATACACATGTGTGAACCCTTTATTTACAGGCCCTGAAATGTCTCAATAAATTTCTAGCACGTTTCTTGAAATGAGCTACATAATTTGGTACTAATTAAAGGGAAAATACATAGTAATTACTCACTCATTAATTTGACTTTTTAAAGAAAGAATCTGGAAAATAAATTTGTCCTTTCATAGTTGGGTACAGTTTATAAGCTGGTGTTGACTTCTGACACATTTAAACCCAAGAAAATATTCATCTATCTTGTTAAAAACTCAGTTCCCCGTGCTGATTTGTTTGTTTTCCTGTAATTATCACCTACAGAGAAAAACTAATTTCACATTTTCTGCATGTTCAGCCAACCTGCTGACTAAAAGATGGTTACTTTGGTAAAAGAAGGCTGTAATTACCAAGCGTACCAATTAAACACAGTACCAAATTACATAGACTTTTCCAGGAACCTCCCTAATAAATTACAATTATATCAGTTCCTCTTAAGGAAATGATTTGGAAATTATGGGACCTGTAAAATAACATACTTTCAGTGTGGATGCTGTTATTTTTTCTGACTTTAAAACTGTGTGTGTGGTTTTGTTTGCAGAGGTGTGTATCACATGTAACGGCGAGGACTACAGAGGGCAGGTTGACCACACTGTGAGTGGCAGAGAGTGTCAGAGATGGGACCAGCAGACCCCTCACCAACACATCTACCAGCCCGAAAAGTACTCAAGTATCCATCACTGCATTACCTGTCATGTGCCTAATTTGACAAATTAATTGATAATGTAAACGGTTGTGTGTTACTGTACAATTTTTTGTTCGCATGTGAATCAACGTCAAACAGGATCTGCAGCTTCTCGCAGCTTCTGAGCTGTTTGAGTCCTTTGTTTAGTTATCGTGGACGTAATAAATGACTTGTTTTTCAGGTATCCTGATAAGAGTTTAGATGATAACTACTGCCGTAACCCTGACGCCTCTCCGGTGCCCTGGTGTTACACCACAGACACAGCGGTGGAGCGAGAGAACTGTGACATCAGCAAGTGCAGTAAGATGCTTTTGTTATAGATGGCGCGATTAGCTGATTAATCGATTAGTCAAATCAAAAGAAAAATAATCAGCAACTATTATGACAATGGACTAATCGCTTAAGTTTGTTTGTTTTTTTAGCAAAAATGCCAAACATTCTGTGTTTCCATCTTCTCAAATATGATGATTTGCTGCTTTTCTTAGTCGTCTATGATAGTAAACTGAATATTCTTTGGGTTTTGGAAAAAACAACACGTCTGAAGACGTCACCTTGGACATTTTTCACTATTTTGTGACAAATGATTAATCGAGAAAATAACTGGAAGATTAATCGATGACAAAAATAATTAAATAAGTTAATAAGTTAAATAAAATAAGTTATTACTGTAATGTTTTGTATCAGACCTTCTTCTTGTTTCTTCTGTTTTGGTTTTGGTCGTTAGTTCCCTCTGGCAAAATAGAGGAGACATGAGCTAAAGTGAGTTGATTCCTGTGGCATTAGGGAGTCTCATTAAGTCGCTGTAATTAAATTTAGAAAAATCACCTTTTTGGTGTTTGCGCAAATTACCTCCCAAATTGTGAGACATTTCACGGTTGCTCCAATGATTCTCCTCGATTAAATGCGGCTAAAGTGTGCAGATGTTTGTCAGTGATTCAAGCCCTGCACTGTCTCACAGGGTTTCAGGTTAATTAAAGGTTAATTTCAATGTTCAATTATTTTATTTCTCTTTATACGGCTTATTTGAATTTTCATTGAGTTTGTGTGAGTTTTTACTGTGTTACAGGTTTCATTAGGAGTAGAAGTAGAAGTACAATTATTTTACAAATATACATAAAAACTAAATTTTAAAGTATGATAGAAGGTAAAAGGTATTTTGTACTTGTATGCAGCGTTATTTGTTTAAAAAAAACAAAATTTAAAACTTGTACATTTTAGGCTTTTTCCCCTCTGATTCTAACTATTTTAAGTACGGAGGACTACCATGTTTAATATTTAATAAATGACACGCAGAGCTAGACTTTTAGCTTCAGAACATGAGCAAATAAATAAACCCAAACAGGGCATCAGTGTTTTCTCCAGAATTTCGACACAAGTTGTCCAAGGTGACACTGGCAACATTGGCATTTCCACTGCGGCCAAAAATGTATAAGATAGCACCATCTTGTGGTGCAGTCGGTGTTGGGGTAAAAGAAAAAGGAAAAAAACACTGCTCAAAATCAACTCTCATCATCATCATCATCATCATCATCACAGATCAACAAAAAGATAAAAACACAGTTTCTTTTTCTTATTTTGGTGTTTTTACAAGAAGAGAAAAACGTTTTACTTCAGCTCAACCTTTTCTTTCATCGGGCGTATTTATTCTGTTTTTGTATCTGCGTCAGACAAACAAAACACACTCAGAAGAAAACTGGGGGAATGCTCACTTTAAATCTGGATTTTAAAAATGAGCTGAAAGAGAATAACTGACCTGTACAAAGAAATTGGGCTTTTTACATTTGAGGAATCTGGTTTAATCTTCTCAATGTCACACTTTTTATGGATTTTTTAAAATGTATCTTGACTTCAAATGTAACCATGGTAGCAAGTAGGAATCATTCATACACGATCATGGGAGACTGTTTAATCAGATTCATTTAAGATCCCCTCCAGACATGGAATAAAAATTATGTCTGCCACAGTAGCGTTTTTACACCAAAAACTTTGATTACCTGGTTAAAAATTATACCTTGTTCAATTACATCTACTCCGTCTCCCTCATTGAAAAATCCACAATCTGAACATGCAAATGTTGTTTGTTTCAAAAGTTTAAGTTGTCTCCTGATTCACAGAAAAGTCAATTCTCAGTCTATATGTGCTAAAGGACTACTTTCCACATTACACTTGTGTGTCTTACATATTGAACCATGATTGGCTTTCAGTGATTGTCTAGTTGTGATGTGAGAAAGTCCTGCTCGTACATATACGTCGTGAACTCAGATTTCCACCTTCAGCAGATTAATGTGAAAACAGCCGTCTAGTGTCAAACTGTGCACACACATTAATCTGCACGTCATTCTCAAAAACACATTTTTTGTGAAGGGAGACCTTAAATAGTTTCATGAACTGTAAACACACTCAGTTACGCAGCACACCTATGCTGTAGTTTGTAGGCTCAGTCATTCTGCGTCATTACATCGAATGCACTGGAAAAGAGAAAGAAAGAAATAGTTTGCTTTGACTTCAGTTTCACTACAATAATGGCACATAAAATCCACAAAATCCCCCCTCTCTCTCTCTCTCTCTGTGAAGTCCAGAGGTGTAACACTCATTTATTTCCTCTTCATCTTGCTCCTTCCCTCCAGCTGAGGTGCGGGTTGAGAAACGGCAGCGCTCCAGCTTCACGACCAACTGTTTCCGCGGCCGTGGGGAGGACTATCGTGGTAAAGTCAACGAGACAACATCCGGTATCCCCTGTCAGCGGTGGGATGCCCAGTACCCTCACGAGCATCCCTTCTACCCAAACACATACGAATGCAAGTAGGTACAGATGTGATGTACAGTGTGACGGAGGAGGGGAAAGAGTGTGTTTGAAAGATGAAAGTACTTTGGGGTTATTCTCTGCACTCAGGGCCCGTTAGTTTTAAAGTGTTTGAATTTGCTTCCCACATGAATATTAATGCCAAGATGTCATTGCAGTGAAGTTTCTTGCGATCTTATTTCTCTGCTGACAGTTGACAGTAGATGATAGATGGTCAGCAACTCCACGTAAAAAAAAAAGAAAAAAAAGAGTGGCAATATGGATGTGTAATGAATATTAAACTTAGATTTGGGATGCGGTGATCATTCATCATGCCAAAATTGATTATGAGCATTTCACTCATCCGTTTTTGGTAGAAGTTACAAGAAGTTTGTTATTTCAGTATAATCTTTATATCTCAAAATGAAAGGGGCAGATACAGTACAGTAACAGGTCATTTAATGCATTAGTGAGGAGACATTATTATTATTATTATTATTGTCCAGAAGCAGTGGTGGAATGCAACTAAATACATTTACTCAAGTACAGTACTTAAGTACAATTTTGAGGTATTTATTTGACAGCTATAGTTACTTTTACAGTAAGTAAGTCAGTGTATGAAATATGATGCTGTGTTACAGATATAAATAAATAAAGCATTTAAAATTTGCTCCACCTCAACTAGCTATAACATTAAAGTACCGTTTACATGTTAATGCATCAATAATAACGATCCAGTATTATAATGATATAACACTGCTACTTATCACTGCTTTTATTAAGTAAATGATTTGAATACTTCTTCCATCCCTGTCCAGAACTGTAATGCCGGTACATTTATAAATAGAAAAAAATTGTAGTTTCTATTACTATGGTCTTTTTTGTAGAGATTGTACAAAATAAGACCATATTTTATATCTGTGATTATAATAAAATAACCCATTTAAGTGCAGGAGCTTTTAAATCACTAGGGTTCAGTATCTTGCAGCAAGTCATGTGTATAAATGACTACATTTAAATGACTATTTAAACATAGTCAAAATTCAAAGATTTGGTACTTTCAATGTGTACATTACTACATTTGGAATTTGTAAGCTGTTTTCAGACCAGGTCCACCACCAGTTATTTTAACTTTTAGTGTTTTATCATGTGTCACACATCAGTTTTATACATAGCACTTTGTCTGTTTTATATGTTGTTTATAGTTTCTTTTATTTTAATCGTTTTGTGTTTCTGCATATCCATGTTTTATGCTGAATTGACTCTGTGTTTTTGCTTGTTTTTTTTTTTTAATTAAATAAGTGGAAAAGTGTGTTATGTTTAGGTTGTTTTATGACAGAATAAAACCAAACCAAACCAAATGTGTTCTGCATCTCATCCAGAGGTTTGGAGGAGAACTACTGTCGTAACCCAGATGGCTCGGAGGCTCCCTGGTGCTTCACATCTGTGCCAGAGATGAGGACTGCTCTCTGCTTACAGATCAAACGCTGTGCAGACGACATAGAGGCTGAAGGTACAACTTCTTGAGCCAGATTCGAGCAAAAAGATGAATTCAGTAAATAGAAAAAAAGCCAACCCCTACAAGGTTTTGACCAGGCACAAATAATACTAATCTCTAGTACTTTTAAGTATTATTATTCATATAACATTTATGCTATATTTCTGCATTTATTATTTCCCAACATTAAAGCAACACTTTGTAACTTTTGAAAGAAGAAACAACTCATTTGTCCTCTCACACATAAAAAGTTGAATTTGTTAGCAATAAAATGCACCCTTGCTCAATTCAATACACTAAAAAGGGTTTTGCTGCTACAGCCTTAATTGTTCTGGTATGACCAGGTGCTTCGGATGGCTAATGTTAGCTCATGTTACTTGTGCAACCGATACACTATGACTTACATTTACCATTACCATGTTACTGTCACTTGTGGCCTTGTGGCTGCTATTCAGCAAAAGTCTCACTTTAAGGTCCAAATGCAGTTTTGAAGAATGCAATTCTGGTGGGGAAATACAGAATCCTTTGTTAATTTATTTGTTTGTTTTGCCTAGTAGTAATATATTGAGTCAAAAAAAAATACCAGTGTACATAATGCCTACCATGAGTATGTTTTTACTCACTCCCCCGAGGTAGCTAAACCCCCCAAAGTCCCAGAATAAAAACCTGAAGATATGACCTTGTTGTCCTCAATGGTAGCTGCATGAGGATTGGGAGTTTCAGTGTTGTATCCAATTTTTATAACTTTTTTACCGCTTTCACTGTATGCCGTAATTCATCAAGGTCACTGTAATGACTAATAAACTAAAACTTCTTCTTTTTTCTTCAGATTGTTACAACGAAAATGGAAAAAACTACAGAGGCATTGTCCGCAAAACTCGTAAAGGGATCACCTGCCAGAAATGGAACGTAAACACACCTCACCGGACCAGGTACGGTGATCATTTAGGTGTTACAAAGACAGATGATTTTTTTTATCCGAGAAGAAAACAGTCTATACGCTTTTGATGACATCTGTGACACAGCTCGATGCTGTTATATTAAAGCTGTGTCCAAAATCCACACTGCATACTAATTCTAAGCAGGTTTTGAGTATGTTGTGTACATGACTAAATTAAGTATACTCAAAACAGTTAGTATGCAGACTTAAAACGACACTAGGAGGACACTATTCTCACACAATGCAATGCACGGAAATGGAGGATGCAGGCACAACTCCCAAAACAAAAATAACTGTTACATTTTTGGAAAAGCTTTTAGCTGTTTCTTTAAGTTTAGCTGGCAGTGGCATAAATATGTTGATTTCTTTTGTACTAACTACAAAATGGTTCTATAAAGATTAGTACATAGTACACACTGTATACAGATAGTATGTAGTATGAAATCGGGACACAGTCTCTTGAGTTGCTTTAGGGTGCTACCAGCCAGGAGAAAAGATCCATGTTATTCACAAATAAGCGGGGCGAGTGTTCACACATTTGTGAGTGAACACTCATTTTTACAAAAGAAAAAATTAAGAAGAAAAATTTTAAGTGCTCGTCCCACTTAAAGATCCATGCGATTTTTCCAGGATAAACCCAAAGACGCATCCCGAGGCCAATCTGACAGAGAACTACTGTCGTAACCCAGATGGGGACCAGCACGGACCCTGGTGCTACACCACCGACCCCAAAACTGAGTTTGACTACTGTGCCATCAAACAGTGCGGTACATAACTCTGCTTTCTTTTGTCTATTTTAAGATCCTCAGGGTAGTTTAATGCACTGTGTGGTGACAATTCATCCAGAGCTTCTGTTTTCTGACAGGACATTTAACGATTCATCTGCTTCTTGTTGATTTCAAACAGCTGGAGAGAAATCGCCCATGACTGAACCAGTAGGTTAGTTTCTGAATTAATATGAAGCAAGATTTTGAAGTTGATGACAATCCCTTTCATGTGTTTTTTTTACAATAATATGTCACCTTTTTGGGCAAGCAGAGCCCAGTGAGTTTAGTGAGTGCGGGAAGAGAGACGACCGCTTCCAGAGTACAGTGTTGCGTATCGTGAATGGGATTCCCGGGAACTCGCCATGGACAGTGAGCCTCAGAGACAGGTGAGTCTGAGAGCTGATGGTGTTTGAGCTGGCCATGAACAAGTAAAATACACTCTGCTGTGCTCTGTATGACCTCTGACCTCTTGTGTGCAGGAAAGGAAACCATTTCTGTGGAGGATCTCTGGTAAACCCCAGATGGGTGATCAGCACCAAGCAGTGTTTCTCCTCCTGGTAAACTTCATTTATTTAAAGGTTTTGGAGGGTTTTTGGAGCAAAACCCATCAGTAGGGTCATTTAAATTCATGAACTGCCTGTTGCAAGCGACCAAAATCCAACAGCGCACAGACAGAAAACAGTGATATTCCCAAAACATAATCATGTATGCTGAGGTGCAAAACAAAGCCATGCAGAGAAGATTCAGCATGAAAATGGAAAGCTGTTCAAATTTTTACCAACAACAAAAAAGATAAAAACTAACCGACACTAGGGACTACAAGTAGGTATATTTCATAGATTTTAACCATTTTCAGCCACGCTAGCGGCATTACTCATTACTGGTCAGTTGGTCTGTCGGTCCACCACTTTCGTCCAGACTGAAATATAGTACAGATATGCATGGTGCCTAGACAACGAGTCCTAAAGATTTTTAGTGATCCCCTGACTTTTCCTCTGAAATGTCTCTACAACTGTTGGATGGATTGCCAAGAAATCTGGCACACACAATCATTTCCCCCTCAGGACGAATTTGGTGATCCTTTGACATCACCTCTAGTGTTCAACATTTTTAATTTGTCCAATACTTTGGTTCATAGCAAAACAAATGACATTCCCATCGACCTCAGCTGTACTTTGTGTTTAGTGCTAATTAGCAAATGTTAGCATGCTAACAGACTAAACTAAGATGGTGAACATGGTAAACATTGTACCTGTTTAGCATCAGCATGTTAGCATGTTGACATTAGTATTCAGCTCAAAGCACTGAAAAAAGCACAGCCTCACAGAGCCGCTGGCATGACTGTAGACTCTTAGTCTTGTTTAAAATGTCGTAAGTCCTTTATGGAAGAGCAATATTAAATTGCTGGAGTTCCCCTTAAAGACTTAGGGATTTTTCAAAATAAGACATGAAATAAAAAGTGTTGTACTTTGCTTGTATTTCCACGTTTACTCGTCTGCATGTGTGCACAGCTACGTGGACCTGCCCGGGTACACGGCCATGATGGGAACACTGTTTCGTGATCCACAAGAAGGAGAGGCTGGTGTGCAAAGCATCCCTCTCACCAAGATCGTCTGTGGACCTTCAGAGTCTCAGCTGGTCATGCTACAACTGGAATAGTGTGTACTGTAAAGTGCCCCCAGCATGCACACACACATGCACTCAGACATAGCAATACTTTCCCTCTGACTCTCTGTTCTTTCTCCAGCTCTGCTGAGCTCAATGACCGTGTCTCTCAGATCTGCCTCCCTCCTGAGCGATACATTGTAGCTGAGGGGACGAACTGTGAGATCGCAGGATGGGGTGAGACGAGAGGCAAGTACAATCCTTAGGAAGTGATAACTTGACACTGAATTCACTACATGTTGCGCTTCATTCAACTACAATATGCTTCTATTGCAATAATTAATAATAGATGACTTCCTTAGAACAAGCGTCTTGTTTCTGCCCTTGAAGTAATGTTGCATCTAAATGAAAAAGCTATTCAGACCGTTGAGCAACAGATGGCGTTGCTATTTCCAGAAGCATTCAACATCTGTCCACCTTCATCGTCTTTTCTCCATCTCTCTAAATACATTAGCTTTCAACTCATTCCTCCTTCTCGCTGTTTTTCAAGGGACTGGAGATGAAACCGTCCTCAACGTGGCCCAAATACCAGTTCTTAGTAACAAGGAATGCAACAAATACTTCAGAGGTCGTGTTCGTGAGAACGAGATGTGCACAAGCTCTTTCCAGGGCGGAGTAGGTGCCTGTGAGGTGGGTGTCCATGCATTAGTGCACAGTTTAAAAACTTTATTGTCCATTTTGAGTAGAATATTTTTACCCTGGGGCTGCATTCCCTATTTTCTTTATTAAGATTATTTTTCTTTTTTTGCATTTTGCCTTTATTAGATAACAAAGGTCCCCAGCCAGAATCAAACCATGGACATTTTGGTTAATATGGTATACGTCTTAACCACTAGGTCGCCACGACACCCCAACACTGAACATTTTCTTTGACATTTACTGCAGTGTGCAGCGGCATTAAAGGAATAGCTTGACTTTTTGGGAAATACGCTCATTTGCTTTCTTGTTGAGTGTTAGATGAGATGGTCGATACCGCTCTCGTGTCTGTGTGCTAACAGAGCCAGGCTAACTGTTTTTATGCTAAGCTAAGCTAGCTGGCGGCTGGCTGCAGCTTTATATTTACCGTACAGACATGAGTGTGGTATCAATCTTCTCAGTTAACTCTCAGCAAAAAAAGCAAATAAGCGTATTCCTCAAAATGTCGAACTATTTCTTTTAATGACCAAGAATAACACCATTAAGTGCTGAGAATTAATACCTCAAACACTGATGGTGAAGGAAATCTTTTGATGATGGAAATCGCTTTAAGTAAAGCGCGTACAGCTATTTATATGTTCAAACACATTCACCATTTGGATAATGGGGGCGGACTGGACAAGATGTGACTGCAAGATGTTTCCAACCTCAGCAGTGACAGTCAGTCATAACAGAGACAAATAATGACTGCAGAGTGTTGTTCCTGTGTGTCTGCAGAGAGACTACGGCGGCCCTCTGGCGTGTAAGAACAGGGACTGCTGGGTACTCGAGGGTGTGATCATCCCCATGAGGCGCTGCGGACACCCGGGGCAGCCCAACATCTTCATCCGCGTCTCTGTGTACGTGGACTGGATCAAGAAGGTCATGGAGATGGCTTAGAGACAGAGACCGCAATCCAACAGGGACTGATCAAATCCGCTGTCAAAGCCCTCAAGACCAGTTATTCACTTAACCATATAGGCTACATTTTTTTCTTCTTAGATGTCTGTTTTGCATTAAAAAATATCAACAATTCATCAAAGTTTATTATAAGATTTTATTATACAAGTTACAACATCACTATATTGTAAAAAAAGAAGGGGGAGGGGGTTAGGAGAGCACAGTAATTTGTTGCTTTTAATTTATTTTTATGTGCATTTATAGTTAGTGAATCTTTTCTGCCAGAGTAACTAACTTTAAGTGCATCAGTAGAGGCATTTAAAGTCATGAATTCCTTGTTGCAAGCAGCCAAAATCCAGCGCACAGAATAAGCAGAAAACATTTATATTCCCAAAACATCATCACTTACTCCGAGATTCAAAACAATGCAGAGAAGATTTATCATTAAAATGCAAGTAGGGTTGTAGCATTTATAAGCAGCAGTATACAAATATTTGATAAATGGTTTATAACACACTAATGTAGTTGTAAGCAGATATAAGAACAGTTTAAAATGTTTATTAATGTACAGTATTTGTCAACAATTATAACTTATTCTAGGAAGACATTTTTTACATTATTCATTCAGTATCTGTTAATACACCAGCCTCCACTTATGGGTGCCCACAAGAGGAGTTATAGTTGTTGACAAATACATGAATACTTTAATAACACTTAAATCTGCTTACAACTACATTATAGTGTGTTGTAAACCATTTATTACATGTTTATATACTGATTATAATTGCTAAATATGGGGACTTAAAGTAAAGTGTTGGCACCAAAAACTAAAAAGGATGCAGGGATAAAAACTAATTGTAGGTTCAGAGGAGAAAAACTGGAGCTAAGTAACTTCCAATAACAGGGGAGGTGTGGGGGGGTTTACAGCACCCATTTTAAGTTCCTAACATCCCCTGTAAATGCACCCTTTACCACAAAACTGTACGCCTCCCCTCCTCTCCCTGGCATTGAATGGAGCTCCGAAATACCTTCTTTGCCCCCAGCCTCTAAAGAAATCCCTCCTCTGCCTGTCTTTTGATGCCTGCCCCCACCTCTAAAGACATGCCTTTGTGCCTTATGCAGAACTGTATGCGCTGCACATTCTTTCTAGTTCTATAGGAGGATTTTTGTAACCCGGTCCTGATGAGCCCAC
Source organism: Macquaria ambigua (assembly GCA_008360985.2). NCBI lineage: Eukaryota > Metazoa > Chordata > Actinopteri > Centrarchiformes > Percichthyidae > Macquaria > Macquaria ambigua. The sequence goes on along the minus strand of VMKM01000160.1, from coordinate 501,554 downwards.
GGAATTCAGCTTAAATAAACCTCAAGATCAGAGTCCAACTGAATCTCAGACACACCAGCCTGCAGAAGGCCACTGAACTCTCTCTCACACACAATTTCTCTCCCATGCAAACCCCCCCACCCCACCCCCCACCCCTCCCCTCTATCTGTCTTATTCCCCCGTTCTGTCTTTTTATTTCTGTCTCTTGGAAATTTTCACACCAACATTTTTATATTTTGTCTCAACAATGAGAAAATACTGCCATTTTATTTTATTATTTTTTTTGCAGAATTAGGAACCAGTAGGACTGAAGTGTAGAACATGTTCCCTCTAACTAATGATGGCCAATGCTGCACACAGCATTTTGAAACGGCAGGTTGACAGTTATGTTTTCAGCGTTATTCAGTTCACTTTCATTTAGTAATATTTATAGTGGATGACTAATCAAATTCATATATGACTATTGGTTCTCAGCAACTGTTGTTGCTGTAAAAACTTCTGAGAAACCTGACTAAAATGTTTAATAAATTCTACCACACAAATATGCAAATAGTTTCTTTGTTATTTAGTTTTATGCATGTCATGGTAACAGCCTGCATGTAGCCTGAATGAGATTAACTTTTTGTATCTTTGAATTCAACATTTAATTATGAATTTTTCAAAATGTAACGTTCAGGTTTCACAGGATATTTAATGTGTGAATTATTTCTTAATAACATCGTGAAGCTGACACTATAAACCGTTCAAATGGAGCCCTGTGCTTCATCTTTGTAACTTAAAGCTTTATATTTTGGTCTCACGCCAGCACGCTCACCTGACATGACTCCATGAGCGGTCCAGCATTAGCCGTCCCTGGAATGTGTATTCACTGAGGTTCAAACATTTCCATCTGTATTAATCAGTTTGTGCAAATTTGCAAAGTTACCTCTTGAAGAAGAATGGTTTTAGGTATAATTCAGCCAAATGGAGGCAGCATGTAAAGCATAAACCTTCTTCTTACCTACCTCCTAAATGTGCAACAAAAACTACAATGGAAAGATTTAATTCAAAAATCACATGTCCGCTCTAGTAAGGTTTTTTTATTTTATTTCATTAACATTAGAAAATTAAAAATATATATATACATCATCCTCAGGAAAATAACTGATTAGAGGATAAAAGAATAGATGAATAAAAGACTTGAGATGACATCTAATAAAAACTCTTTACATTTTCTACATAAAACAATTAAGTTAAATTTGTCCTTTTGCTCACATAGGGGGCACATGCATGTCTGTTCTACTGCTCACTTCTAATGTATGTTTGTATGCAGTGCATGATTAAATGAACCACTTTCTCAGAAACCCCATTTGATATTTCTGTCCTTTGTTATGACTTACAGAATTATGTGTCTAACGCTGTAGGTGGAGATCTAACAGCAGGGAGAGAGAGAGAGAGAGAGTGAAACCTCTGCTCGAAACGGTCTAGACAGTCTGATCTCACCATCATTTCTACTGAAGCAAACTGTAACTTTTTTTTCTGCCTTCTGTGGGGAACTTCCCAGCCCCCGGACCCCACTTTGGGAACCCCGGAACCAGACTCTACCCTCCTGTCTGATGCCCGTCTCTCTCTCCCTCTCTCAAGTGGGTGGTCCGGTGAGCTTTTCGGGGCGGGGTCCTCTGTTTCAACCCTCCTACCCTCGTTCTTTCTTGAAACATGCTTTAATAGAGAAAGTATGCAATGCATACTGCTCAGCTACAACCCCCAATTATACTGCAACTGGGGTATTCGTGACTGGACGTCTGGGGGGATCACACACATTTCCGATTAGAGGAGGAGGAGAGAGAGAGAGAGAGGGAGGGAGGGAGAGAGAGAGAGAGAGTGAGAGAGAGAGAGAGAGTTTACCCTTTCATTCCAACCAATGAGACGGTCGATACACTAAGATTTTCATAGTTGTGCAGGAGCACAAAGTGAGCTTACTGTGTGAACTTCCAGGTAAAACTGCAAACCGACTCAAGGTAAGTTGAACTCTGCTCTCGGTGTTGCGTTTGGCGCTGCCTGCATGAACAGGATCTCTCAGCTTAAACATGGAGCCTATAGCCTGAGTGCATGTCTGTATGTATGTATGTTCAGGCTGGTCTGAAAGGGGAGCCTTTGCACCTGTGTTCCTCGCCTTTGTCCTTCTTGGTAAAGTTTTTGCAGCCCTTGCAGACACTCGGTTCATCCAACTTCGGCGGACCTGTTATCTCTGCAAAATCCAACACATTTAAGATCGATTGCGCAAGTGATGGAAGCAGGGGGATGTTGTTGTGTAGTGAGCGCCGAATTTACGCTTTAAAACACAGATGGCCTCGACTGTTGTTTTGGCGTTTTTACATGCGCCAGTTATTCAACCAAAGTCGGAAAGGATTTGAACTCACGGGTTCGCTGCAGGAGCGCGTTTACGCACCTTCTTTAAAGGCTGTAAAAGAATGTGTTTTTATGGTCACAATTGCCGCCCATATGCAAAAAGTACATTCAGTCCCGTACTTGACTGCCAAACACAGACGAGTTAAGCGGACGGTCTGCTGCTGGGGAAGAAGTGCAGGACGCTTGTTGTGTTGCTCCGAAATCAGTTTATAAGCGACGAAACGACGTCGTGCGTCTCGTTTGGCTTTAAATCGTTTCAACGAGGACGTAGATTTCTCAAATTACTCCGACTTCCTGCTTCAGTGCGGCCGTTTTGATAGGCTGTGTTGGCAATTAGTGTTTGGCACATTCCTTGCAGAGCTAGACGGTATGGTGAACGACCACCCTGGGACGTTACCAACAGCCAACGTAAAGTGGACGTTTATTGTTAACTCTTTTAATAAAAAAGTAAATTAATTAAGTAAATAGTATACTTTGAAGGAAGTTCCCAGAAAAATATTACAAAAGGATACATTCTTTACAGTAACAGGGGTGCTGTTAATCAGACATATGATTCACTAGGTTTGAAACGATTAATCGATTAGTCGATTGTAAGTAAATTAATCGGTATCTCTTTTGATAATGTTCATTTTTTCCAGCAAAAATGCCAACTATTCCCTAGTCTCATATTCTTAAATGTAAAGATTTGCCGCCTTCTTTTGTTTATTGTGGTAGTAAACTGAATATCTTTGGGTTTTGGACTGTTAGTTGGACAAAACAAGACATTTGAAGATGTCACCTTGGGCTTTAGGAACTTTTTAGTGGCTTTTTTCACTATTTTCTGACATGTTATTGACTAATCTAGTTAAGTTAATCAATTAAGAAATTATGGACAGATTAAGACATTTCCTCAATAAATCGATTATTCATTTGGTCTATAAAATGTAAGAAAATAAAAGCAAGCAAATCGTCAGAATTGAGAAGCTGGTACCAGAGAATGTTTGTTGAATGTTGAAAATGTAAATGATTAATCGATTAATCAATAATTGCAGGTCAATTTTTTGTCGACTTGACTGATCGGTTAATCGACTAATCGTTGCAGCTCTAAAGTTCACTATGGGCTGCAAACTCAGATTTGTTAATAGTTTGTCATATTGTAGTGATTCTTATTCTTTACAATAAGATTTTGCATGTAGTTTTTTTTGTGTGTGCTTCTAAATTATTGTCTTAATAAGTTTTACAGTAAAAGTTGTAGCAGCATCAGCACGCCTACAACATGCACAACCCCATTGAGAAATACCTCACAGAGGGCACATGGAAAGGCAGCGTACACTACAGTAGATGCAGATTTTGGATGGTAGATTGAGTTGTGAATATCTGTGCTACTTTTAGTCGCTGGACACCACTCTCATGTTTCCCTGCATTTGCCAGAGCCCTGTCAGTGTTCCGATGAACCTGGTGCCAAGGCTTATGTATAAGCAGTTCCCACGCTTGCTCTTGGAAAAGGGTCATGTGTGATTCTGAATTATCCTTTTTAATGATACATTAAGCACCCATTGAAACAGTGGCAATTGTGCAAAAAAGAAAAAGATCTGAAGTGGTATAATGAAGCTGATTATGCTAAATTCTCCAAAGGTGATTGCTGCACTGCATTCAAAAGTAGCATTTTTCTTTTTTCACTTTTCTTTGCTCACATCTCCAGCTCCTGATACTCAGGTCTTCTCCTCTTTAAGCCCTCGAGGCCGCTCCTCCAGGCTTTGATGCCCACACTCTTTGAAGCAGGTGGACAGACGCAGGCATGAGTAACAGTGGGACCAAAGAGCCGTCTCCCCAGCCGAGCACCGCCCAGTCACCTCCTGAGCCTCAGCGCAGGGGCAGGGGTCGGCCACGGAAACAGCCGCAGGTAGGACTTCAGTCTTTAAAAGATGAATTTGATCAGCTCTGTCCTTGACTTTAAATCATTAAGTATCATTCTAGTTGGGTGCAAACAAATGTTTTTCACTTTTTAGTTATTGGCTCGACATTTGATCCCTCCCTACAGGAGCCTGTCGGACCACCGACTCCAAAGCGACCGAGAGGACGACCGAAAGGCAGCAAGAACAAAGGCCCCAGAACTGCACTGAAGGTTGAAACTGATCAGAGTATCTAAGATATTAAATAGTTATTTGAACTTTAATTTCACAATTGCAACAGCACCATGTTCCTGCACTCTAGTACAACAATCGGCATTGCCAGTCAGAACTTTTTGGACATTCTATATATTTGTACGTTTTTGTGAAATCACTAGAAATGTTGTTGGGATTTAATGCAAATATCCAAACACCAGAAAATATTATAAGAAAGAAATAGTCATTAGTGAATTTGGATGTATCTGTGACTTCTTACTTTAGTTGAAATGACATCGATCTCTATCACTCCAGAAAAAAGAAAAGAAACCAATAACAGACAACATATTTGTCTTGCAATTAATAGCATACTGTATATGATCTTAATGGGTTTATCTTTCCAGTGCATCTGCATGAGATGAATCTGGGAGTTTTCCATTTAATACATCCTGAAATGCAAAGATTTATGTCTTTTGTAGGACACTAAAAGACCATCAGCAGTCATCATGAGAGCAAATGTCAGCTGAAAACAGAGAAAAGACAAGCTGTTATTAAACCACCCTTTAACCATTCATCTGTCCTTTCTTAGAAAGTAGAGCCCGTTGGGGAGAGACGACCACGTGGGCGACCGAGGAAATGGGTATGGAGCAATCGTTGACAGTTAGAGACATCATGGAGTTGATTGTAAATGTATGTCCAAAGCCTCCAAGGTGTCTGCTGGAGCTGCACAGTCCTTGAGGGCGGCTTTTCCTTCACGTTTAATTAATTTTGTTGCCTCTCTTTCCACAGCCCCAGAAAGTAGTTCAAGAAGCAACTGAAGAGCAGCAGGTGAGGCAAACGAAATCTTTAAAAGGGCTGTAGGGTGGTCCAGTTTTGTTTTGACGTGGCACTTTAAGCCACAGGTTTCCCTATCCTGAAAACGTATTTATGATTGAATTTAAATGGGTCTTTGGTTGAAATGACTGAAACAAGGTACATGTATAAGAGAAGCTTAAGACATTTTCATGCTCTGTGAAATAACTTTCAGAGCCGTGTTCACTAATAAATGAAATGTAACAAGTTTATAATCTAACAAACAGTGCAGCAGGTTTGTTGCAGTCTTTTAAACCATTACAAAGCATTTAATCCTTTTAGCCTCTAAGCATGTGCACTCTTCAATTTAATCCTTTTCCACTTTTTTTATTTATACCAAAATATTTTTTACCTTTTATTTATTTAGCTTTGTTAATATTGCTTCAGACTGAAGGTGAAGCCACTTTGACAGTTTGTGACTGGAGGAATGCAACCTCAGCTTCAGTTGAACAGAAATCTCATTTTGTGTCACACGTTTTACCTTTTGAGTAATATCAGTTACGTTTATGATGCAGGACTAGTAAAAGCAGGGCTGATTTGCAGAGATGATCTCATTTAACTATTCATGAATGTCATAAGCTTGTGTTAAGCACAGAGCTTAAGTTCACCATTAAACCTAAACTACATTCAAAAGCTCATTGAACCCATTATAGTAGTGCTGCAGCCAGCAAACTATGGCCTTCATGATTCCAGCTGGACTACTCTATACTTTTATATTCACTCAGTTTCCAGTTTATTAGATATAACTAGCTAAGGTATATGCAGTGCATTATACTGAGAGGTGTTTCTAATATTTAGCCCACCCTCGGTGATATAAATGGGGTGGACAAAATATTAGAAACACCTCCCAGCATAAAGCAATACAATTCAACAGCACCACAAATTGCAGCGTCCAAAATGACCGTAAAGTTGAATCAACACCTCTCTAAAATAGGTTTAACAAAAACTGGACATTGTAAACTTCATGAAGCAAGGATTTAATGTAGTGTTGGCATGTTAGCATTTATTTACGGTGATGGTAGAGGGAGACAGACAAAAAACATGAAGAGAGAGAGGGTGATGACAAAAGTCCTCATCTTAGCCACCAAGCTACCAGGTTGTTGTATTAGAATGCATTAGTTTTAGCTAAGTATACCAAATCATTTTTAGACTCTATATATTATCATTATTACAAATACGAATACATTATATAATATCCAGATAGGATATATATTGCCATTCACACATAAGCATTTGACACTCATTGATCTGTATATTTTAGAATCTAGTGTGCCTTAATGCAAAACCGCACTAGTCTAAACTGCTCCAGCTTCCGCGCTCTGGCAAACGCCTCCATAACCACAAATCCAACACATAGAGACTAAGAAAAGGCTTTTTTCCTCAGGTCATCAGGATGGTGTCCTCTGACCTCTGTATATCCTCAACCTTGTCCAGCACACTGTCTACAGCTAATCCTTTGCACTGCCCTGCACGTTGCATATTTGCACGTGTGACATGTACATTTTTCCATATATTTACAATTTTTTTATCTTGCTTTTTATATCCTTTATATTTTTGTTCTAATCCTTATTTTTTACACCAGTCTTTTAGCACAACCTTAGGAGCACGCCACATTGCATTTCACTACATATTTATTTGTGTATATGAGAAATAGACCTTTGCATCCTAGTACAGTATGTATCATCGGACAAATATAACACTGCTGAAATTGCTGTTGCTTTGGCACATTTGTAAATTGCAAAACAACCAATGCACATGTTCCTTGTGCTTTACGTAAACTGACTTCATGAGGAAATGACGAGTTCTTGGAAATGCACAGATGTCGGTGCTGAATTCCCCAGATACACCTCCAGACATCCTTTCGTGACATCCAGTTAGTGTTGGTGAACATACGCCCAACTGTTTCTGAGAAACTTTGGTTCTTTTAGCCATCCTGTTCTTTTGTCAAACAAAAACATTGCACAACAGTTGTCACCAAAGCAGGCAGTTCTCTTGATGCCCCTCGTCTGCCTTATCGCATCCTCTCCACCGAGCAGTTTGTCAAAGATGCTTCAAGAACTGAAACCGTTGAGACAGACTCCCTTTCTCAGACGCACGCACACGAAGGGGAAGAATGAGTCAATGTAGAGAGGGGAAACCTGATCTAGCTGTTCTCTTCCTCTGTCTTCTTGGTTTCCTGACATAACCGTCGTGTTCCTCACATTTCTAGGTCTGACAGCTGGACCTGCGTCCCCACGCGCAATCAGCCAATGAAATGTTAACACTCATTCTTGTATTCTCGTGCTCTTTCTAGTATTGATTCATTACCTTGCGCACAATGAGTCACTTGACTGAAAGAGATAAGACAATAACAGACAAAGTGACGGTGGTTTTGGTCCCCTGCTGTTCCAGGGCCCTTCAGAAGAGGCTGAGGAGGGTCCCTCGCAGCTCGAGCCCTCGTCATCTCAGGTTCCAGCGCAGGAGGAAGGGGAGTAGATAGGACACCTCTCTACCTACCTCAAGGTTTGGCCTCAAACAAACAGGGGTGCAGTCTGACTCCTATCTGTGATGGGGATTCAGGAACACACACACACACACACACAAAAATCATTGCAGACAGTGGTTTCTTCTCCCGATCCGATACTGTACTCTGGTTTTGTTGGTTCACTATAAGAATCGAGAGTTTGGTGAACAAACTCTGTTTTAACATTGATGAATATGATCTTTGGATATGGCTTCTTTTTTTTTTAAGGGAATAGTTTGACATTTTGGGAAATGCACTTATTCGTTTTCCTGCAGAGAGTTATATGAGAAGATCGATACCACTCTTATGTCTGTACAATAAATATTAACCTATTGCGGGCAGCTGATTAGCTTAGCTTAGCACAAAGACTGGAAACGGGGAAACAGCGAGCCTGACTCTGTCTAAAGGTAACAAAGTCTGCCTACCAGCATCTCTAAAGCTCACTAATTAACATGTTAAATCTTGTTTAATCCGTACACAAACCAAAGTGTAAAAAAATGACAATTTTAGTTTTTACGTGGGTTATGTGCCTTTTGAGTTTTTGAGCTTCGGACAGAGCTAGGCTAACTGTTTCCATTCTTTATGCTAAGCTAACCATTTTTCGTTGTATCAATCTTCTCATATAACTTGGGGCATGAAAGCCAAGAGGCGTATTTCCCAAAATGTCCCAACTATTCCGTTAAGGATGCCTGCTTTCCTGAACCTCTCAGTGTGTGTGCGTGTGCGTGTGTGTGGTGGTTGAGTGGAGAGGGGGACGGGTTGCGGGTTGAAATGAGAGGGGGTGGGGGGTTCAAGAAAAAAGGAACCAAACTAAACCGTTTTATTGAAACATGTTTCTAAATCAAGTGTCACGAATCCTCATGAAAATGGGAGCAAGAAGGTGATATTTTTAGCAATGTTACAATATAAACATGGTGCGCTGAAGTCATTATTATGAAAGTAGAGGTGAAAGGTTTTATTCCAAAATGAAATGTCCAATTCGGTAGGGGAGAAATGTCTTGTGTTCTTTGCTCAGAAAAAAAAATGCATAGGATTACACAGCTCGAGAGCACAAACATTCAGATTAATAACCTCAGTGAAATCCTGTTTTTTTTCTCTCCTTCCAACAAGCAGAAAAAAAGCACCCAAAGGTTTAAATGGACGTCTCATTTTTGAAAGAAACCCTTCATATGTACTTTAGTCAACAATACGTTTGACGTGTCATTTTACCACACTCAGGATTTTACTATTACAGTGCTTTTACACCATATTGAAACCTCAGGTACAAAACTATTCAGGAACATGTTGTCAGTCTACTCAGTGATAATTATTGTGCTGTGTTTGTTGTGCACTTCTGATCTGTACATTACCAGTATGCCTTGACACAAAGACCTCATTTAAACCGCAGTTGCCCTCAATTTCTTAATCTCTCATTCTACCTCAGTAACACAAAAGACAGATGATCTCCAACAAAGTTATTCTCCACTCCCTCAGCAGCATCGACATACGCAGTTACTGTACGCACACACACACACACACACAGACAGGTTCATGTGCAGATACACAACACAGACAGGCAAAGGCTTTACATACCAACACACAGAAGCAGACGGTACACTCCAGCAGAGGATTTTACTATCGGTGTACAAAGAAAAGCATCAGTGTCATTTCTTTAAAAAAAAAAACTGTATTTGTTAAAAGCTGAAGTGAGACTCTGTTTGTTCTCCTGGGAAAAAAAAGCATCCAATAGTTTACAACAACTTGATGAAATACTTGCTTTTTAGGGTTTAGTTCCTTATGAAACACTTGTTTTTTGGGTCGCTTACTCCTTTCTCATTTTTACTACATCATGTATTTTCTGATTCTTACACTGTAAATTGTATGTGTGACACTCTTAATTCATGTGATTTTGAAAGAAAAGGCAGCAAATAACCACACGGTGCTGAAATACATGACAGTTATGGAAAACAACAAGACAACATCACCGCAGTTATCTTTGCCAAATTGCCAAATAAATTGTTTTTGAAAACATTTGTTAATATTAAACACTGCATCAGTAACCCAGTCTTTATTTGGGAGAAAGAAGGACCCAAGTTGTTGAAAGATAACTTTCGGTGAAACAGAAGCACACGCAGACAGGCATATTATAAAGTCAGCAAACTGACTCAGTGACATTGTTTATTAAGTAACATCTATCTAAAGTTCGCTAACATTAGCTACCATGCGCTACTGGTCATACCAGACCAAGGGAGGCTGTAGCATGAAAACCCCCTGATTGTATTGAATTGAGGGTGTTTTTTACTGCTTATTGATTAAACTTTTTATTTGTGGTTCTTTGCTGAAAAGTCACATAGTCGTGCCTTAAAGGGTCAGTTCACCCAAATGACAAAGAAACATTCTCACTTACCTCTAGTGGTATCCAGCCATGCAGATAGTTGTGCTTTTATTCAGCCAGGTTTTAAGAGATCTGTTTCGGAGACTTCTGATGGCGCCTCGATACAAGGAATGGAAATGAATGGAATTTTGTTTGTGGTCAAACTGTTGTGCTCATGGTGTTGAAAAGAGAAACAAAACTAGCTGCATGATTCGATACCACTAGAGGTTGAGTGTAAAAATGTTTGTAATTTGCGAGAACCCGCCCCTTTAAGGCTAACTCATTAAAAAAAAGTTGTACATTTTATCTGTGAGGAATCACTTATAACTACTAGTCATATAAATGTAGAATACTATTAATATTTTCTTTTTTTTGTGGACCGGGGATCTCTTTGTCCTCATGGAGATCATTTTTTCTATAGATTACCAAATTCTTTTGTTCTAAAAATCAAAGGTTAAGAGGTTTCCAGCCTCCAGTCTGTTTTTACTCAAATGTTTTTGGGACCTCGTCGGTCAGGATTTCTGCACATAAACTGACAGTCTATTGCAAATACTTCAACTTCCTAAGATTCTGCCCCTGTGTCGTCACGGGTGGCAGACATTTATCCAACGTGAACTACATATCACTTACTAGTTGTTTATTACATGACTTGAATATCACCCATCATTTACTGTATATATCGAGTGTTTCTACCACCTAAAACTTGCTTATTTTTTATCACTGATGATATGTTGTATCCCAATAATTTGATGTTATTTCAGCATTGTTGAATAAATCGCTGCCAGAAGACCTTAATTCATTTACAGACAGGTATATTTTCATGTTCAGCTGCATTGACTTTACTTTTATTTTTGCCCTCTGGACTACCTCTGAAAACTAACAAGCTTGGGACATCTCTGAGGAAATGTTTGGTTAGTTGTACCTAACCTTTTCCATCAGACCTGCAGGCGATGTGGATCATGAAATCTTGAAATAACTGTCAAACTAGTACTGTTGTAGTCCGCTCATCTCATCTCACTACATTCATATTACCACAATGAATGGAAGTCAGCCTGAAGAGTGCCTCTTAATTTAACTAAGGCTGAGTCAATGTTTGTTATTTTACACGAGCTGTGTCTGGATATTTACTCTCTATATAGGGACAATGTTGTTTTGTGATCTTACTGATAGTGTTATACTTACATACAGTACTTGATCCATTTTTTTAACTATTGAAAAGTGTAACTTGAGAAATCATCTTTTATGCCTTACTTTTAACACCATTTTGTAGTTATGTTATTGATGTGTCCTCATCCACTTCATTAATACAACTCACAAACCTGTGATATATATATTTTGTTATGATTCTTTACCATGTGATTTGTGTTATTCTGCTTCTTTTATCGCTTATCAATAAAATATCCCACCTATCAACTCTCTTTTGTTATAGATTTGTACAAAAAAACCTTTTTTTTCAAATTGGTTTAAATAGTTTTAATACAGATGGAAACAATCCTTCATTGGTCAATAAAGAAGAAACAAAATAAGGAGGGACAGTTCACTTAAGGATGGTAACACATCCAGTGTTCAAGCTCGTCAGGGACGCAAGACCACAAAATCAGTAAAACACAAATGTACACTTCTCTCTTATCAAACATGGAAGTAGATATTGAAGCTCTGAAGAACTTCACTGACAAGCTACCAAACATTTTAACAGCAATGACACAACATGATTCAAGAAAAGTGCATCACACCGCATTTGTGCGCCAAATGATAACAGTGCAAGATCAAACGTGATGCTTCCCGTTACGCTCCCTTATCATACATGCACCCTACGTTTTTTTGTTTTTTTCATAATCTGAAAACCACTGTCGTTTCACGTACTATGTCGTGGTGATGAAAACGTTCACCAAAGCTCCAGTTGTTCCCAAAAAAACAGTCCAGATGTCCCTTTGTTTTCCTTCCTGAGCGACAGTCTGTATGTCGATGAGGCCAGTGGCCCCCTCGAACTGAAATCAACTAATGGAAGAGAGCTGTTAAGCGTTGAGAGCTTTGGCTACATCTGTGAAGACCAGACGACTGGGCCTCTGTGTGGTCCCCTGGGAGGTTGTGAGAGTCTGCAGAGGAGATAAAACCATTAAGATGACATGGTGACTCCAGCCTTAAATTGTAAGAAACAGCGATAACAGCCACTTGTCCCAGTGTAACATTCTGTTTTGTTCATTTTAGGACCCTCAAAACAGTTAAATCAACTTAATATTTTAGCATCTAGAATGTGATTAATTACTGAAACCAGAGAAAATGTGTTAGGATCAGAGGCCACATGTATAAAAACATAGAGTATGCAAACTGTTTAGGGTACGTAGTAAGTTCACTTTGTAAAAATGACTAAATAAAGCATATTAAAAATGCCGAAATGCATTCTTCTCAATGCAGTGCTCATCAGAAACAAGGGTTTGACAAAATAATCCTAACTAAGGTCCACTAACCATCTATTTTGCGGGCTTTAAACTGCATTTCATGTACTTCATCAATGAATGGAGTTTGCTCAGTTGTCATGGGATTCGTTCAGTTGCCACATGTGATATGCAGTTTGAAAGCTATGGAAAAAGCTAGTAAGTGGGCCTTGAGCTTGAGATCGTGAGCTTACGTTCATGTTATGAAACTCTGGCTAGTAAACAACTTGAATACCATATTAAACAAATAAAACGGCACATATTTATTATCAGTACTTCTCAACATATCACTCTGACTGTACTCTGCCACTGGATGTCTACTACGTGTGATGGTGTGTGTGTCGTACACTCATCATATAGGATTTGATTATTTGAAAATAACACAAAAGATGGTCTTTTGCATACTTTGTGTGCTCATGTGGCCCCTGGAATAGTTGATGTTAAACGTATTAAGTTGAGGGAGCACAAAGGAAAGGATGAAAGATAAAATGGATGTAAGGTCAAGTAAAGGAAAAGACTTTGAGTGTGTTGATGTGTGTCCTTTGTTAGCATATACTTTAATATAGATTAGTTGATATAAAATTAATTCATATAAAAATCGATTACAAACATCTAACCTACTGGTTTTTGTTTGAGATACTGAAATTATGATATTGTGAAAAAGAATGAGGATTGTGGGAAAAAAAGAGGTTTAGAGAGATGGTTTAAAAGACACACAGGCGATACTTTACCATGTTTGCCTTTTACCATTACGCCATTGTCAAAACTTAAAAGAAATAAAAGAAAATAAAGATAAATTATGACAGCTTATACATTTACAGCTATTAATGGAACAAAAGAAACTGACAGTGTAGGTTACCTAATCAGTAGCCTAAAATAAAGCACAGATGTACTGTGATATGGCAGAAATAGACTTTATCATAACAACATGTAAAATATACAGATAGACTTAATTAAATCTACAGCTAACCCGAGCCACAAGTATTGCTTCAGTGCACCCAACTGAGTCATCAGAAATCATTTATCATACTACTGATAAAAGTTTGTGTTTTGTTATTGGTGATGTGAAACATTGTCCAAGCCACTGCTCAAGACTTTCCATTAATGTCTATTCAGCAATATGGAGGAATATGAAATATGGTTATCATGGCTTCTGTGGTCATCAAACCATTCACCACCTGTGGTCTGAATGGGAGCACTTTCCTTCTAGATAAGACAGTTGCCAAAGAGATACAGTGGTTCATGTGAGGATACAGGAAGAAAAAAAAAAAAAAACTTTCAGTACACTTTCTACCAAACACTTCCCCGCTCACCTTGGCATTGGGACCTGTGAGGCTGCCTTCCCGGCCGTGGTCCAGTAGTTCCTGTTCCAGCAGGTCATCTTGTTCTTCAGCTGGGTCAAAGTTGTACATGGGCATGAGCTGGTGCCTCAGCTTCTCCAGCCTGTATGACAAGAGGTGAACACCAGTCAGCATTTAAGTAAGAAGAAATGATGCCTGGTTGCAATGCTGGATTAACCTTGTAGGTTACAAATGGGCAACAACTTGCTGGCCCCTACTAACCCTGCACCCACCGCCCTCTGTGCAATGTGTATGTACCCTGTTGTTCCCAGTTCAATCAACTATGATGGAATGATACTTAAATTGTTAGTTTCTGTACCAATATGTACCATGTGGACACAATATGAACTAAAATAATCTAGTTTTTTAAACTAGGTTTTGACACAGCTCTACAAGACACGGCCTCAAAATAACATAATTCTGCAGGACTTGTTTTAAGTTGATATTATATTTTAGTGGTAAATTCTGTAACACGTATTTATTTAATAATCAAATTACTGAAACCAATTGACATGCTGTAAACTTTGGGGTTTTGGGGCCTTGCCCAGTTGGTAATCCAGCCTTGCCTGGTTGTTGTGGGATCAGCAAATAAAACCTTTATAAACGTACCGCTTTCGTTTCCGAATATACAGCATCTAGGATGGAGAAAAGACAGATAAAATGAGAAAGAAATACAAGTAGTGTTATTGATAGAAGTAACTAAATGACTGAGTGCAAGTATATATTATGTGTGGGGTGTGTCAAATACACACAAACTTAAACATTATATAGAGGATGCAATAGGTCGAAACATCCAGTTCATTCAGAGAAAATGAATTTCTAATGAATCAAATGCTAATTTAGAGACAATATTTAAATTCCTTACAATTGCCACTGCTAAGCCAATGACAGTGATGATGCCAAAGGGTAGGAGCACCATTCCCATTCCCGAGCCCTCGATCACCGCCTCTGGAAACGTGGTGGCATTGAAGCTGGTCTCGTTCGTCGTTATAGTAACAGTCATTAATGTTGTTCTGGAGGTGATATTGTCTCTGGCGCTCGAGCCCGTCGAGAGGAAGGGGATTGCGGTGGTCGTGGCAGTTGTGGAGAGAAAACTTGTAGTTGACTTAGCTGCAGTTACAGCCATGGTCAGGTGCTTCAACTGAAGGATGTATTTTCAATCTGTGTGAGGATGTTGTCGTGTCGCTCAGCCTCTAGTGTGTCTCATGGTCGACACAGGTGTCTTCCCTCTGGTTTGAGGTCTGCTGAGGCATTGACGATGCTTTGGCCGCGTGATCTGGAAAATAAAACCTAAAATTAAAACAAAAAGGAAAAACAGTACAGTAATTAATAAAGGGTTATTGTACTAATATCTAACCTTACAGTATGTTAGGACGAAATGCATTGTAGGAAGTATGAATAAAGGTAACCCAAAATGCTAAAATAGCATTTCCATTTTGCTTCTGTGCACTGATTATTTAATTGAGTCTTTATATAAAAAAAGAATTCACACGTTTCAGTTTTGGCACACTCCACCCTCAATCATTCAAACCCCACCTTGTGCCAGCAGGGTTGTGGTAGGTGTTTCAGACAGGATGTGGGTAGCACAGGCACAGCAGGAAAGTGGCATAACAAACTTGAGAAAATACAGAGGAATAGTAACCACTCAAACTGTAACGTGCACTGTGAGGAAACGTGTCGGCAGTGCGTTCAAACGTCAAAATCAAACTTACACCCACACACACACAGCTTCCATAAATATCCACTGCATCCAAGACTAGGTACATGTTCCTCCCACCCACACACATACTGTACACATCCCCATGAGAGTGAAGAGCAATTTATCCTGAAGATTCACATATATGAGGAGTTTAAAAACATGTTTTCATTTTAAAGCATAGTTACATGGTGACACAGGAAGGCGGTGAAAATAGACACATGATCCATTCCTCTCCCCTCAGTGCATCCTGTCTGCTTGTGCTCTTAATGAGGAACATGTGCAGCTGAAGCAAACAACCAATGAAAACCGAAGGCTGGATTCAGTCATTGCTGTTGTCTAGTTAACAATCCATGCACTGCATCAAGACAGAGCCTGCAACCTTTGACATCTTTGAATCATGTTATGGTCTTATTACTATGTGTTACTGATACATAACATGTTTGTTTTTAGTCAAGAGGCACTGTATCACTGCTGTCCTGCACAAACAGCTGAGCTACTAATCCTGACAACGTGACCAGGTCCTGCTCCATGTGTCCTCTCAGATTAGAGATACATACGTACCTTAACATACAACATGCATGACTTCAGAGGTGAGCTGCGGCAGGCCGGGGTTAGCTAGAGCAAGGCAAATTTCATTGGAAGAGGCAACATTTCCTCCAGCGGCTGCCCCTCCTCCTCCTCCTCCTCCTCCTCCTCCTCCTCTTCTGCTTCCCCCCTTTAGCAATGCAGGTACTGCTCAGGCTGTTTACATTGACAAAACAGCCATTTTATCTAAAGATGGACTCCACACACCAAAGAAACCCTATCCCGCCTGCCTCCAAGAGATCCCCTTCCCGTTCTCAGATTGCCTCCTAGGATCTACTCCCCCCGTCTTGCCCTGTCTTGTATTTCACACAACAGAGGCAGCTCTAGGGATGCTGCAAACAGAGATCAGTGCTGCAAGCTCCCTCCCCCTTCACCCAATTGGTCAATTGGTCTAATGGCTTCAAGATGATACATGCGGTTGGCTCCCTCAGCTGTCTATTTGGCTTTGCAGGGGTGAGAATGGGATTTAACAGCTCTGCACACCAGATGCTGTCAGACCCATGTGAATGACTGCATCCGGGTGGCAGGTCTGAGGAAATTAACCCTATGATGTCGTTTCTCTAACTTTCAATCAGTTGAATTTACTCTATCAGAAACAGACAGGAAAGAAGCAGAAAAAAAGCACTGACAATTCTTTTTTTTTTTACTTTAATGTAAAGGATTTGTACAGTTATTTACAAATCACATTATACTGTTTTATAATTGTGTGTAATTGTAACACATGTCCACGACAGTTGCAGAATATCCACAAGGTCTTCAGCTCATTTTGAACAAGTTCCCAGTCATCATGGCCACAAATTCTGAAAGAGTTCAAATCAGCAGTAAATAGCTTAAATACATTTTCTTATCATTTACTTATTACACAACAATTATTTCAATCTAAGGACACAATTTTGAATATACTAGTGTATTTGAACATTTTTAATTAAAAAAAAACGAATGTAAACAAATGCAAACATTGTCACAGAAAACTACAGTATGGTAAGGATCATATCTTTTTATAATTTCATTTCCTAATACACAACTATAGTTGGCAGGTTAAAGAGTTCTGGAAACATTAGCAAACAAGAACTTTTCAAGTGCATTTAATAAACATTTTAATGAAGGCTGTAGTGTTCATAACATTTAATTTAAATTTAATTCTTCAGTATTTACACATTCAATTTGTAAAAACATAATGGATTTGCTGAATAGTAATGACTTTTTGTCCTGAACAATTCTGACGGATAGAAATTGACCAAAAAGATCAAGAGGACAAAATGTCTACAAAACAGAACAGCAATACTGCTGTCAAAATGCAGGCTACGCCGTGATAACTTCCTTTAACATTAAACATATTTTATTATTCATAAAAATTATTTTATGGCCTGTAATTTAGAACATGTATGTTCATTCATACCTTCATAATCAATGGTTCCATCTCCATCTTTATCTGCCTCCTTCATCATCTGCTCCGCCTCGATCTCATTAAGTGGTTCCCCTGCATTCATCAGTACATATCTGGAAAAAAACAATGTTAACACTGATAAACACAAACAGGTGGGCATGTTCGTGTTTACTGAGTTTTTTCTTATCTGGATTTTAATTTGGGATCTAAATAAATAATTACTTGTTGTACTTAATTACATAGTTGGGTGTAGTGCAATCCAGGATGCAATAGATCAAATTAAGATTTTTCTTTTCTGTCACTTACTTGAGTGTGTTCCAGTCAATATACCCCTTGGCCTCTTTGTCAAATACTTTAAAAGCAGCTCTGAGTTCAGCATCCTGGTTCTTGGTTCTTTCGTGGTACAGAGCCATCAGACCCAGGAAGCTGTCACAGTTAAATATCCCTTTACCTGAAATGTCACAAAAATAATCAGTTCAAACAAAACATCATTATCTGTGTGAAACTTTTGTTTGTTAGTTTGGTGGACAGAGAGAGTAGACAAAGACAGATATATTTAAGCCCCTGTTCAAGTCACATGATAGTGAATGGAGATATAACCTTAGATTTTTGTTATTTTATGTCTTTTCTAAATGATAATTTTCACAGTGATGGTAGGAAACTATTTGGTATTATTAGGGAACTAATTGTTTGGATTAGGGTGTAAATTATTGAAAAAAGTGTGAAATTTAGTAGGAAAATATTCATACATTTTCACATCTAAATTTAACAAAACTTTTCCAACTGTCTAACAGCAGGGTGTTAGCTTTAACTCCTATCATACCTTGAGGTGATTGTTTTTGTGTGTGTGTGTGTGTGTGCGTGCGTGCGTGAGTGTGTAAGTAAAGCCCATTATACACAAATCACACATAGTGAAACACTGACACCTAGTGATTAATGTGGTAACCTGCAGTAAAAACAGAATACTGCAGTATTAGATAATGTCATGCTTCTTTATAATGCACTTTGGAAGATGTTACTCTTGTTAAAATGTTGCACATGAGTTTGCTTTATAAATCCTAAATCCATCTAGATTTGCAATTAAAATCCAGACTCAATCAGCTGCAAAGGGTAATTCCAAATATGTCTTTAAGATTAATTTATCTTAACCTTATCAGAACTAGTGTCAAACATCCACTTTATTTACCTTCCAGCACTTTAGCTAATGTTAATTGCAAACTTTAGCTAATGTGAATGTCCAGGCTATCATTACAGAACCTAATTTAGCACTTTAATTACTTGGTTTGGGTCGAACTTTAGACAGATAAAACTTCTACTTCCATCCTCACCTCCAGGCGCAGCTCATACATGCAAGGCTTGCATAAAGGCATTTGAAGGAGTTGCACATGTATGTAAATAGAACCATCTTAATATATAACACAGTCAAATACACCACCACCACTATGGTCTCAAAAATAGAGTTGAGTCAACAGTTTTCTGACGAGTATATGCTTCAAAAATATACAATTTATGGCAGGGCTGTTGTACTGGATGACATTTTATTTATATACCTAATAAAGTTTAAGTTCAAGTGACATGCTATCACAGGTGTATGTAAGACCCTAACTACTTAATCTATATCATCTTAAACTCAGTCAGTGGCCCATAAAGGTTATAAAGCAGATCTAAGAATAACCATTGTGCTTTTAGTTAAATGTATTTTAGAGAATGATGTGTTTCCATAGTATGAGGTTTACAGTCATTGCAGGCTTATATTCACCATCTTTGTCCACATCTTTGGCCATCTGGCTGAGCTCTCTCTTTGTAGGATTGATTCCCATTAAACTCATCAGTCTCTCCAGCTCCTGTGTCTTCACATCGCCATTTCCCTCTTCATCGAACATCTCAAAAACTCCTTTGTACTCTGTGATCTGCTCTTGTGTTAACTTGCTGGCCTGGAAGAAAGTTGTTCAGGGAGTTGCAGCATTTGATATTAGCAGTTAGAGAAGATCGGCACAGCAAAGCTTCTGGAATTACTTCTTGTTGAATTTCACAATGTTAATTACATATGTTAGAATTAACAATTTTGTATGTGAAGTTAGTTCCTTTGTCTTAATGTTCTCACCATTTTCTCTGGTAGTCCAAACACGGCTGAGACAAGCACTGTGACAACAGTTACTGTAGAATGAGAGAATGTCTTAGCCTCATCATTACTACACTTCTAATGCTCTTTCCCCAGAGCTTAGAAGAGCATGCTTCAAGACCTTTTATGGCACTCAAAGCATGCACTTGCTAATCACCCATGAGGAATATTTGGATACTGATCTCAACTAACAAATGGTAAACAGCATAGTTACATAGGAAAATAAGTGGTTCGGTAAAGTTGTAATTAGTTAAAACATGATGTTATTCTCAAAGTACCCAAGGCAGAAAGGGCTAAAGACAAGATAACAAAATATTTAAACTATTAGATGCATTTCCTGACCTCAACATCACATGGTCCACTTATGGGAACTGCAATTAGCTTGTTGTTAGTCATTAGCAGGTGTTTGTGCAGCCCCCAGTTACTCTCATGAAAGCAGACAGCCAAATAAGGAGGCACTTAACTAAGTTATTTCCAACATTGCAATGGAAACATTAAGAATTCACATTTGTTAGTCGAGGGGAAGAGCTATGAATCTCTGTATGCCACATGCCTCCAATGATCCACTATGTATTAAAAGAGTTTGACTGAAGATACAGTACCAAGTAAACCAAAATGAAAACTGTAAGGCAGACTTTATCAAGGTATTGGGGCTTAATATTTACATCAGCTGATAGTCAGCAAGTTAATCAATAAAAAACTACAGTTGAAATGTATGTTTTTCTATCCTATATTATATTTTTGTACACGCGTGATGAACATTTTCATTGTTTCATTGGGTCATAGTTTGACTGAACCACAAATGAAGTCATATTAGTCAGAACCAGCCATAGCAAAAGATAGTTCCTTTTAGACAAAGTCCAGTTTGGATCAATCTTGTAGAGGAATGAATGAATAAATGAATGAAAATGCTGGTCAATTTAACTGACTGAAATAACCAGACTACATTCACTGGACTCCTTCTGACCTACACAACTCAGTGGAAAACAAAGTTTACTTGATATATGAAAGGGTTTAAAAATGACGGGCCAAAAAGATGTTCTCCTACATTTGCCCTGACAGTGTTGTTGGTGATTTGCACACAGGTGCACGTAGAACTTCAGTATCTACAAAGCAATATTGTATATGATCAGGCAAAGCAATGCGGAAATACCGTTTTCTTCCTGCTTCTGCATCTTTGCAACCCAATTAATTTGCATGTCATGATCAAATGCTATTATCAAATATCATAATAAGGATGATCCTGAAAATCAGACTGAAATGCCATTTTGTTTCACTTCATGTGCGGGGTGATTCAGAGGTCAAGTACCAGGCTATTATAGTGATCATTCAACTGAAAGCAATTATTTTATGAGTTCCAACCATCATATATGGATGCTTCATATACAATGTGTTTGGGATGTTGTGTACTTTTCTTTACTGGTTTCTGATACAATGCACCTTAGTAGGCTACTGGAATGAAATGCAAAACAAATTGGAGACACTCATTCCTCTGAGGGATTTAACATTCTACTTATTGATATGTTTAATAGGCCTAGGCCTACTTGTTATTTTTTTAATTACTGTGTCTGTGTGTGATGACTGTTTTGTGTGACTGAATTGTCTTGCTGTAATGTTGTATAGGCTTTTGAAAGAGTTCAAGGGAGATTGGAACACACTTTGTGATTTAAAAATCCATCTTTCTATTGTTTGCATTCTGAATCTATCTGCTTATGTACCAGAGAGTAAACTGCACTACACACTGTTTCCTAATTAGCTAAGGCCAGATTGTGTTGTTGACACTGCTATTATTAGCCAGCTAGAGAGAGCCCTGCTGAAATCATTAATGTCACTTCCTACTTTAGGAGCCAAGTTGGGGCCCTACTGACTAACTGACTCAGCCCTTCATTGAGACTGGGTTGCAGGAAGAAAAAAAAACACCGTGTTCTCTTGGCTTTCGGTTCACTCACTGAAATGCACATATGTACCAAATGAGAAGTGCTAAACACTGTTCAAAGTGATTGATTACGCTTGCATCTCCAGCTGTAGTTAGATAAAACACCAATCGAAGGTTCTCTGCCCATCGATGCTGCAGCGTGGGGTTTCCCAGCGCTGACTGCAGGGTTACCGCGCCCATCTCGCCGTTCGATGGCCGGACGAGAGTGTTACTACGGAAAGGGCAGATGTTAAGCTTGGCAAAAGGGAGACAGTAGGCTGTCTTGTTGAATGAGGTATAGTGACTTTAAAGATTAGCCTTTTTGTCTGCCTGGGCAGTGTCTTCAGTACAAGGCTAGTTGGTGTGATTAGCCCCCCTCCCCTCTCCGGTTGGTTGACTGAGGTTGTCAAGCTCCCTAGCCGTAGCCTGCGTTCGGGAAGGGCTGCTCCTCGGAAAACTAACGCTAGCTGGCTAGCTAGTTAGTAAGCTAGCGTTGTGGTGTTCGTTGATGCGTGGATCGGAGGTATACGCCGTCTTGTTTTCCAGTCAATGCCAAAACGCAAAAACAAACGCAAATTGAATCAGGTAAGGTGAAATAAAACGACGGTAATGCTGCTTCTACATCTTTCACAGTAACTGTTAATGCCATTAGCTGATGAATTGTGGCGGAATAGAACTGTCCGGGGGTGGGGTAGCGATAGCTAGCTTCCTAGCAATTTAGTTAGCTGCGGTTAGCTAACGTTAAGTTGGCTATTTTATCTTAAGCAAATACAAGTAGCGAAGGTACAGAGTGTCTACCGCGGTGGATCCTGGCGCCCAGTATTTGCGGCGGCGGATTGCTACAAAACTTATCTCCATGGTACTAGCTTATGCATCCAGTCAATTGAGATAGGATAGGTTAAACACTGTTAATGTTAGCGAAAGCCTCTGGCTGGAGTTGAAGTAACGTTAATGTTGGTCAGTGATGGCCCAGCGGAGGTGCTTCTTGGCCTAAAAATACAGTACTTAAAGTATTGGGTAGTTAATAGCCGAAATATATTGAAGACAACTGTAATAATAGTGTTAGCACCTTAAGGTTCGTAGTTAGTACTGGGTTACTTTGTACTCGAAATGTGCATTTAAAGATGTTGCTGTCAGTTGATGATGACACACTGGGTTGGGCTGGAACAATAAACGTCCCGTAAACAAATTAACAGCAAATATTGGTTATTGGCGACAGCAACGCAGCCAGCATCACTAGTTAACTTGAAAATTGAACAATATATACAGCCACACTTTATTAACATGAGTTATTGTAGTCGCGTTAACACCCTATTTTTTTTTTTTTTTTTTTTTTTACAAGCCGAACTAATAAGTTAGCACATTGCTGCCTTCCTGCAACGAAACGGCCGCGCCGGTGCAACGCCTTTAACTTGGGTTAGTAATGTTAGTTATTTATCACCAGTTAGCTAATTGGCAGTTATACAGTGATGGTTGGTAGAGGGTTATCTACATTATGAAAAATCACCCGCATCTGTTATTGCATTTTTTTTGCTTACTGAAGTCAAACAGGCCATCGCCGCCCGACCTTGCAGTTTTTACAGACTCAGGTCCACTACAGGATTAGAGAAGCAAATAAATAAACCGATACGTCGTAATCAAATCAACTGTGCCCTGTCGGGTTTAACGAGATTGTTAGAATGTAAGTAAGTGGATTTCTGGAGGCCAAGCAACCACCGAGTTTCTAGGTTTACCTACTATGTTGGCTTAAAAGCTAACTACATAGCACTCCATGTAATTGCGGAAGAGCTGCTGAGTCTACCCTTAAGTGGCTGTGGTTACGTGTTTTTTTTGCATTAGATGCTTTTAGCTATTTGGTTTATCTGTCATGAAATTCAGCGGGTCTTACGTTAGATCAACTTTGCTTGAGTACCGGTCATTGTTAAAGCTCAAGCGAAACTGTTACTAATACAGTGACTGAGTACATTGCTTTCTTGAATACTAGCTCTGCCCTGCCTGCAGGCCTACACTGTCAAGCCTGCTAGCAAGCTAACTAGCGGACAGCAGTCTGCAAGATGGCGTTTAGCTGCATCTTCTCAGATTTCCATCAGTGCAAGTCATATTATTACATTGTGCAGCGTTCAGTAAATGTAGAAATTCGATTAGACTTAGTCAGATACTAATAGTCTAATCCTCAGTATTTTGCCACGTTATGGTGCTGAATTGCAACAGATTTTCTCCTGAAATATGTGTAGAGCCTTTTTAGCCCTACCTTCTAAACAAATTAGTGTAACAAACTGACTAAAACAGCTACCCAGCAGCCATTCAAATACAATGCAAACTATTCTACTGTTGCAGGCAAATCACAGTACTGCATACAGTGACTAAGTCAACTATCAGTACACCACAAACAGTGTTGGGTAAACCTGTGCTCAGACATCGCTTGATTCTATTGATTTGTACTCTTATATTTTATATCTAGCTGTCACGCAGTAGCTTAATAATTTCTGTTTACTTGATTATTAAGTATGCCAATTGTGTATGTTGTTTGCAAATTAATTTTATAAATACATGAATTTCTTGAAAATGCAACTTTGTCCTAGTTTATTAAAGCAAGCAGTGGTACTAATTGTACCGAATCTGGTCACACTGGACAACTGGAAGAGAGTGACTGTATTAGGCTTGTGATTTAGTAGGCACCATGAAAATCCAGGCACTTACTTTAAGCATGTTGTGTGTAAAAGAATTAAGATTAAACTCATCCTTTTATGATTGGGAAAACATATTTCTAATGCCTGGGCTGGCTCTGCCAGCTGTTTATGTTAGTGGACATGGATAGGATTAGAGACTCATTGACTGAGGATTTTAGCTTTTAGGATTATGTAGTTGCTCAGTGATATTGCTGGTTATGGCCTTTTCTATGATCCAGCTTTAGACCTGTGAAACATTGCATTATCATCGTTTAACAGTACAGATAAGCTGACTTGTCCTTTTGAGAACAGATGTATACTACTGCAGATATACTAAAAATGTAACTGGAAATGTATTAGACACCTTATGAAAGTAGCAGAGACAGACTGCCCTTAAGGGACCTGAGAACAGCTAGTAAGCTACAACTCCAGGATGTTTGCCACTGCTCATTGTTTATCATGCAGTCAGCTGACCCTGATCAGGCGCTTGGAAAGGAGAAGTGATGAGGGAGAGGAACTCCTTAACTGTAAGCATCCACAGAGGTCAATGGGAAATAATATTTCTGAATGTGGAATATTTAAAACTCAGATCTATAAGATGGCTCCAGGCTATCCCACTTTTGGATTTACCATTGTAGTTTTAGGGTATGGTATAAAACAGTTAAGAATGAAAATGAATTGCATCTTGTAATTGTTTGAAGTGTGTTCAAGGAGTTCACCATTTAGTAGTGACAGAAACCTGTCAGGTTTAACTCAAACGCCTTTAATTTCATTAATCAGAACTACAGCTGAAAGCTAAATAATAACTTCAGAGTTCAAATTAGGTGGCATTATTTTGCTAATAAATTATTATTAAAACATATAGTTGTTTTTTTGTCTGTTCTTGGCTAAATAGATGTTAACATTAATTATACTGTGTAGACACAGAAAACACAGGATATTTATCATACACTACTGTGGGCATTGCAAAACTCTGTTATCTGAAAATACAATTCAGCACAACTGAACTTATTGAACTGATTAAACTTATTTAATTTTCTCACAGAAAGAAATAATGTATCAATTTGAGAAAAGTTGAGAATATTGTTTTGAAATAGCAACTGTACTTTCAGAGGTTTTCAAGGTGAGAACGGTGTTCTGCCGTCACTTGATGATACTGCATAATAATTACGTTCCGTGACACGTTTATTTATAGATTAATGAGTGTAAGAGGATAACCTGTGTTAAAAAGGTCAACCAATCAGAGGATCTAAAGGATAACATAGTCAGGTAGAGAAGATTTTCAGTCTTGTCCTGAAACCTCCAGTGACATATAGGCCTACTGACTGAAACACACCAGGTAAGGTAACTGGCAAGGCAAGGTTGGTCAAACTGAACAGTGCAGTGCTATTCCCAGTCTGTGTTAAATCTGAATTAGATTTCTTTTTTCAGAGTTCATCAGGTGCGCTAATTATCATTTTCTTTACATTGTAAGGTTGTACTCTGAGCTGTTACATGCGTTATGCAAAGATCCGTTATATTGTTCGTTTTTTTTTTCTTCAAGATACAAGAGGGCAATTCATCTCTCATAGAAGCAGCTTGCACAGATGATAGTTTTTATAAGTGATGAGAGTTACTATGTACTTAAAGAATGGGGTTTCTGGGCTGTTATCTCCCAATGTCATGTAACATATCTCCTAGAAAGTTGCCTTTTTCAAAGTCATTTTTTAAAAGTTAACTCAAAAGTGTTCTTACTGTAACTCTTAATCTGTAGAAAATCCTAATTGATGTTGCATTTGGTCAGTATTGTGTATGCATACTGTTTTTGTTGGTAAGCCAGTTTTCTGGGCGTAGTCAGAAATGACTGTCTGATTTAGTTCCACCAAAAGATTCTGTGTAGAGTATTATTACACATTTGATACCTAATGTACTTCTGTTTGACAAACATGAATAATTAATAAGATGGATCTGAGCACAAGGGTATCCATTTTCCAGGATAACTGGAGTTGATAAGCAATCAGTGACTATTTCACAATCTAAAAAAACAACTACTGACCTTATTCAAAATAAGATAGTATATTCATTAAGCCGTTCACAACTGTTGCTTGCGGTCATGTTGCCATTACGTTGTTGCATTGGGCTAACTTTGCAAAATCTGCTTTTTATTGCTTTAAATAAGTAGACCTGGACTGTACATGTGTCATCAAACAGTTGGATTGCCATAAGTGTCACAGTATGCTGCAGAAATTGACACATATAAAATGCATAACTAAAATTAGAATACCAGATTAATTTGCTTATTTTTACTCAAAATTGTACCTTTTGCTTTGGTTAAGGTAATCTGAAAATTCCATGGAGTGTTGTTTCGTCTAGTAATTGTCGTAATCTGTTTTTATTCTGATATCACGGTCCATGTAAATTAAGTCAATGTCTTGTACAGGACAGGTGCTAATGGCTGGAGTGTTTGCTGTCATTTTTCTGGCTTCCCTAAAAAAAAAAAACTCTTGAAATGACTTGAAATAATTAATTTATTTGCTTTAATAAATGAGACTTGATGTAGTACAAGATATGGTTATTATATTTGGATTATGACATGAGTTTTTAAAATTCATTTTATTAGATGAACTTTTGAGAGTACCTCAAGGCTCT
The DNA here is from genome assembly GCA_008360985.2 of Macquaria ambigua. Lineage (NCBI taxonomy): Eukaryota > Metazoa > Chordata > Actinopteri > Centrarchiformes > Percichthyidae > Macquaria > Macquaria ambigua. The sequence goes on along the minus strand of VMKM01000160.1, from coordinate 474,615 downwards.
GTATTAATATAAGTGGCTTATTGATCACTTGGCTAAAATTCTGAATATCCCAGGGATTAAGGTCAACAGGATAATGACTGCTTTTCGGATCATTGGAAAGTCATGCCTTAACAGGATTTGGCTGGCAATCTAAATTGTGTGTCAGGATTATGTTGGCGACATTGAGGTGGGAAAGTAAGGTTGTATTGTAGGTAAACAATTTAGTCGATTGAAAAGTCAGTTAAAGTGACTGTGAGCTGGCTGAAAATCCTCTTCTACCATTAGCTTCTGCCGTTAAGAGATTTGGTTTTGTCTGAGCTGGGTTCAGGCCCACTTTGCTTACGGTTGAAAATATGACCTTGAATTTCAAATGAAGACTTGTGTGAATGATTAAAGTGCTTCTCTTTATTCTTTTTTAGATCAACAAGTGCCCCGGTAGCTGGAGTAAGGTAATTGAAAAAGCAGAATAAAATGAGTGAACTGGACCAGTTACGCCAAGAGGCAGAGCAGCTCAAAAATCAGATCAGAGTGAGTAACAAACTGTTTTTTTAAAACACTTTTTTATATGCCATACCATGAATTATCATTAAACTGCCATTTTAAGTCAAAGTTAAGCCGATACAACAAAGATGGATGTGAGATGGAGAAATCATGTCCTAAAGATTCGAATTTTTCTTCATTTCAGGATGCCAGGAAAGCATGCGCAGATGCCACACTATCACAGGTATCATTTAACATTCTGATCTTTCTTTTAGGTTGACAAGCATGTGGTCTGAAATTAACCAGAGTACTTAATGTTTTGCAGATCACAGCTAATATTGACCCCGTTGGGCGAATCCAGATGCGTACAAGACGAACGCTGCGGGGTCATTTGGCTAAAATCTATGCCATGCATTGGGGAACAGATTCCAGGTAAACCAACTGCCAGAATTTAGGACTCATAGTGTGCAGGGAGATTTTGTTAATGTTGTTACATTCTGCTTTATGTCAAATGTTGAGCAGAAGTTAGACGATGCCTAAATGTAAGAGTTGTTACGCTGATGCAGTTGATATCGTTTTATTACATTATGTCTTTCAGCAGTTCGGCAGGCATCTTTTCCCTGCAGTCCTTTTTCCTCAGTTTTTGGCTCATGATTCTAGATAAAAATAGATTTTGTGTGACAACTTCGATTGTTGTCGTGGTGGTGGTGTTTATATTGCTGTTCTCATTTGTGTAGGCTCTTGGTCAGTGCCTCTCAAGATGGCAAACTCATTATTTGGGACAGCTATACCACAAATAAGGTAAGTCATGTTTTTGACATGTATTAATGAAATATTGGTTGAATCCATGCCAGTCTGTGTCATCTAATTGGAAAGCAAAGTAATAACGGCAGCAGTTTAGACTTGCATGTCAGTGTTGCCATATTCATGCAGATAAATAATAGCTGCTGCATTTTTAAAACTTGAGGCACTTGGTAGGAAAAGCAGATATAAATGAATGATATAGGCCTGGTTTCTGGTGACACTGCATAGCTTTGTTCCTGCTGCACCATATTTTGCGGCATGCACCTATTCTTGTGGAACTCATAAGGTTATACTAGAATTAGAAGGAGGAAAACTAACTCTGCCCATGCTGCATTCATTTGGAATAAATTCAAAGGGGTTGCAGATCAGCTGAGAGAGAGGCATTTGTGGCCTTTGCTTTGGGGCGGATGTGTCTGGTGTGCAGTAAGTGGGTTGGGTGGAAATGGTGCGCAGTTTGCATGCGTAATAGGCAATTTGGCCCTCTCCACCTCAGACAGAAAATTCAAAATAGAGAATTATGCTTTGTCAAGTTCCAGTATATTGAAGAAGCTTTTGTGGTGACACTCAAAAAACCTTTTACATGAAGCTTGATGCAGCGTGCAATAAATCCAACGGGGAATTAAAAGATTAAAGGGTCATTTGTCCAATGTATCTCTAACCCTACTGAGAAGATTGCAGGCCAGATTGAGGTCAGAATTGTATATGGGATACCTTAATGCGTACAGGGGCTCACAAATAGAAACACTGCTAGTTTCAGCCACATTATGCTGTCTGTGAGCGCCACTAAGTAGCAGTGTATTGATTGATATACAATATTATGTTTCCATCAAAATGGAAATGATTCGGGCATGATTATACAGGATGCTGTCTAATGTCTAAACAGTACATTCTGCACTCTGTTCTCCTTTCACTTGCTCTTGTTACTTGGGTCACGGGTGCTTCACTTGGTGACCTGGCCTGGAAGTCACTCTGATTTTGGGCTGGGTGCACAAGAGCAGTGGGTGTTTTTAAAATAACAAGTCTAGCATTAAAGTTAGTTAGAAACGTATGTGTCAGACTCACAGATAATGACACCGGTTATGGATGTTGTACATTATCAAATTCTGGTATCCTGGTATTAAATAACTTCATAAAAGGTTGCTCTCCAATAAATATTAAATCTGACTCTTTTTTTAGCTACCAAACTAGTGAAAATATAGCTTCTGTAATTTTTTCTTTGACAAAAATGGAAGTAAATTAACATATTTGTGTGTGTTTTTCTTTTATTGTAGGTTCATGCCATTCCACTTCGATCTTCCTGGGTCATGACTTGTGCATATGCACCTTCAGGAAATTATGTGGCCTGTGGTGGCTTAGATAACATCTGCTCCATTTACAACCTGAAAACACGCGAGGGGAATGTACGTGTGAGCCGTGAGCTCGCTGGACATACAGGTATATGATCTACTCATCTTTTCATCAGTCATGTAACATCTTAAGCATTACGATGAAAGTAGTAGCAAATTACAAAAGACTGGTTTAGGTTATTACTTAATAGTCAACTAAAATAATAATAACTTTATAATAATAATAACTTTATTTATATAGCACCTTTTAAAAACAGAGTTTATAAAGTGCTTCGACAGACAAAGCAAAAGCAACGTACCCAGAAAGCAATATAACAGAAAGCCAAACAGTAAAGCCACTCATAAAAATGTATTAAGAAATTCTACTCAGGCAACACAGCTGCTTGTCTTAGCAAGATGGTAAGACAATTTATATCAATGTCTGTAATTCCCAAAATTGAGATGTTCTGAAATCTAGGAGCGGACTTATTTACTGTATATGATTCTGATGCATATTTGTGCAAATATGGGAGTTAAATGTACACTGCTAGTTATTTTTCTACTGCTTGTTAATATATATGGCATGGAATTCCATATTAATAACTCCTCTATTGATTCTTTGAATATCAGGATACCTGTCCTGTTGTCGCTTTCTTGATGACAACCAGATTGTTACAAGCTCTGGAGATACCACTTGGTAAGTAAAAGGATCGCCTACACTGAATTGCTATACTGTGTTGTTATCAAAGCGAACGGTATCTTAATCGTGTATTTTATTTTGTAGTGCACTTTGGGACATTGAGACTGGCCAGCAGACAACCACATTTGCTGGACACACAGGTGATGTCATGAGCCTGTCATTGGCCCCTGACTCACGGTTATTCGTCTCTGGTGCTTGCGATGCCTCTGCTAAACTCTGGGATGTTCGAGAGGGCATGTGCAGACAGACATTCACTGGCCATGAGTCTGACATCAATGCCATCTGTGTAAGTTACTCAAAAATTCAAAACTGTGCTTTAGCATTTTTTTTTCTTTTAGTTGAAATTGCTCTTTTTTTTTTTAACAGCTAATTATATAGATGTACGTGTATTCCTCTAATGTGCATTAATGATTTCTCTTTTGTCATTTTTAGTTCTTCCCTAATGGCAATGCCTTTGCCACGGGCTCCGATGATGCCACCTGCAGGCTGTTTGATCTGCGTGCTGATCAGGAATTAATGATCTACTCTCATGACAATATCATATGTGGCATCACCTCTGTTGCATTCTCAAAGAGTGGCCGTCTTCTTCTGGCGGGATATGATGACTTCAACTGTAACGTGTGGGACACACTAAAAGCTGACCGTGCTGGTAAGTAGTTGAAGTATGATCTCAAATAGCAGCCCTATTTCCTACATGCAAAAATACTCTTGGGTCGATATTTAGACAAAGTGATCAAATGTTCTTGTTTTCTTGCCGTCTTGTTTTATTCCTGTAGACTAAATTGCACTTGTTGTACTTTTCTAGGTGTGTTGGCTGGACATGACAACCGTGTTAGCTGCCTGGGAGTTACTGATGATGGCATGGCAGTTGCAACGGGATCCTGGGACAGTTTTCTGAAGATCTGGAATTGAAGCCTGAAGGTTCCTTTTTTTTAAATTTTTATTTTAATTTTATTTTATTGTTTTATTTTATTTCACATTTTCTTAAATTTGTACCTAAGGCTATTCCTAGTCTTAAACCTGTGGTTGCACACGTTTGTTGAAGCTTCATCTTTTGCTTGGCTGAAGTGGAAGCTGACGTGCTCTTGTGCTACTTTTGTCCCCTTACAGGTTTAAGAGAGTTGTGGGTTCAATGAGTCTTTTGCTGCGTGTTTGACACACCAGTTAGCTTGAATGGATCTTGGCATTCTCTTTTGACTTACGTGATCAGCAAAACATTCTTGCCCCTACGTTTTCACCAAGCTATAGATAAACATGAGGACAACTGGAACTATGTCTAGCATTTGTTTAAGCTTAATTTCTTTTCAATACAAGACATGATGTACGGAGAAACAAACCCAACTGGTCGAGGTGCATCTATTACACTGGCCAATTAGTGCACCTCAAATAGACATTCCAACCACTTAAATATCAAACCTAACCTAACTCCAGTAGTACAGTATTTAAAAAAAAAAAATTAATAAATAAAAAAAAAAGTGAACATTGCTGTTGTGATGTTGCTGCCAACTGTAGAAAATAAATATTCCACTGTAAAAACTGTACGTCTATGGTTTTAATGGCTTTAACATATTGACATTTTTTATTACACTGAATTCTTGGGAAAAATTTGATGTCTTAGATTTGGCAGGCTCCCCCAAAAGGCCAAAAAATAAAACTTGCTCTGTAGCTGGTTGCAGATATAATGAACAGAAGCAGCCTCCTGCATTCTTACGTCAGTCTGTGTGATTTAGATAGCTTTTTGTTAAATCTTTGCCCATTAGGTCTTAAAATGACACTTGACAGGGTCCGATTAGCTAAATTGTAGATCAGGTTAGTTAAATTCTAAATTTCATTTGTCTTTGTTTCCCAGATGTTCTTTTAACTCCAAAGTTGACTGGAAGACCATTACAACTTCAGAATGTTCACAGCATCTTCTTCAACACTGTTTAAACTGACTTGGACACCACAAAAACGAAGGGAAACCAATGCCTTTCCTACACAAAGAAGAGCACAATTGTTTATCACCTAGTTAAGAAAGGATCTCCTGTGGTATCAAATCAGAAACTTGTGCATTCCTTCTTGGACCATTTTATGTTACCTTGAAAGAGAAAACAACACTATCATCCCATGCAAATGTGTGCGTCTTGAAAGCAAATGTTGGAGTGTAATTGTACAAATTATTTAACTTTTCTTTTTTTTTTTTAAGAATTCTATTCTGATGGTTTGTTATTCTTGATGGCTTTCTTTTTTGTCATATTTCTTTAGTGGTTTTAGATATGTTTTGAATTACAGCTTGTCTTTCTAATCCAGTTAAATCATATAAGACAGATGAGAGAAAACATGCAGCAAGTAATGCAAGTAAAAGCTTGGATCATATTACACGAGCAACTTTCAAAATGTCCATGATGTATTTATATACTAGCTGTTTTTGTTTCATCACAGCCTTTTGCACATGAAGAAGCTTTGCCTCTCAACTAATACTATGTTAACTAACCAAGCACATGCTATAAGTTATGAATGCTCATTCCAGTACAAAAGGAGTTATTACGAGTAACTTATACAGTTAACCCCCTTAATTCTTGTACATGCCTTTGACTTTGGGTGGGAAGGGGTGGGGTAGCAAGGTAGGTGCTGAGATAATTGGGGCATGGCTGGATTTTATTATATGGATGGGGAACTGTGTTTAGTATCCACTTTGAGTGAAACACCTCACCTGACTAAATAGACACTTCCTCTGCTTGGGACTGCAGTTGCAACTCTGTGAATGAAATGTACAAATCAATGTCTGAAAATAATGGTCTGATGTTTTAAGTTAAGACATTTAATTTTGTCTGCCATGAGTTAATTTAGATGTGCATGCTGTAGACTTGCTTTCAATGGTGCAAAATCCTAGATTTTTTTCTTTTTGTTTGTTTCTGAAAAGGAGAGTAACCTATTGATTCTTCTTAATAGAAGCCAATTTTTTTGGCTCCAACTCTGCATACATCATGTACTAATACTGGTAACGCTATGCACCAGAGTGAGCAAGAATGGAGAAAGACTTAATATTGACTGCATACTTAGTGTAAATTATGCTTACCAGTTCTATTGATGCCAATTTTTGTAATAATTATAACAATCATTGTGAGAATTCTATCCTTGACGAGTCCTTTTCTCTCCTTCAAATCTTCACACTCAATGGAACAAAAGCGTCCTCACATACTGTCCCTACTAAAACTTTTGTACATTTTTTTTCTTGGTCTTAAATTGAAAATCAGAGCATCTGAATGACAACATTTCACTGTATACAGAAGCACTTTTGTTAAAGTTGTGACATATTTTCACTTTTCTTTTTTCTGCGATGATGTACAATAAATGTGATGTATTAGTGTGTGGCCACAAGTGAAAATGCAATTCAACTGAGATGGATTCCCTTTTCTCTTTCCATTAATATTATAGAGCTCTGCACCCTTATGTACCTTTTCACTTTTTGTATTTCATTTCAGTCTGTTGGTGTTACACGGTGAGCTGGATGCAAGATAGATACTGTACTAAATTGTACTGTTATTGATTGAAAAATGTAATAAAAAGCTGTTTGAGATCTCTTTTTGTTGAGTTGAATCCAAAAGCTGCATTGGATGTCTAATTGTTTTTGTAAGGGTGTGTAATATACTTCACCACATTGATGTGTCATTCAGATTGAACTTTTCTCTGCTTTGGGATCAGTAGTAGTTGTGCAGAGATAGCTTTTCACCATTGTTCAGGGAGGGCAGAGATTAAAGTGAGGCAAGCAACACGAGACCAAATTTTAAAGTAAAAACCAACCAGTTGTTTGTAAGTATGCAGTTTAGCTTTACTTATTTAAGATTTTGAGACTATCTAATGGTTATAGGTGGGTTTGCTTACTTTTCAAGACCATAAAATACTTAGGGCTGGCTCATGTCAGTTCTGCCAAACCAAAATCTACCAGACACTAGACTACAGTAGCTACAATTTGATGGGTTAATGAATTACAGGTTGCTGGTGTTGCTCTCTACTTTTGCCATGCAGCAGCTTTCACTTTTAATCTCACAATATACTTTTACAAGGTGTCTGTCACTGTCTCAGACTCGTGGGTTGACTTTTTCTCATTAACTGTATTGTGCTGCCTATTGTGTCTTTGATATATTTACAGAATTTTGACTATTTCTATTTAAAAAGGTGTACAAGTAACTTAGATGTTGGATGGCATTGGAGCAAGTTTATCAACCTGTTTATTATCAACGTCTAGGACTTAGCTCAGACTTGCAATATATTTTATAATTAAAACAAACAAATGCCAGTCTCCTTTGCACATCACAGAAATCCAGTGGCAACAACAAAACGGGTCAATGTTTTAACGATGCATACAATGGGTCTCGTTCCAGTTAGTTACACATCAGATTTTCTTCTTTTCAGACCAAACTAACCCAAGAAGTTGATTCAACAATGCATTCAATGTTTACATTTACATGTGCCTGACAATTGCGCAGCTTTTGACTGAATCACGCCGTGATGCAGTGGTTATCAGTGATGAAACTCCCCTTTCTATAACAGAAATGATAACGTTTTAGATTGAATGTAAGTCTTTCTGATCAACTTCATAAATCTATTTCGGAGTTTGTACGGCCCATACGAACGGCCATCTTGCCATATCTGCCAACCCAACGCAACAACTAGCTAACGGAAGCTGCTGTAGTGGATATACTAAACCTGGCCTACCATATTCCCTTACAGGGAGGGAGCAAAATAAAAACGATTATCAACAATACAATTCATTGACTTATATTAAATTCTATACAAAAAACAAACATACGCTATAATAGAAGTGTTGGTTTTACAACGTTATACTTACGAATGATTCAATTACTACCTATATTAATTACAAACCCTAGTAAACATTAACCGCCATGAAATGGAACCGTCCAATCTAATGACGTAGTTCCTCTTTCACTTAGATAATGCCATTTTGGTAGGCCTAACCTGGCGCTTATAATTTTCGCCTCGTGGAAAAAATATTCTTTGCTGTATTTCTTACTTTCCATTTGGGACGAGACGAGCGCTTTGTTGATTTAATCGGCCTCCGCAAGCCATTTTTAGGAAATCGTTTTGTAACTAATAGCGGGGCAGCGTAGGCACTTTTCATTAAGCGGCACAGTTGAGCGGTCGTCGTCCAGTGTTGACGACACATCTCCCGGTCCCTACGAACAAAGGAACAGTAAGGTCGATGCACGCTCATTAACGCAGGAGGAGCGAAATTACGGAATAATTTAAAGTTAAACCCACCCTAACGCCATTTTTGTTGTAGTATTTTGACTTGAGGCATCTTTGGCTCGGATACAACTAACGAATTAGCCTGACTCATTCAGTCCTGTTAGCAACATCGGCTAAGGTTAGCCGCAATTGTGGACAACTAGCGAGCTAACTGCTAACTTTCGCATTGTTTTGATTCAAGCAAGAAGTTTTCTTTTTGGGGAAAATGGCCGAAGTATACATTCGAGTGGCAGAGGAGGAAAACGAGGAACCAATGGAGATCCCCTCTGAGGACGACGGCACTGTTCTGCTTTCAACTGTGGCAGCTCAGTTTCCAGGGGCGTGTGGCCTACGATTCAGGAGCCCGGTGTCTCAGTGCATGCGGGGAGTGCGTCTTGTGGAAGGGGTCCTGCACGCACCAGAAAACGGATGGGGGAATATCGTGTATGTGGTGAACTATCCAAAAGGTAGATATGAGCACTTTGCATTCATCTATCCTATAAATAACACGTTATCCGAACAGGTGGCCAGATGTAACGTTATTTATAATTCATGATGTAGCTTCAGTATACTGAAAATAGATGAGAATGACATGACGTAGTTTGTCCAAGCCCACAAAAGTGCGCGTTGAGGCGCTAAATCCATGCACAAAATGAGTACAAGATCCACGTTTTATATACACAAAGTTGTAAATTTATTTAGGTACCTCTTGCCAAAGCTAATACAACAGCCCTGTTATAAATGCTATCTTCTTGGAAGTTAATATGTTGTGTTGAAACTGTTATAAAGATGATGATGGTTTTAACTGTATGGTCATTTTAGAGGCTGTAGTAGTTGGTGTTGGTGTTGATGAATTGTATTGAATTATACTGAGAGGTGTTTGTAATGTTTGGTCATCTACCTTTTATAGATATGAATGGGTTGGTCAAAATATTAGAAAACACAACAATTTATCAGGACCTCCATCTACAGCTTCTAAAATGACCATTACCTTGAATTGACACCTGAAACAGTTTCAACAAAACTTTTTATTGGATTTATTGGAGGGGTGTTTGTATTGGACTGTATTAGTTTAAGCTAGGTGGAACCAATAAACTATGGGTAACTGTAGGTCTTTCACCTGCATAATCATTAAAAGATAATGATATGAAAGACATACATGTTAACACCCATCTGCTACTAATAGGTTTTAAATCATTCTATTTGTAGAGATAGTAAAGATTATGCACTTTTGTAACAATTGTAAAAAGTACATGGACAACTGACATCAAAAAGTTATTATCTGAACAATGGAAAATATTGTGTATTTTGCTCATAATTGCGTTTTGCTCTTGTACAGCTTTGGTCTTGATAATTATTTACAAAGTCAAGAGTAGTGATGGCAGGGAAAGTCGCATCCATGGCTGTCTGTCAGATTAAAATACATTTAATTTCTCTCTGTGTTGATCGCATTTTAGACAACAAAAGGAAAATGGAGGAAATTGATGCGTCCTCTGCTGTGAAAATGAAGAGAGGGGACATGAAGACATCTGACCTGATCGTACTGGGTCTTCCTTGGAAAACAACTGAGCAGGACCTGAAAGACTACTTTAGCACATTTGGAGAAGTCATCATGGTTCAGGTATAACACATATAATACAATCAAATTACACGTTGCTTTGGCTTGTATGTGGTGGCAATTGATCGTCATTACTGGATGTTTGTTTTTCTCTCTTCAGGTAAAACGAGATGCCAAGACAGGAAACTCTAAAGGATTTGGCTTTGTGAGATTCACAGAGTATGAGGCTCAAGAAAAGGTGATCTCCCAGCGCCACATGATTGACGGCAGATGGTGTGACTGCAAGCTCCCTAACTCGAAGGTGAATATGGTAATGTCCATGCGCATACCCACACTTTACGGGAATGAAAATTGTGATAACATTATTCTTAACACTATAACTGGTAGTATTTCTTAATTGTTTCCCCCTTTTGTTTACAGCAAGGTCCAGATGAGCCACTGAGGAGCCGGAAAGTGTTTGTAGGCCGTTGCACAGAAGACATGACCACAGATGACCTACGGCAGTTCTTTATGCAGTATGGAGAAGTCACAGATGTCTTCATCCCCAAGCCATTCCGTGCTTTTGCCTTTGTCACGTTTGCAGATGATCAGGTATAATGTTAAGTGCTTATAAAGTACTTCCTGTTGTAGTGGTACCACCGCCCAGATGACCTGATTCATGTCTTTTTCCTCACAGGTTGCCCAGTCTCTCTGTGGAGAGGACCTAATTATCAAAGGCGTCAGCGTTCACATCTCGAATGCTGAGCCCAAACATGGCAACAGGCAGTTTGATCGTACAACACGGTTTGGAAATGGTTTTGGAGCGCAAGCATTTGGTAGCAGCCGTAGTGGGTTAGGGAGCAGCACTAACAGTAGTCTTGCAAATTTTGGTTCTTTCAGTCTGAACCCGGCTATGATGGCTGCTGCTCAGGCTGCTCTGCAGAGTAGTTGGGGGATGATGGGGATGCTGGCTAGCCAGCAGCAGACATCCACCTCAGGCAGCACCTCCAGTGGAACAAGCTCCAGTAGGGACCAGAGTCAGTCTTTCAGTACAGGCAACAGCAACTACGGCACCAGCTCAGCCAGTCTTGGCTGGGGAACAGGGTCAAACTCTACAACCAGTGGTAGTGGGTTTAGCTCAGGTTTTGGGTCCAGTATGGAGTCAAAGTCGTCTGGGTGGGGTATGTAAGTTAAATGTTTGTATGGTAAGTATTGTGACAAAGATGAGTCTTTTCAAAATTTTATTTCTGGTGTTGATGCGTATCTGAAAACTTCACTTTTGTGGAAGATGTTTTGTACATTTGGAAAACAAGCTAAAGATTTAATTTAGAAAGTGTTGAAGTGAATTGTTTACCAGGATGTCTGACTAAAGTGCTATTTTTGATGTCTCATTTGTTTGTATCCATTTCAACTGGATTCTCTAATGCATGTATTGTGAAATGTGATATAACCATTTTGAAAAATGCATGTTTGTGGTTCACGATTATCCGGCTTTGTCATCGACTTAAAAAGGCAATCTTGCATTGGGAAGAATCTGGTTGAAACGTAAATGTTTTAAGTGCAACTTTATTTGCAGTCAAGTTCTGTGGAAAAGCCTTCATTGAAATCTCTTCTGCAGTTCACCTCTCTTCCATTTTCCTGTGAGGAAGCTCCTATTTGGCAGCATTCTTGGGGTGATATCGGTATCATTCTCCCTCTTCCCACCTGTAAATGCTATGCCATCAAAGAACGGCTTCACTCCGCATGTTCTAAGAGACGGTGGGTGTTTTCACTTTTATCCACTTTTAAATGGAAAGAACTGCGCAACTGACATTTTAAGAACTGATGAGTGCGATTGAGGATGGCTTGTGGCGAAGAGTGAAGCGATGAGTGAGCGAACGGAGAGACGCGTGAAACGGACTGGTTGTGCGGTGAAAGAGCCCAATTTGACTGCTTTTTGAGTGTGTGAGTGGAAGCTGCAGATGCTACGAGCGCCTCCCCTAACATGGACATTCTTTAATTAGTACTTCAAGATTTTTTTTTTAATCTTTGCAAGTTTTTCCTTACTCTTTAAGTATGTCGATCAAGTGCAGAAATATCAAAATGTAGTGGAATGTTGTGATGAATATTTGTATTGCTTATATTATCTGATTTGAATGCTGTATGGTGTGTGCTTTCATGTTATTGAACTGATCTGTAAGTGTGTACTTGATGTGGATGACACCTGCTGAAGACTCTGGGGGACGCGAGTGATAGTGTGAGAACGTGGAGTGGTGTGTCCAATGGTTCCCAGTAGCTCTTGTTGTTTGTGAGGTGTTTAAAAACATGTCAAATGAAGGGAGTTGTCTAATAAAGTTCATTTGAATAGATGCTTAGTTGATATTACTTGAGTCAGTTTGTCAAATAAAAAAACATCTAATTCGATTCACATATCTAGGGACCTTGGGCTCTGCTGGTCGAGGTCTCCGTTTGAACCCTGACTGAAGTCTGTTCTGAAGGATGAAGACGGAAGTTCCAACACTTTCAGTGTGTGGCCTTCTCAGACATGACATGGGGTAGTACCTGTCTTTTTGCTGCTTTTGATGGCTTGTCAGAGTGAATTATCCCTTTTTGATTATTCCCAGCTACTTTTTAAAGTTAGAGCAAAGTTCTTAGGGCATAATTGTCTTTATTTTAACCGGATGAGCTCAGCAATGTGGCAAAACCTCTCCAAACAATATTTATCAATCTGAATTTGGCTGAAGTAATAAGACAACTAATGGCACATTGGTGAGCCTTGGAATTGGTGATGGGGATTTTCAGGTGGCCTTAAACACTCAAGTGGCCATTTTATTAGGTACACATGTATAATTGCAATTGAATACAACAGTATATTTAAGATGTTTATAATTTTTTGTTGACATCAGAAATGCATAAATTCAATTATGTTTTAATACTGAGGTCAGGTGTCGTACTGGACTACAGTATATTGAGGTGTTTCTAATAGTTAGTCCTTACCATTTAGAAACACCTGAATATAATGCACTCCAGTACATGTCAAAAAAATAAAGAAAATCATAGGCATCATTAAATACTTTAATACATGTGTATTGGATTGCATTAGATTGTACAGGTGTACCTAATGAGGTGGCCACTTAGTGTATGATATGGATAGTTTGCCTGACAGTCTTAACAGTACAAAACACACATTTAGATTTAGTTTTTGAGACACATGGCAGGTATATAATTTAGCAGTCTAAACTGCTATAATAGAAGATTGAAGTTAGCGTCAGAGTTCTTGTCACTTTGACAGTGCTTTCTAAAAAAAAAAAAAAATTCAAATCAGTTCATGATCATTTTGTGGTATGTCAAACCAGTGCCAAATGCACTATACTTTGACATTGCATCAGCAGGTCCCAGCAAAGATAAGTCTCAGTACATAAAACTGCTGTATGCTGTAGAATTTTAAAGTTAAAAATGCATTATTCCCATAACAAAATGACTATGACACCTTGTATTAGTCAGCTTTCATGTTTATGTGAATGTTGGGCACGAGTGAGACACTGCAGGTCTGCCTGTGTCTTGTCCTTATTCTCTGCTTTCCTCCTCCTCAGTGCTTCTGCTCTTCCTCTTGCCAGTATTCTTCTTTTTCAAATCCCTCTGCTCCTGGTTCAGTTCTTCACTTTTATTTTGTATGTAGATGGACTGAAATAAATAAAGGCAAATTAAACATTACATTTGCTGTCTGCTGTAGAATATATACCCCTACACAGTTCCAGTATACTGCATTATTAGGATGAAATGTGTTTGAGTAGCCTACATTGACTTGGCATATCTACATGATTTTGACTTGTTGGGTGATAAGTTACTAGGTATACACGACTGAGTGCTGTATAATTGCTTTCTGACAGTACAGTGGAAATAACTCACCAGTGCAGTACTGCGACGGGCTACGAGCTTTACATCTTCTACAGACACTGTGCTTCTTTTAGCATGCCTGAAATCAAATTTGAGATTGTCAAAAAGACAGTACAGAGTTAACTAATCGGTTAATATGGTTAGAAAAATAAAGATTCTCACCTTGCAAAGGCCTCCAGGTCTTTGGCAAATATATCTGGAAAGAAGTGAGAGTGGGATATTTAGAGTGACCTTTGGCAATTATGAAATGACTTTATATTGAACATCGTTGCTGATATTTGATCTACGTCTATTTACATACATGAGGGGTCAGAATATTAAAGTACTCTTTACACAGTCAACATAGCAGTCTATGTGAACTAAACTCGATAATTGAATTGTTTTGATACAAAATTAATTGAATGACAATCTTTTTTTCACTCAAACTCAACCACCAGCAAAACTTAACTTATTTAAAGCTTTGTTTGCACATTTTTACATACCATTTCTTTATAAAATAACACCAGTTTACTACATTTTGTATCTACAACTTAAAAATGGAGAGTTTGAAGAGTGGCCAGGAGACGAAGAGGAGGATGTTATGTGTGGTGACAATGCAATGAATGCTGGGTGCCTTAACATATCTGCAGAAGATCGCCAGATCCGGGTATTTAAAGAGATTATTCTGCCTTGAGAGGACATAAGATGTGAAGTGGACAGCAAATTGTGGCCAAATGCAGAAGACCGGGTTATGCAACTGCTGTATATTTACTGTATATCTGTATTACAGTAGTAAATATCCATACATGTGTGTAGGGTGTATATACACACTTTTTGTTTTACATTACTGGAATAACTTTAGTTTATTTTGTGCATTTTGAAAATACTGTGCCAAAAAATAAAACATATTGAGGCATACTGCAGGATTTCTGGTTTATTTCTGTAACATATTCTGAAAGGTAGCACATTACATACTGTGAAAAGCACCATACTTGTTTTCTAATGGAATATTTGTTAATATATTTTAAAAAAAGATCTGACATTTCAAAGTTTATAGTGATTATAAATTGTAATGCCACCCTATTAGTATTTTGAAGTCATTGTTCTATGAGTGACTAAGTACTCTATTTTTTGTTTGTTTGTTTTTATTATTTTGGGGACATTTTCGGCTTTATTAAGACAGAAAATGAGGAGAGAAAGATGGGGGATGACTTGCAACAAAGAGCCCTGGCTGGACTCAAACCAGGGCTGTTGCGGTTACATAGTCAGCATCTTAAACGTAATGCTAAAGAGTAATGGTAGATTGAGTTGATGCTGAGACATCTATGAAGTGTTTTGGTTGCGTGACGGTCTTCTGGGTGTGAGATTAACTGTTGTACTGAGCTGCATGCTGGTTGAAAACTTTACGTTTTGGAAAAAGTGAACTCAGTATTGAGAAATGTGTGTAACCAATCATTAAAGAAAAACTGCAAACACTACAATATAATCCAATTAAATCTAATAACAAAGCTATATATTATAAGCTTTACAAGACATTATTTCAGAGCTATGTTTGGACAAATTAATATATAAATGAAACCCTATAAACTGGTAACTCAGCTGATTCAAGTGACTGGATCTGCTGGTAGGCCATATAAACACTTATGCTTTGTAATGATGTGTGAATAACATTTAGATCTTTTAGTACGTTACACCAGTAGAGATTTTAAGTCCATAATGCTCTGTTCGACATAACACTGAACAAAATTTGTTTTACACTTGAGGATGTCTATGACTCTTAATATATTTTTTATGTACTGTATGTCTCTGATGGTGTCGGCTGGACTAGTTTCCTTGTTGACACCCACCACATTGTCTGAAAGTTGTCTCGGCTAATGCTGCTATGACTTGTCGACTGAACGCTCTTCGATTGTCCTCTCCGATCTTCTGACATAGACGACCCACAGTATAATGGACTGCTGCCTTTAACCTCTGAAATTCAAAACACACAAACAAGAAATCAACATGGTGCTACATACTTCGCCAAAGGGATGATGATTAACCTGTCTGCTGCAGTGCCTAACGTTAAACCCAGTGGTGGAATTGACTAAGTACATTTACTCAAGTACAGTATTTAAGTACAAATTCGAGGTACTTGAGTACTTTCATTTTATGCAACTTTATACTTCTTCTCCACTACATCTCAGTGGGAAATGATATACGTTTTACTCAACTACATCTGTCTGACAGCTTTAGTTACTTTGCAGATTACAATTTTCATACCCTTCCTGTCCAGGGGAAATCTCCAAATGTGGTGATGATAAACTTAATAAAAAGGATTAAGTGTTCCTTTATGGGTTGAGAAAATCCTCCTACTTCTTAAGCTAAATACACTATTTAAAAGTTTTCTAAACTCATAAAAAGTTGACTTTTGGTTCTCACAGGACAGCAAACACATGATTTTCTTACAGAATATGATGCATTGCTGTGTAGATTAAACTACCCAACAGTATATAAATTAGTTAAAATTAGCACAAGCCTAAATATCTACTAGTTACAGCAGTAAAATGCAACATACACATTTATGCACCATTAATATTAATCCAGAAACATCATATATAATACTAAAACATTGACAGGGACCATTTTTCTGGAGAATGAGTGTTTTTACTTTTGATACTTTAAGTAAGTGTTGCTGATAATAACGTTACATACTTTCAGTGTGGTATTGCTACTTAAAGGATCTGAATATTTCTTCCACCACTGGTTAAACCGTAGCCAACGGACAAGTAGCTATAGCTAGCTAGCTAACGTTAATATTAGCCAAACCTGACGAGCTGTCACAATAATGTTCTTACCTGTTGCGTCTCGTCTTTATCAACTGACATTTTCTTCTGGAGAAACTTCTGACCAACCACGGCTGCTATTAAATCACGAAGTTGGGAAACTTCTCACAAAACCAAGGTGTGACAGACAAAACAAGACGCAAATCATAAACACACATTTGAGCTTGGTCGCCTGAAGCTAACAGTTAGCTGGAAAAAGAAAACTCGCGGCACACATTTACCAACAAACCAACAACTCTTGAGTTTAATTCATTTTTTTAAATGTACAAGTTTTACAGCACCATCGCGTGGTCCGGAGGAGGTACTACATCGTTTAATCACATAACGGATTACACGCACTTTGTTGAGTATAGAAGCTACATTATGTGGTTTTGCTAGCTCATTATGGAAGTTCTCTGAAGTCTGAAATGATTTTAAAAGATAAGATCACAGAGTCCTTTTATATATTTGCTTGCAGACTTGATCCTCACAAGTAAGCTCCTGAAGAGAGAAAACATGAAGTTGTAAAACTTTCCAATACATTAGTAAAAATGGTAAAATTATTAGTTATTATATATATATGTATATCATTTTCTATGTGTATGAGAAATCAGCTTAACATATGACAAATCGGGAGTTACAAACACTAACTGGACTGTAAGGGGCCACCAGAATATAAACTGCAGAGTCATACCAGATGAAGCTCGTCTCCCTGAATCCAGTGAGTCCACCCTCGGTTCTTCTTCTCTCCTTTCTGAACGCACACCAGCTTATCATTTTCCCAGTTGACCACAGTCTGATAGACAACAAAAATTAAATCAAATACAGCAAACTACATTTAAGAATGGTTTGTGATAATAGCGCAGCCACAGAAAACAGTATGGAGTATGAATTTGGATAAAAAGGCTTTTATTTTCTTATATTGTGTGGTAGCGATCACAGACACATCTGGGTTTGTGAGTACAATATTACATTTTACTAAAGTTTTTACCTGGCATGTCCTGTTGTCCATTCCTTTAGTCACCTCTTTGAACTCTTCTCCAATTTTGAATGAACACTTGTAATTTCTGAAAGTGGTGAATGTCCTGATTGTGAAACAGTCTCCATCTTGCTTAATCACTTTCTGGGGCTTCAACATGGAGGCAATCTTACGTGTTGCAAAATCAATGCCTGCAGGAATTTGTTAAAAGTTAGTCTCACTTTATGTAAACTTATGTTAACTTGTCCCTGTTACTATCATGCTCTGATCAGAAAATAAAATTACTTTCACTGGACATATAACACTCTCTAGGTCATTGACAAAAAGAAATATGAAGCATTTTCCCATTTAATTTACTGATGCTGAGAACATTTTTATATTCACAACACAGATAAACTACTCAGTTAACTATACATAAGGATTTTCCCTCATGTCACAATTAAACATTCAATTAATGAAAACACTCTCAAATGTCAGTGTGTATTTTCACAAATCATCTTCAAAAGAACCAGCAACACTTACCAAGTGCGACCATGTATCCCTCAAAATTGACATTGCTGCCAATGTCCCATGTCCCACTGTAGTCGACAGGCATCTTGGATGTTTCTCTGACTCTCTGCAAGACTCAACAGCGTGAGTTTCAGATTTAAAGTTAAGGGGTGATGGGGATGTTTCATTGTGTGTCAATATGGGGCAGGGGTGATACGTTTGTCGGCTGTAGCTATTTTGGACAGATACAAAAGAGGCACACTGGAGGGTGGAACAGGACTTTTTACACATAATATGAGGAAACTATTCTGTTCCTGTCAAGACAAAAGCCTCTATACGCGGTGTTCTTCTTAAATCTTATGAGTATACTGCATCTTCAATACTGTTCTGTTCAGCTTTGATCCAAAAACATAACAACCTAATCCTCAAGCTTAAATATATGTGCATGATGTTGGGCTTTCAGGGAATACAATACGCAGCCAGCAGAAGTCTCTGTGCCCGTGGCAACGTGAAATACAATCCTTCCTCCTGCTCACGTTCGGAGCTGCTGGCACTTCTTCAGCAACAGTAGACTGAATGTTTAACATCCATGTTTCTCTACATGCTAATCTTCATGGCGTATCATAGCAGCAGATGGATACCGAGGAATCAGAGGTTAAAATTGTAAGTTATTAAAAGTCACGTTTCTGTTTGGATTCGATATGAAAAATACCCTGTATATTAATTCACATTTTATTCATGTTCCATTTGTAGTCAAATAGTGAATGCAGTGTTCACGGCACTTGTTCTGGTCCCTCAGTTCTACGTCATGGGAAGGTAACTAGGACGCAGGTGATGGCATCGAGCCATAGAGCTCATGGGTCATTTGTGCAAGAGGGGATGTGGCATTAACGATGGCGTCTGTTTTGTTTAAAAGGCCCAAATCCTCAAGATACTGCCGGCAGCCTCTTCTGAACAACCTGTCAGCCTCTATCGCCTTGTCCTTCATAGCTTCAGGTAAATCCCATCACGTCTGACACATTTCAAAAACACATGCATCAACAGTATTTAATACATCATCAACAAGTCACTGCACTGCACAACCACTGACAAACGACTTAATATAGACATAACTTCAACTATTTTAATTTCACAGGTTTTTCAGTGATATTCACATTGGTAGACCCAGTCCCTCAGAGCTTGCGGGCTTCATATCATGTGTTTGGGCTGCTGACATGTGGACACGGACTATGCACTGCCATCCTGACTCTGAGAGCAGCAGCATGTGTAAGAAAAAGACTGTAGATATATCTCATGAAGTTCTATACAGAAGCTGCAGCATCAGAATGATTTGTGTGTATATTCACAGGCCAAAACCACCCCTGAGCTGTACTACATGTCCCTCATTCTAACAGTCGCATCTATTTTGAGTACAGGTGGAGTACGTTTCTTATAAACATTCACATACTGTATGGGACCAGTCATACACAGACTTTTCAGTTCAAAGGAATAACACCTGCTTGTGTCTGTTCAGGGTTTTTCACGGTGAAGGGAGGACTCTGGTTGACTAACAGGCCGCCTGTGACGGACCCGAGCAGAAACAATGAGCGATAAAGCGGTCCAGCTGCCCCACGTTGACATCTGATACTCCACATATTAAGATTTCATGTGGTTTCCATGCCACTGGCAGCTCGTAACTTAAAACCATGGGAACAAAAAAAAAAAGGGAATGTGACTTAATCCTCCTCACGTTTTAAAGCTCACTTCAGAAAAATATCACAAAGCAGGTGTTTGTCTTGATTGTTAAAGCGGTTTGCTTTTTATTTGTTGATGGATCGTTTACACTTGTTTCATTTGCTAATAAATATCTACTTTACACAGTAGACTCAGTGTATAATTATACAAATACAAATGTGAAATCTGTATACAGTACTGAAAGTGATATTTATCTCACTGGAAAAGCAAAGTTGCATTACACATCAATGCTTTATATTGATGAAGCTATAGGATGTCCAGGTTGTATTATTAAAAAATAAAAAGCATTAAAAAATGCAGACACGAGTGATCCCCATCATCTTAATGCTCTTACAAAAAAGGCAACTGGGAAAACAGATTTGGTGACAACAAATGAATGTATACAAATAAACTGGAAAATACCGCAAGTACAGCTTGTATATTGGTTTTACCTGCTCTTTTCAATTTCCACAAGTAGCCATATATAAATGATCCCCGTTTCCTACAGAATATTACTCTTCAGATAATATGTATTCACCACAAGTCAATTTGTAACTTTCACGCCTAATCAGCCAAACTTTAAAATGAAAAGAAAATGCAACCTACACACGTAGGGAATATTTTATTATTCCTGTGGCCTACGACAACAAGTCTGCGTTACATCATGTGGTGTATGGAATCCAATTTGCGACAATATAATCAAACAAAACTTCTGAAATATCAAACAAAAATAAGAATTTGAGAGAGAATAAAATTCACTAAAGCAAAAAAGAAAAAGATCTAAAAAGAAAAACTTGCAAACTTATTTGTGTAATGGTGTAAACATATGTCCTTTAGTTTAAAGTTCCCTCTGCTGTAACTCTAAAACTCATTAGCCAATGGGGACGCACCACTGAAAAAACCCGCCCACGCGAGAGGGTTGTGTCAGAACTGCAAACAAAAAGTCAGGCTGCACAAACAAGAGAGTTGGCAGCGTAACTGCATAGCCGACAGTGGTGCCAATGAGATGCATCGAAGTGCTCACATTACAGTGCATGGGGACAAACATTTTGTGGATGTAGTGACTGTACATCACAGACACTTTTTAAGTCTCTTTTCAACTTGTTCTTTACAAACCCACACTGTTGTTTGTACTACGAGACCAGGATGCAGGACATTGTCTCCTCTTTTCAGCTGAAACACTAATGCTCATCAAGATGGATCAAACACATGGACAATAATATGACTGCTGGAACTCAGCAGCACTCAACTTTAATTTAAAGAAGGTAAAGCTGCTCTTGTTTGGACTCGATCTACAAAAAAGCACTTAAAGATCACAGGCATTGCATTTTCAAAGTGGAATGTGGATGTTTATGGGTCAGGAATGCACTTTTTTATTAGTGAAGCACCAAATATTTTGAATTACCTGAAACATTTCAAGAACAAAATGTTTGTTTTTCTATTATTAACATACAAACAAAATATATTATTTATGGGACCAGTCACATTTCAGTCTCTTTTAACTCACTGATGAAATTTTAAGTGGGTCACTGCCACTCGACAATAGAAAACATACAATCAAGAAGTGTAGATTATACAGTAAACTGCAAATTCACAAATTCACCTGAGATCATACAAACACACTGGGATATAAGTAAATAAATCTTTGTGTTTGCTGGAATTGGCTTATTTTTTTCATATAGTGCTACATACCCTGTCACTCATCTCACACATAATTAGGCTTAGATAAACTATAAAAAGTCTGCATATGCATTTCACACACACACACAAAGATTTGAATGAGGTTGCAACTTTCACTAAAAAAAAGGACCGTACCACTGGTTTTTAACCCATTAACTACAAATTGCAAATGCTTAACATTCCTGCCAACACATTTTCAAAGCTTTTAAATTAACCCTAACTTTGAAGTTATGTCATCGTCGCATTGTAATTCAGCTGCAACTCTCTTTCTTGCTGGTGCATTCGTGTGTTGGAAAACTCCACAACCACCATCCAAGCATTATAAGTTAGCTGAACAGCAGTCCCTTTAATGTAAGAGACTATGCACTTCACTTCAAGTCTCCGCAAGAACTGTTATGAACTCCGTTCCTAATGGCTGGTTGGAAAGTAGGAAATCAATCAGAAACCTGATGGCATAATATTAAAAGAAATGCAGCAGTAATGTTCAGTACATGTGATTTGTGGTTAATAAGGTAAAACATGGAAAACCACTGGTCTGTTAAGTGCTGGCTCATACATTATTTTCCACAAACCAGCTGTCCAATTAAAGCAGCTCCAAAAACATTCATCTGATTGAAAGTTAGGAATGTAATTCCTATCCTAAAAGTGCATCATAGTCTATATACCAAACAAGTCTGCCATTAGCAGGCTTCACCCCAGTGACAGGCCATTTGTCTGGGTTGTCCTTCACTCGGCTCAGCTGGGTGATCAGCTCATGCTTGCCTTTGCCCATCACTAAAAGAGCAACCCTGCGGGCTTGGTTAATGGCACTGAAAGTGAGGCTCATACGCTGGTGAGGCTTGATGGGGCTCTCAGTGAGGGCCACCAGACTCTCCCCAAGTTCATCCGCTTTGGTACCAGGGAACAGAGAGGCTGTGTGGGCATCGTAGCCGACTCCCAGCAGTACAAAGTGGAAGCTGGAGCCGTTAACCAACTTGCTGATCTCTTTCTCATACAGCAATGCTCCTCCGTCCTCCTCCACACATAGACGCTGGTTGAGCTGCACTGGCATGGGGTGGATGTTGTAATAGGGTATCCTTACATGTTGCAGTAGATGGTCATGCAGGCTGCGGAAGTTAGACTCCAGCTCAGTCAGCTCCACGCAGCGCTCATCCACCATCCACACATGGGTGTCCCTCCATGGGAAGGAGAAGTGGTGCAGGGCCAACCTGTGGAACAGAGCAAGGGGAGAGGACCCGCCTGAGAGGGCGAGATGGAAAACGCCGCCCTCGCGCACCGCTGCCTCCGCTGCTTCGTGCATGTCTGCAGCAAGCCTCACCACCAGCTCCTCGGCCCAGGCAGACACCATGTCAGCACTACGAAATTTGCCTTGCATCACCTGGAAACCGTTGGCTGACGTGCCACCCATCTGATCATTGCTGATTATCACCACCTCACTGTTGTAGCTAATGTCTTTCCCTTTCACACGGATGTCCAGCAGGTCTCCGTTGTCGGCACCCCCGGGGTAGATGCGCGGAAAAGAGCTGGCTATGCTGCCGAGTAGTGGTGTCCATAAGCCCCAGGAAGCCAGCAGGTTTTCAGTACTAATGAAACTATTTTTGTGTCCAGCAAAAATGTGAGAAATAAGTTCTGTATAAGCTTCCCTCTGCTCTGTTGGAGTTTGCACATAGTAGTCTGAAATAGGCAAACCTAGAACATCGACATCTTTATGCTCCGTCACTTCCTTCCACTCAGCGTCCATTAAAACGGGCTTGAATAAATTCTTACTTACGAGAATTGCTGGATATTTAAGGCTGCCATGCCCAAAGTGGAAAACTATCTGTTTGGGCTTGCAGTGAACGCTGTTGTGGTTCTGAAGACAAAATATGTCATTTTTGAAAAGTATGCGTGCATATCCCACGCGTTCATCTAACATCTTCCCTGAGATCAAAAGAATTGGCACACCTTCGTACTGGGCCTCATCGATGTGTGCCAATACAGCTGAAATACACAAACAGGATCACTTATTAGCAGAACTAGATTTGTTGTATAGCAAGTTTTTTTTACAACTCAACAGTACATAATACATAAAATCATAATAATTAAAAAGAAAAGCTGTCAGTACTCACCTGCAAATGTTGGTGTGACACTAATGTGATCTTTTGTCTTGTTCAGCTCCTGCTGAACCTCTGTTTTGTATGCTTGGTACTGTCCAATCACAGCTTGATTCCTTCCTACAGGCAGCAGGGAGCTGAAGATCTGCAGCTTGTTTCGGAGCACTTCCTCACTGCTGCTCAGATTCATGGGAAGCCTCATGGTCAACAGGGTCATGACCTCAGTCAGGTGGTTCTGTAGCACATCTCTGACCACCCCGTATTGGTCATAGAAGGGAATACGACCTTTAGGCCAAAACGACAAGGGAGGACATGAACACATGATTGTATCTTGGGAATTCTTGCTACTTTTTCATGTCACAAAAGAGTCACAACAGTATTGATGCAATTTTTAATCACCTTTAACATCCAGGGTCTCTTTCAATATAATCTCCACTCTCTCGATGTTGTGTTTGTTCCAGATTGGATCCAGAAACTTCTTGTTCTCTAATCTGAACGGAAGTATCTTTGCAACCACCTTTTCACAAAAGCAGAAAAACACACCGTGAAATCAAACATCTCGACTACAGGGTCACGGGTGAAAGGCACATACTGCGGAGGATTTTCTTACCTGCTTCCCCAGGTAATGGTCAATTCTGTACATTTCTTCATCCTTCAAGGAGCTCCCGAGCTGAGATGCAAGTACCTGAGCACTCCTGTAGTCATGTCCAAAAGGTTTCTCTAGCACCACCCTCAGCCAAGCCCCGCTGGTCGGCCTGCAACTACTATTGATCTTATCAGCAATATCTGCATATGCAAAGGCTGGTACTGAGAGGTAGAAGAGCCTCCCTGCTTCTGTTATTCCCTCTTGTTGAAGCTCTTTCTCAATGTGCTTGGCCAGATCCTGGTAGTCCTCTACGGTCTTCAGCTGCAGATACTGCGAGAGCCGTAGGAACTGATCTTTCAGCAGAGCACAGCGCTCCTGCGATACATCTTTTGAGCAGGACACCGCCTTCAGGATCTCAAAGAGGACCGGTGTGGCTTTGTCAGCAGGTGACAGTCCTCCGCCATAGAAGGAAAAGGTGTTTCCACTACTGACCTGGTTAACGTACAGCTGGAAGAAGCCCTGCCACAGGTACTTCTTCGCCAGGTCACCTGTGCCTCCCACTATCACCACCGACACATGGCCGGGTCTCTGTGCCACCTCTCTCTCCTCGCCATTTCCTCCCTGGGCACACAGAGTGACCACAAGCAGGAACACAGTCGCAAACATGCTCTGGTCCGAACCGTCCAAGCTCCTGTATGAACACAGCAATTAGAGACATTACATGTAGCACCACTGAGCAATTAAGACATCAAATATATGACTGACACCAAGCATGGAAAATAACATGCATCCCTACAATGCTTGAAGGGTTGCAACTAACAATTATTGTCTTGTTTTTTCTATAAAATGTCAGAAAATAGTGCCTATTATAATTTCCCAGAGCCCAAGGTGATACATGTCTTGTTTTATCTGAACAACAGTCCAAAACCCAAAGATGTTTGATCACATATGACAAAGAAAAGCTGCAAATCCTCACAATTAAGAGGCTAGAACCAGCAAATGTTTGGCATTTGTTCTTGAAAAATGACTGAATGAAAGAATACATTATCAAAATAGTTGCCGATTAATATTCTGTTGGATCGACTAACTGAACAATCAACTCATTTGTTTAAAGCTCTAAACGTTTGTGGTAAAAAGCCAATTAAACATGAAAGTTCCTCTGTCCCCAAAACTAAATGAAATTAAATGAAAAATATTTGCACTTTATCTTATGAATGCCACAGCTACAACTGAAAAATAAAGTCCCACTCATAATATGAATCTTCAACATATTTAACAATGCACACACACACACACACACACACACACACACACCCAATAGATACTGCTGTATTTCTTTTGTGGGGTCAAAAGTCCTAACTAAACTTAAAAGTCAGATTTAAACATCTAAGAGTCAATACAGATAAATAATTTTAACACTATAAATGTAAAGCAATATTTAATGTAACCATAAAATACACTGGAACTTACAAACAAATCCCCAAAGACAAAATAGAAAAGCAATAAATTACTTAGCAATGTCTCCTTCTCCAGCTGTTCTAAAGTCCCTTGAAAGTCGATGATGTGGTGCCGTGATAGTGAGAGTAATGATCAGTGGATGGTGGTGGAGCAGGGGTGCAGACTTTGCACTTTGCTCAGGGGCTTTGAGCTTCCAGTACAACAGTTCTGCTGTTGGTGGAGTGCTGGGAAATTCCGAGCAACTTATTGGTGATTTTGCAAGGACCTAAAATTGTTTATTTAGCCAGATAGGAGAGGCTTCTTTTAGCTTTTGGAGGCATTTGATGACTGGTCATTACAAATATTGGGGCAAATTTCCATTTTTCATACTGTATATTGGGGGGGACGTGACCTGCGACAATTACGCGCTTGGACTGCAGTGAAAATCAATAAACTGGAGGAGAACTGGAGAAGTCTTGCCTGCAGTTTACTCACTCGTATTGCATTCTAGAAAAACAGATCTTTCTTTACCCGTTATAACATTTGGATTTTAATGTGGAGCAATGGAGAGCTAGCAGCCATTCATTGGTCAGAGGACCCTGATGCAGTAAAATATTCAAAAATATTTGACTTCTGATCTCAAAAAAATCAATTCTGTATTTGGAAAGCAACCACTACAGAGAGGCGGAGGCCAGTATTAAAGCAATAATCGATATAATATCGTCAGTGTTTGGCAGGAAAGTAAAGCTTGTTAGGCACTTGTTCCGATTAACCAGGTGTCATTTATTGTAGGTATCAGGGACCCATGCCCCTGTCTGGTCATAAAGAGTACTCCACCTATTTAGCATTCCACTCCTATAACATTGTCAGACTCCCTTTGGACAGTTTTTAAAAAAAGGATCAAAATTGATGCAGCAGAACCAGAGATATCATCTTTTTTATTCCACGTATTCTTCTTCTTGTCAAAACCTGGCGCCTACATGACAAACAATGCATTCAGGTGTGTTATGTTAGTAGCAGCGTCGAGCAGAGATGAGGAGGGGGCTACAGGGAGGCTGTAGTCTTCAGCCCCAACTGTCGCTGCCTCAAGTGACGTCACTTGAGGCAATTTATCTGATTTCGCGCAGCTCTCTCTTCACTGCCACATAAGGCCTTATACAGCTTTTTTCACATACGCAGTAGTACTCCCCAAGACCTGTAAACAGACTTTGATGTGTAAAATTGGTGGAGCTCCCCTTTAAACCACATTTTGAAATGCTAATGTCTGAAAAAGGTCAAAATTGCTCAGGGAAATGATGCACCCGTGATCGCTTTGAATTATGTAAGCCCCATTCCTGTCAGAAACAGAACAGTTATGCATGATGAAAATAAAAATACTCATGGTAAGTCAAAATTACTTACCATGAGTAATTTGTGGTGAGTGACCATATTGTGGTGAGTAGAACAGGGAAAAACCCTGTTCTACTCACCACAATATGCAAAACAAAATGCAAATGGGACACTAACAGACATTTAAAATCATCAGTGTCTCAATGTAGACACTACATCTTCATTACTGCCTTCACTGACATTTGTTATATGAACTCTAAATGTTAGCTGGTAAACATGCAGCTGTATTTTGCAGCTGCGTAGCATTATAGAGCTGTTCTTATAGTCATGGGCTTAAGTTATAAACCTGATTAATGACAGTGAACATTTTAGTTCCCCCCCCCCTCTCTAGGGAGACTGAAAATTGTACACGTTGAACAGGACACCCACAGTATGAAGCTCATTTCATGACTGAGTTGCAACATCTGGAATCCCTGTGTTCCACAATCATGTTTACACAGTGGCAGTGCAAACAGCTCATGACTGCTGAAACCTTCAACAACAGCTGAATTTTAGCTCTGATTGACTTTGTTAAGGATTACTGTGGTCAAAACATTTAGATTTTTTAATTTACAATAAATCACGACAGCTGGAAAATTATATATTTGACAAACACTCTTTTCCTCCTATTTTATTTATTTTCATTTCTCATCACATTGCTCTTTTTAAAACTACTTACCGCTTGAACTCTTCTCATCTTTTTCTCTATTGACTTCTAGGCTATTACTTTTTCACAAGAATCAGTAAAGTGGCATATTGTCTTAAAAAGGCACCATCTTCATTCAGGTTTTGACTTCACTGATGTGCAGCTCTTCCCCAGAACTTTTCCACTTTATTCCAACACGTGATTCCTCATCAGTCACAAGCTGCTTTCATTTTCCATCAGCATTAAAAGTCTTCCTTCACACCATATTCACGTTCAAAATTGACTAATCATCCATCAAATTTGCCATAAAGAGTGAGCAGATAAACCAAGGGCATCTTCTCTTCTCCTGAGCACATGCAAGCCATCACACATGACTCTCAACTGACCTTCACACACTCCTGGTGCTGACTTTTGCTCTGGTGAAATTATGAGGACTTTTTTCCTCGAGGAATTTCTTCGCATCATGCGGTAAATCCAGGTACCAAGCGGGATCACATTAACCAGAGTACTTTGCCCACATGTACAATGAGGACTTGACTAATGACTGAGTTTTACTCAAGACTGCAGAAATAAAGCACCGCAGAGATATGGCTGGATCCTGTTTGCAAACTACACCAAATTTATCACAGCCAAGTGGTCTGAAGTAAATAACACGAGTCTTCTGACAAGAACTGCAGGGATGTTAAAACTATTCACTCACTATCATAAGAAACTGATGAGCCTATTCAACTGTCCTGTTTTGTGACTAATAACCAAGTCGTTAGCCTTCAGTTTAAAGTACATTGAAAATGCCCCCCACCCTTATGGCTGTGAACTTGTGATCCTGGGATAATAAACAATATCCTAAATACCATCAAAACACAGGCAACATGTGGGTTTTGAATGCTGTAAAGTGCTTGGTAAAAATGGGAAAATGGGACTGACAGAGATGTAAATTATGTCCACCATTTATTTGCTTTGTTTTTCAGACAATCTGTTGAATTTGGAACATGCGTTAGCATCCTCAAATTGAAGTTTTACTGGAACAGTGTCATCTAACTGAAGTCTTCATCATATCCCAACAAAAAGATGTGCAGTATTATCGTTGTGAATAATAAAAGACATCCAAAAGATACTTTTTTCACATAGCGAAGATTGGAAGAACTTTATGAAAACAACCAAAAATACGTTGGCTGACTTAAATAGCCATTCACTGCTATCAATTTAAATTGGCAGTCAATTTACCTGGCATCAGCACCTTGTCCACGTCTATGCATGTATGAAAATCAAGCTGAGATAAAGTTGGTTCGCTATCAATAGTCCAGTAAAACTCAACGAGTGAATAAGAAGATGAAGACAAGCAAATGTAGTCAAACGAATAACACTGAATGACAGAGCATATGGGTTCCTGTAGCCTCACTTTATGCTTTATATGTTGTACTAATGATTACATTGAAGTCACAGACATCAACTACTGATTTATGATAAACACACACCAAAATTTAAAAGAACTGGGGGGTCATTGGACAGCATTGGACAGACTCATCTACTGTATCCTGCTGGTATAAAAACAAATCTTCCCTATGATGTTTAAGTAACTTTTTAAACTTAGTTCAACAAGGTGTGACAAAGATGGCAACTTTTTTTTAGTGAACATCAGATTATCTTATCTTGTTTATGTACTGTATCTACTGTATATTCATCATATTTTTTAAATACATTCAAGTTTTTCTGATGCAAAAAACAAGCAAGGACAAAAGGGATAAAATTGCACTTTGGAAAATTTTATGTGGCAAAAAAGTTTTGCTCCATTACCCAAGAATCATGTGTTTTAGGGGAATATGGCGGCTTAAATCTGAAACTCTAATTTAAATATCAATGTAAAAATGTTAACCCAAACTTGTGCAGTTCAAGGCTTGTTAGTGCCTCACTAGTGTCTGTGTATGCCACTGCTCCAGCTCACGTTGAAATACACACGTTTAAAAAGGCTCCCAGAACACATCCTGTTAGACAAGTGTTGCGCTAAATTCTGTACCCCCCACAAAAATGTGTGTTTTCCAGTCACTGTAGTCGGCTCGATTCTCGCCAGCCAGGAAACAAAACATCACAAAATATAAACGTGGGGGAATATTTCTCGATCGTAGGCTTTTCAAACCTTTAAAAAATACGACATTAGCTGCAAGAATGAAAGTAGTGAAAGTGGAAAATAAAATAGAATACCAACCGCTCTTGGCTCGTACGTTAGTGAACGTACGTTAGCGTAGGTAGTACTTTTATCTCTAACACAGGAGTCAATTGACTCCACAAACTGTCAGTTTATATATTGAGCTACGTTAGCAAAGCCCATTCGTTATTATTTACTAGTAATTTCCCCGTACTCGTTTACTTGTGTGGTAAAAATACAACACACACACACACACACCAACAGATGGACGGTTGAGAAAACGTTGTCCCACGAGTCCACCTGCTAGCTGTCAAACTTCACTTCCGCTAACGTTACAAACACACAATGCTCCACTATCCTTCTGTCAAATCTGCGACTGCTATATCGCCAAAACAGTTCAAATGACTAAACTACAAATACACACATGTAAAGAAAGATGACAGACGACGTAAAAAGTTAATTGAATACCAACCTGCCCCGTGGTGGCATGAACGACTCGCTACACAGTCACTCAGCAGACGCTTCCTGGACCATGTCACGTGACATGCTGCTGATGGAGGTGATGAATTTGTATTTTCTGCTACCATAGCGCGCTTTAGAAGGATACAATTTAAATTTAAGAATAGGATTTGGTACAACATAGCAAACATAGACCGGGTCTTGGAAAAAAATGTGTTTTAAGTCCATTTTCAGAAACTCTAATGCCAGACCCTCATCAACAAGAATGCATTACAGGTGGGGGTCTCAGCATTGACTGTGCAAGGTTATCAGAAGAGGGAATTTCACACATCTAAAAGTAATTGTAGGTGTTGAATATAAGTATATATAGTATTATGCATTATTGTACAAGGTGAAATCTATAGGTAAAGAAAAAATGAAAATTATCTGGGTTTCTGGCCAGTGGTCATGAACCTTGTTATGTGCAGAGGTTGGTCCTTTTGACACATGTTGTGTTGTAAAGTTGTGTAGTGTAAAACTGACACAGTCTGTTTAGAGCAATATTGGTATTATAAACACTGTAGATATTAGATTGATGATTGATATTAGAATGGACACTGTATGGATTTAAAGTAGTGGGCTGAAGGAGTGGATGTGTCTCCTCGCCCTTTCATCCGTCTCTCTCTCTGCAAAGTTTTAAACTTGCTATCAGAGTAATTGGAGTCAAAGCAATATCACAACATTCTTTGCTCTTTTCTGAATAAAAGAATAATTTCTTTTAATGATAGAAGCCAAATGTAATTTCCATATCTTAAATGATAAGGGTCCAAGCATTAGATTATTAAACATCTCTACAATTGTTTGTTACTATCTAAGTACAATACTTTAACAGAACAGGTGACTTTAGCACATTTAAATAAATTTAATCAAAATTCACAAATGCATGATGTTGATGAATAATTCACCACCTTCTACACAAGTATCAGCTGTATTGTGTCCCTGGCTGTTGCCTGTTACTTGGTGGCAGCTGTAGACTGCAATGTTTTGTCCAAACAAGAGAGACCTCTGTTGGTCTCTGTGTGGTACAGCTGCTTTCTTCTAGAGTGATATACTTTTAACAGTCTGACGCTCATCGTGCCATCGTCAATCAAATGCCATCAGCTCTAAATGCTCCATCTCAAACTGAAAAACAGCAGCTGGTCGATGTCAACAAGCAGCCATAGCCTACTGACAACTGTCTACAATTTTAAAAACATGAATAAAAAATCAGAATAATACAAACTGCTGACTTTACGTGGATAAACATCAGCTCCTGTTTTCTCTGCATTGTTCAGATGTCTCACGTCACCACCCTCTGAATCCAGGCCTACCTCAAACAAAGCAGGTGCCCTTTTGGCCAAATAACGATCTGATTGTTGTTGACCACACTGCAAGTCGCCCTTTCTGGTCCTCCCTTTTCCTCTTCTGAACAGTTGTGGTCGTTAAAGCACAGACCTTGACTCAGCAGCTCCACGGT
Organism: Macquaria ambigua; assembly: GCA_008360985.2. NCBI lineage: Eukaryota > Metazoa > Chordata > Actinopteri > Centrarchiformes > Percichthyidae > Macquaria > Macquaria ambigua. The sequence continues at coordinate 442,814 of VMKM01000160.1, read as the reverse complement.
CCCATCCAATCCACATAATGTAAGTCAGCAGCTGAAATTAGACAACTTAACCTTTTAGGAACGTATATACTTAAAATCGTAAGACTACAAATTGGGAGTTACTCTTCCTTTTCCATCCCAGCTGGAAGGTTTTGTTTTGTTTGGATGTTCAAATTTCTAAAAGAAATATGAGCATTTAGCAGCACAGCTTGTTATAAAACAATATCACCACAAGGTCCACTAGGAGCTGTTTTGGAGCTTTCGATCATATTACACAATCTTCCTCATGTGCTGTTTCCACAGTCAAGAATGAACGTTCATTTTTAATTTTTAAGCCAACGTGGATAAGAAGTCCTTAAAGTGCTCAGGAAAAAACATATGCGTGACAACTGGGAAAACTCCATTTGCTGAGGAAGATCATGTTATAAGATTAAAAGCTCCAGAATAGCTACTAAATGGACCTGGTGTTTCTTCGGCTGCTGTTTCCAAATTTAAGAATTAACTTTTCGTTTCAACAACGTATTATAGTTTAATCCCAAATTTCAATATGGCTAAACACACACACACACACACAGACAGACAAACCACCCACACCACTACCTTACAAACAGCTGTAATGCCTGTGATCACACTGTAGAGCCCTCCCAAGTTGGCCGGCCACTGTGAAATGTAAACAGTAAACAGGACGGAGCATCCTGTGTGTGTGTGTGTGTGTGTGTTTGAGTGTGTGTGTGTCACAGACTGTGTGTGTGTGGAGAGGAGGGGTTGGCTGCTCAAGAGAGAATGAGCTCATGCAGAGTGTGCTAGCCCAACTGTCACTGCTATAACTTCAGACTTGAGAGACCACAGGACGCAAGCTGGAAGGCCACTGTATGTGTTTGTGTGTGTGTGTGTGTGTGTGTGTGTGTGTGTGTGTGTGTGTGTGTGTTGTCGCCCCACACCCCCAGGCATTCTCCGCAGCCCCTGGCTTCCTTCCTCCCCTTTGTTAAGCCTGCGAGGCAGACTTCGTCAAGCTGAGCACACAAACGAATGCATATGAATGTGTGCTGTCATCTTTATTAGGCCCCCTTTGCCAACACCCATTACATTTAACACGGTTCTTTACTGAAGGAGATTTCACTTTCAGTCATGCCCTTGTCCCCCACTCTTACTTGCCAGACGAGGAGGATTATAGTGACCTCAGTTTGGGATAAATTTGAATACACAACCTGTTACAGACTAATAGGAGAACATAATACTGAGCAATGAACAAAGGCTCATTTTTAAATGACTCTTTATTCCTTTGAATTAATTCATGGCTGGTTAAAGGTAATTAGTGGTGGTTTTATATTTCAAAGATGATACAATCCAGTCAACCATCTTTCTTTGGATTCTTATTAAAATATCTGTCTAAACCCGCAGTGGTCTTTTTTTTTTCTACAGCAGCTCTTTGATGCATGAGGTCAGGCAGCGATGACTGATCAGGGCGAAGCCACAAATAGATTTAACCCATGTAATGTATGAGTGGTGCTCCGTGTTTTTAACCACATTCTCATATTTCTTCTCTTCATGACACCAAAACTTGTCGGCGCGTGTTCTTCCTTTTGTTTCTCAACGCTACGCTGCACACAACATAGCCCACATAGACAACAGACACACACCCCAAATTCCAGTCAAGAGAGGTAGTGTTTTCAAAGGTGGCATGTGGAGCTTTTAAAACGAGATGACTGAGGACATGGAGAGAAAAAACAATGCACGGGCTTTTCAGCAGAGTCCAGACAACAGAGCACAGAATAAAGAAGCTTCCACAACATCCATCCCGTTTGTGAGGAACATAAAGGGATGGTGGCTTAGGATTTTGTTGGTAGATACTTTACAATATGTGGTTTTCATTCATTTTTGGTGAGGGACTTTATGTACCTGTATTGAACTTGGTATGCAGAGATTAGTGACTTCAAATCCTCCTTTCTGTAGATTATTTGTGTAGGGCTTATCAGTACATGGTATCATATTGTGTCACTACAAGTACAGTAGTGAGTTGAACAATGTCGTGGTTGTTGAGCTGAGATACCTTGTGTTTTTGTCGTCACATTTTATGTTATCAGATAAATTAAGATTACACACTCCTTTGTGGGAGGGAAATTCCTACCTCATAGGCTCATATAAACCTTTTAAAACCCAAAGGATTATCTCAAAAATGCAACACCCCCCATACTCTTGTTCCAGGCCTCTGAATCAGGACCCACATGTCCGATTTTTTCAGTGATTCAAATCCAGCCTGATTATCAGGATGAAGTCACCAAGACTGTTTTTTCTTAAGTCTCGAAAAGTCGAGATACATGGTTTTCACTGACAAGCAGTGTTTTTGTGGAAAACTCTCCATTGTTTCATTGCAAGTATATTTTTAAATACTGTGATTTCTATAACAATAAATGTTAGATGAAACAGCTAATTCCAACTCTGAGGAATTTTGCTTTATTGAAAATGCATCAAATTGTGATAAATGCTTCATATACTGAGACAAATGGGACATTTTTGAACACCTAATTTTAACAACAAAAATATGTAGGTAAAGAATTAATCAGCACCAAGAATGAAAATAAGAATAGACACAGGCACTGTGGTGAAACGTAGCTGTGTGCATTTACTCAGTACAATTTTAAATGGACTTGTACTTAACTTGAGTATTTTGAATTTTATGCTTGCTAAAGGTTCACGTCATTACATTTCAGAGAAATATTGCACTTTTTATTCTACTACATTTATTTGAACAGCTACTGTTACTTTTCAGGTTAGAATTTTTCATACAAAACACATGATCATTTTACAAAATATGATGTATTGTTATAGATTAAAATGAAGGAGTTAACAACATTAAACTAGGCCCTACTGCTTACATGTTAATGCATCAATAATAATGATTCAATAACATAATAATGTAACACTGACAGAGTCCATTCTGTATAATGAGTACTTTTACCTTTGATTGACTATTTCTGTACTTTTACTTAAGTGAAAATTTGAATGTAGGAACTTTACCTGTAGAGGAGTGTTTGGTATTGATTATTGTGTGGTGCTGCTATTTTACTTAAGTAAATAATCTGAGTACTTCTTCCACCACTGATGGTGAGGCGATAGTCATCAAAACGTATAAAGAAAGGCGCAAATCCATCATTTCTTAACAAGGGTTTTGGGGGCCCTCACTGAGATGGTGGAATGGCGGAAAACAGTAGGTGCATTTTATCTTGGCAGTACACAAAAACTCCCCGGTGCTTTCAATAGTGTCCCACCTCTCTGTTTGCTGATACCACAAGAAATGCAAGGAAAGCGGGGGTGTGACCGGAGCAGGGTCTGAATGACATGGCGCTGCTGCTTCGGCCTCTGTTCACTGACCCACAAAATGCAGACCCAGCCCCCAGTGTGAAGTACTTTTGTGTTGTCATCCTCCCTCAGAAGCCCAGGACCAGGGGGGGGGGCGTTTGGGCACCCGGAGGGCTCAGCGCTGTGAGGCCGCAGTCTGTTCTCCAGCAGCACGCATGCTCTGTTAGGTGAATAAAAAGAAGCCTGTATTGTAATGAAAGCATTTGCATACTTGTGTGTTGGAGAGGGTGTTAACCTTTGACACCTTCGAGAACTGGATGACAACAGAAACCACTTCTCGGAGTCTAAGCATTATCACACTCGAAAATAACACCTTGGCGTACCTCAGTGTGTATCAAAACCAATAAAGAGAGGAGAGAAAGGGATGCTTGAGTGCTTAAGATGGAGGTTTCCTTCAAGTGGCAGTTCACACTCAAAACAAAGTGTGTTGGATAATTTGAAAGTGAGGGATATCTGGATCTTAAAGCATGGCGCCAGGTCTTTGTGGGATTCAAAGCAGATCACAATTTTTTTGCTCAAGAGAGACATAAAACTGAAATTTGCTAACTAAAAACAACTGATATTTGAACATTGAACAACAAATGATGGTGGAAGCTTAAGTTGACAAATAGTAGATGAAAAGAGAATTCAAACCAACATTTTTCTGCTTGAGATGTTAAAAATGTAGCCTCTCTCACCATTTAGAGAAAAAGTTCAACCTGAAATTCATCAGTTAATATTTAAAAAACACAAATGAAAACTTGTTATAAGAAAGAAAGTTTGTGTGCAAGACTTTAGATCTTTAATTGCAGTGCATAATTTAATAAGGTGTCAGTTTCCTTCTTCTCTTCTAAAGGGTGAAAATGTCCTGTTGGAATTACACTTATCATGTTAAACTACAATTTGTGTTTGTAAGCAATTGAAGTGATTGTCATTTGAAGGTCAGAAAGCCATAATTCAACCCACACTTAACTTGTTAATCTATTATTTCACCAACATCTTTCACTCTGCCTGTTGTATGATTAATGTCCGTGTATGGTAACGTTGGACAAGACAATGTCCGCCTCTTCAGTTGATTTTTTGGGGGGTCTTTGTCAGGATGGCAGACTGTGTATGGCTCTCGGATCGAGGGGCTCTTCTTTCCAAGTACACGGCGCTTCACAGAGAAGACTTGACTCTGAAATTCCTCCAGATAAGAGTTGCTAGGTGATGCTATTGTTAGATCTTCTTTGTGGTCCCATATTCATACCCAAATTGTAAGGTTCTTTATGAGGAACGTCTCATTAGTAGTCATATATTCATACCAGACCACCCCCCCCTACTTGACCCCTCCTTTACCAGTCGTGGGAAAGACAAGTCCTGGACGAGATGTGGAGGATTCAGGCAATTACTTGGAGGAGGGTCGAAAAAGATTGTCCAACTTAAACACTCTTTCATTTTGAAAGGCCAATTCCGAAGCCCAAATGTATTTGCACTGTATTATTGACACTTATTGTTTGAAACATTTGCAACCAGCAGAAAAAAATCCAGCACAGATAAAACATCCAAGAAGGTTTCTAAATGTGTATTTAAACACCAAGTGCAAGTGTACCCGAGCAGGACTAGAATGGATTGTTTACATCCATGCTATAGTATATATATAGCTCCGTCATTAATTAAATTCCCATGCCATGTGCAAGACAGGGCAGCAAAGCTAAAGTACATACAGATGCAAAGAAACTCAAAGAATGAAAACTGAAACACCTCATTTCAGAAAAATGTTTTTGTCTGTATTGCTTTGTTTTAATCATGCAATTGAGTTCAGTTCAATGTATTGTCCCAAATTCTGCTTGTAGCCAGGCCCCTGAGAGCATAACTATAAACACAGACATCTAATACACAAAATCATATGTGCAACAATTGCACAAGACACAAGTCATAAAATATTAATACCTTTATTCACCTTGAGAAAATGACATTGGAAATGCTTAATATTTATTTAAAATATTTTAATTACTACCAACTTTCAAACTATTGTACTGGTTATTAGCGGTGGAAAGTAAATGAATATATTTATTCAAGTACCATACAAAAGTACAATTTTGTGGTACCTGCATTTAACTTGGGTATTTCCATTTTAGTACTGTAGCCTTCTTAGATAAATTTAAAATACTTGTACTTTTGTTGAATATTTCCATATTTTGTATTTATATATACTTATACTCCACTACATTTCAGAGGAAAATATTGTACATTTTACTCCACTATATTTATTTGATAGTTACTAGTAACTAGTTACTTTGTAGAATAAGATTTTACATAGAAAACAGATGATCAACTACTAAAAAATAATGATTTGATATAGATCAACCTACACAATAAATGTAAAGTAGTTCAAATTACCTCCACCTCACTAACTATGGTATTTCTACTTTTACTTAAGTAATAGATCTGTGTGCTTCTTCTATCACTGCTTGACAGATCTTGCACAATGTTTAAACAATTAAGGACAATGAATTAATCTTTTGCATTTAGCTTTTTTTGTTCTTTGTTAATCAGAATCAGAATCAGCTTTGTTGGCCAAGAAAATGTACACATACATCAATGTACTTAGTTTTACAGTTTAACTTCATTTAAACTGTAAATATATGATTTATAATGTGTAGGTAACATAACATAAGTTAGCTAGGGCTGACTTAGTTTTAATATATAAATATTTATGATATTTAGGATTTACATGATAACCTACTAAAGAAATGTTTGATTTGATGTTGATTTATTAATTAAACAAACATTTAAAAATCAATACAGTGACAGTGCAGTTTATGAAGGCCAACATCCTTCTCAATGAAACAGGTGCGGTCAGATAGTTCTGACCCCGCCCACTGATTACCATATTTGGAGAACTTCAACATTCCAAAGCGCGCGGGGCGGGGCGATGACGCCACCTGTTTGTCAATGGGCCGCGGGCTCGGCTCGTGCTCACTCAGCCGGTGGAGTGAAGTATTCGGAGAAGTGGAGTCAGTGGGACAGACGGAGGAGAGCGCAGAGACTTTGGAACATAAAACCACGACTTTTATTAAAAGTTGTGTGGAACCATGGAGCTCCGTCGGGTCAACTTATTCTTGTTTTTATTTATTAACCAAGTTTTTACCAGTCTTCAGTCGAAAGAACGTAAGTAGACTTTTTTTAAGCGTTGTGTAAAAAAGAAATAAAAGTGTAGCCTAGGTTTACCGCACCTCATGAGTCAGGAGGTTGGAATTTGATAGCCTGCTTTAAGTTTTACTTATGCTTTTAAATTTTTGCCATTGTCAAGTTAAAATGTCTCATATTTTTGACTTTTTGTTCTGTTTTATTTTTCACTCGGGACTTAAAAGATAATATAGGCTAGTATGGTGAATGTATCTTTTGAATATATCCCTTAAACTTATTTAAATGATCAAAAAAAACTCGGATTATCACTTTTTAATATATAAGCTACCAGTCTTTTTAAATGAATTACTTACTTGTATTTGCTGGCCTTTGTCAGCTCAGGGTTAGGGGCCACCTGCAAGATGCCTTAACATGTCAGACTTTTTGTTTCACTTGTGGTGCAGATTCATGTATTTCTCTCGTCATGGCAATTTAACAGCCCACGCCTTTCTCAGACATTATTAGTGCTGTATCCTGGACCTGGAGGACACGGTCAATGAAGTCTTGAATCAGAACGACATGCTTGATTAAACTGTCAAAGCATGGCATGTGCCCCCCATAAAACTGTTGGCCCCAGAGATCAAGGCGAGAATTTAATTGTACAGTTAAATCATAGTCATTTTCTAATTATTTAACAGCTTATTAAACAAAAAAATATACACTACACTGTCTGTGTCAGAGGTATATTAGGTTTGTAAAACAATTAGCTTTCTTTAATAGCTAAATGTTTATTATATTATATAAATTTTTTAGATGAATCAGGTGTTATTATTGCTTCTGTGCTTGTTGTAACTATGTCATGTTTTTCTGTTTGTCTCTGTAGAAGTATTGCTGGATATGAGCGCTTCAGGATCAGAGTTGGGGTGGTTGACGTTGCCATATGAGAACGGAGTGAGTATTTATACCTCAACAGGCATTTTTAAGACTTCAGGTTCAAGACTTGACAATGTCTTTCTCTGTATAAGACAACAAATGAATAAAAGGCAGCTGAAGATTAGTTGATGTGAGAATTTGAATACTGTTTAATAACGATAACAGAGGGCCTCTTTCTGCTCATTCGGCCCACTAAAAAAGCTCTCTGGGAGAGATGGAATGAGTGGCAGCTCGATGAGGTTTGGCAGAGCTCAGCTGGTGCTAACGCTACCCTTTCATAAAGAACTTATGAATTCCATTAAAATGTCAAGGTTCAACCTACATTTGAATTTACAGTACCAAAGTGCATTTTACACAATCACAGGAGATTGTTTTCATTCCAACACTAAACCATAAAACTAAAATTTCTGTTTTTCTTTTCCTGGTTGAATTTAGAGATAACAGCAGCAAGATGATCTGTACAGTTGTGGGAAGACATAAGTAAAAGAGACAGAAAGACTGGTCCATGTGTGGAGAACCATCCCTCTATCTATAGTTCAGTGGCTTTCCATCTAAAAAAAGCTACAGGACATGGCCACTTCCACTGTGTGGGCTACGTTTCTTGTGTGACTGTTCTCAGAGATCTAAGGGTTCTCGTTTTATCGGCTAGGATTTCCCCTTGCCTATCAAACTTTGCTTTGTTCTAATCCAGCTTCCTCACACTTGTGAAGTGTATTTCAATTTGTACCAAAGATGACTATTTGCAATGTGTGGTTTTGGCTTCAGCAAACATATTTGACAAGTTTATTTTCGGAATGCAGTATAACCTGTCTGTAGACGGTGGAAGTTGGATAGTAATTACAAGAAATGCAGTGTTTCATTTGGCCAAAGGTGGATCTAATATGTGTAAATATGAAAATCACAGACTTAAATGGTCTATGGTGCCTCACAAAGTGCTGATCTAATTTAATGGTACTCATTTTTTTTTGAAATAGTGGAAATATACCAAATTTATGTGTCTCTCTTTTCTAACACCAGATAAAGTAATGTAAATTTAAGCAGTGATTTATTCCCTGATACACACCAGTGCTGCTAACATATGAGGTGTTAAATTTTAATGATAAATGGAGGCTTTTAATCTTTCTACTCGTCATTGCTTCCCTCTCTTAAAAAGTCTTAATTGCTGCCAATTTTGCCTTTGCGCTGTGCTTACAAAGCTCATTTAACTGCCATAAATCTTAGTTGGTATCCTACAGTAGTATTTGCTGGATTTATGTGCGTCTCACACACATGCACCCTCGCGTGTTAGTGGGAAAACCACACACGTCGTGAGCACCGCACATGTCCAGGCCAATAATCTTAATTTGTGGAAAAAAAAGCTGCAGCTCACTTCTGCACTTTATGAGCTTCTCACTCAGCATGAAAGAAGAGGTGTCTCATCAATAAAACTGGTTCTCGGCAGGAACAAAGCCTCTGAACCCTGTACTTATTCCCATGCTTTTTCTCCTTTCATTATTGTAGCTTGCTAACAGTGACTGTTGCCCCTTTAACTAATCCCTCTCCTCTCTCTTTATCTCTTTCTGTTCTACAGTGGGAGATAGTGCAGACGGTGGTGAACGGCTCACTTTTCTATACCTACAGTGTTTGTAGCATAGACTCAACTGAACAAGATAACTGGTTACGCACAACATTCATCCAGCGGCGCCCGGGGACTACACGTGTCTCTGTGGAGCTCCGTTTTGTCGTGCGAGACTGCAACACTTTTGAGGGTACTTCCGTCGCCTGCAAAGAAACCTTCAACCTTTTCATCTCAGAGGCTGACGCCGACGTGGGTACCAACTTCCGTAAAGGGCAGTTCCGCAAAGTGGCCACCATCGCTCCTGACGAGGTCACACGGGGTCGTGTGCTGAAGGTCAACACAGAGACGAGGACCGTGGGGCCTCTGTCTAGAAGGGGTTTCTACCTGGCTTTTCAGGACATGGGCGCTTGTGTGGCGCTGCTGTCTGTCAGAGTGTACTACAAGACATGCCCGTCCACAGTGCAGAGCTTGGCGGCCTTCCCGGAGACCGTGGCGGATGCTCTCAGGGAGGTGGAGGGAGCCTGTGTGGAGAATGCCGTCAGTCAGGCCACCCCACGCATCTACTGTTCAGCTGATGGTGAATGGGTGGTTCCTGTGGGCCAGTGCCAGTGTCTTGCAGGCTACGAAACCACTGGGGACTCCTGCCAAGGTAAGCACTGCCAGAAATACGCCACGCACTCAACTGAGACGTGTTGCCATGTAATTTATAGTAAATGGAACCCTTCCAACCACTACTTTGGCAAGGTGTGAGGAATGAATGCAGAGGCATGTTAATTGTGTCTGGTTTGTTTGGAAAATCTATCTCAAAAACACTCCATATCTGTCTCAAAGTAAGACAGGTACAGCAGGATTTGGCATGGGAAAGGGAAGATGTCTAAACTTGTTTGTTTTGTTGAGATTTTGAGGCAACCACAGATTGCTCCATATGATATATATTAAAAAAAAACAATGGCTCATCTTTTTACCTGTTGGGCAATAGCACATTCTTTCCACTGCCTTTTTCTCAGGACTCAGAAATTGGGGCTGGGCTGAAGCACTGTTTTATGGCGAGGTCGATGGCTGGAGGTGATAATGTACAGTACAAGCAGCAATCCCATTACAACATACTAATTCAAAGTGGACTTGAGTGAGTTTGTTGTGTATTTACGCTGGAAACTCGAAGATGTTAGCTGATTGTTTTTTGAATGTGGTGTTTAGGCTCAGTAGAAATTGAGTGGCTACTTGAAGCTGGAAAAGAGTTGAAACAACAACAAAAAAAGTATTAAATCTTTGGATTTGCTTTCTCTTTGGAAGATTCAAAATAGTAAAGTACATTAGTGCATATCACATGCTGCATAGTGTTGGTATGTAGTATGAAACAGGGAAAAGTTCTTTGAAGGGACAAGAGGGTAAACTTTTAACCATTCAGATATTTATAGGCAGGTAGTTTTTAAAAGCAAATAAACAAAACAGAGACATATATAGTTTTAAAAATAATAGCAATTTGGTCACATACTGTTGTGGATTTGTACTTTTGTCTGTTCATATGAGAGACACCCAGACTAAGGTTAAATATGCAGAAACTTTGCAGTATGTAGTGCCCTCGAGAAAGACCTGCGAGTACATATTAAAAAAACAAATAGGTGTGTAAAGTAAATGTAACACAACTGCGGTGTTCATACTGTTTGTGCTCCTACTGTTTGTGTGGAAGTTGGGAAGTTCTTTTGGCATTCTTCGGGTGTGGTGCGTTGAACTGTCTGGAGGAAACGTGGGAGGAGAGAGGGTACAGAGAGAAGAGGAAGGAGGGAGGAAGGGCACAGTATGGTGCGGGGATTTTTGAAAGGAATTCTTTCACCCTCGCGTCACCTACGGCACTGATTGACTAAAGGAAGGGCCGTGTGAATGTGTCAGAATGACTACCTGAGTGGTGTGTCTTCTCCTCGCAAGTATTTGTTTTGCGTCAGTTGCTAAGGCGACAGGAACCACAGATTACAGGGACGGGGCCGACACGCCTATCAGAGGTTAGACTGAGTCAGGCTGCGGTTTATGACTCCTGACGGTCCGAGTCACCTTGACTGGCAGAGTTTGGTCTCTTCTTGGAGTCTGTTCCCATAAGTGAGACAGATCATTCTCACCAGCTGAAAGAGTTAACGACAACTATTTTGATAATTGTTTAATAATTGTGCTTTTTCTTTTACCAAAACTGCAAAAAAAAAAATATATATATATATATATATATATATATATATTGGTTCTAGCTTTTCTGTGTTTTATATCACACTAAACTGAATATCTTTGAGGTTTGGACTGTTGGTCGGACAAAACAAGACATTTAAAGATGAAATTTGTAACATCATATAGACCAAATGAGTAATCGATTAGTCGAGAAAATAATCTGCAGATTAATAGGTAATGAAAGTGATTGTTAGTTGCAGCCCTACATACCATTGACAGATAAGTACTGTGCTTCAAAGAGTGAATCTTGCACTGAGGTTGTAAAAATGAAGACAGAATAAGAGAGCAAGGCGGGGAGGAAGTCGAGGCAGAGGAATGTTTCTGTCTTTGAGGTTCCTGACTGCAGGCGGACTCTGAGCCCAGCACCTGAAACGGAAGTTGGCAGAAGAAGACAGGAAATATTTATGATGGGAAAAACTGTGATTCCAAAGTCTGGAGGATGACCTGATTATTAGGATGCAGGAAACATCTTTTATTACATAAGTTAAAACACAATTATTATGCTGTAAACTGTTCCAGCCAACTCCCTATTTCCAATTTTACGTTTACAAGAGAAAGTGATATCCTTAGAGGCTCGTGGCCTGCATGTGGACTCCACACACAACTGTTGTGAGAAAAGGAAGTAAAGTGAGATGAGGAGGAATGCTGACTGACACAAATAAGCAGGTTGTCCTTGGTTGGAGTCGAAGGGTGGGGAGTGAGTCGACAGTTGGTGCATGAGGGTGGCTAGTTTCGTGGCTGCTTAGTTAGGTGTGGAGTGTAATTTAGTCAAGAGGATTAGTAGAGCAACAGGACAGCTGTTAGCCAATGACATGCCCCGCTTTGCTCTTTCATCCGGTTGTTAACACACGCAACGAGCTCCCTAATCCATGTTCCCACTCATTAGAACAATGGGCCGACACAAAGAGCTAAAAACAGATTCAATTAACAGGTGCACCGGTGCGGAACAGAAGTCCTTTTGACATGTGTGTTGTAGTCAAAAAGGAGCGTGAGACAATTAGAAGAACAATTTCCATCAACAAGTGAAATTAAAAGTTGGTTAAATGAAAGTTTTGGATGAAATTAAAAAGATAATTCAACAAAATCCTGCTAAAATATGATGCTAAAAACTCTAATCTAAGCAATTGCATTAACAAGGTTTGTATTCATACATTGCACACATGCCGCCGTTTGCGAGCTGTATAATGAGTAATGCAACATATTTATGGCACCACTCTGTCCAATCTCAGAGACAATAGATGAATAGAGCTGGGGTTTCTTTGGTACGTGACAGAGGTCCTGCTGCCCCAGCTCAAGATGAAATGGCCTGGCCCCCTTTTCTTATGCGAAAAGACCTCAGCTACACCCCCCACTGCTGCCAAGTGACTCCCCAGAGAGAACTTCTGTTGGTGCTCCAGACCTTTGCCCCCATCCCCCATTCGTCCATCTATTCATCTTCATCCCTCCTACTCAAACTCAACCTGCTCCTTCTCCTCCGCCGCGGCAGTACTTGGAGTGCAAAGGTCCTTCTGCTTCGGTGGTGAAGTAACGCGACCACGTCTTCAATCCAGGGTTCACTCGACCTCTTCTCACGGCCACCAGCACAGGGGCCAGATGAAAGGCTCGTCCCCTTGGGAGACAGCAGAATGAAAGCAGAGAGGGGAGATCTTTCATAAGATCCATTCTTTTAAAGTTTTTTACTGTGCTGGAGCCCTTTATCACCCCAGAAACTATGTGCATCTCGTCTCCAGCAGCTTTTCCTCTTTCCTGATTCTCTTGTCCTCTAACTATTCAACCTTGGATGCTGTAATTTGCGACTGGTGTCAGGGGTTAGCGGAAGGAAGGAAGGAAGGAAGAAAGGAAGAAAGAGAGGAAACATCAGCCTCAGACTGAATTGCAGCTCCTGGTTTCTGTCCACTCTGCACGTTCATTAACCTCCCATGCCCTGTAAGGCTGTTTATCTGTGTCCATCGCAACACTCCACAGCCAGTGTCCAAGGTGCCACTTCCTTTGGCAAAAACACAAATATTATCTGCCAGAGAGAATATGAACTGAGAGTTCACAGGGGAAAGGCACATCAGATCACCTGATGGATTTAATGCTCTGCTGTCATCCGGTCGACACTGGCAGTGTGACCTGAGATTAGGCCTCCAGGCGAAAAAGGCGAGTGGAGGCAGATCGTCAGGGAAATCCCTTTTCATTCCTCTGGATACAAAGGTTCAGTGATTATAGGTTACTCACAACAAATGCTTCCTGTTGGTTGGAAAGGGCTGGTATTACAGAGACAGCTTCATTGTTTGCATTTTGATCAGTCATTCCTTCCTGTGTTTGTCTGTTTCACAGTTACTCCTATATGACATGCTTAAACTAACACACACCTTCTTTCCCTCACACAGCATGCAAACCAGGCTACTTCAAGCCATCTGTATCAGGCGAGTTTTGTCAGGTTTGTCCTGATAACACCAAGCCCTCCACAGCCGGCGCCACTGAGTGTAAATGTGAGGAAGGTTTCTTCCGCTCCCCTTCAGACCCTCCTACATCAGCCTGCTCTGGTAACAACCCCACTCACTGTCATATTTACTGACAAAATCCACTTTTTGCTCATTAGAGGCAGGTCAGAAGATCAGGCTAACTGTTCTGTGTCATCTACTTCCTCCTCAAGCTCCACCTAGTGCCCCTTATGACCTGACCTCCACCACCCTGTCAGCAGAGGGCAGGCTGCAGCTGTCCTGGAGCCCGCCGCTGGTGACCGGGGGCCGCAGTGACCTCACCTACAGTGTGGTGTGCGAGCACTGCGACGGGGCCTTGTGCGTCCCTTGCGGCGAGAAGGTCCGTTTCGAGTCAGGTCCTACAGACCTGCAGGACACCACGGTCGTCGTTAGTGACCTGGATTCTCATCTCAACTACACGTTCACTGTGGAGGCTCACAGCGGCGTGTCCCAGTTCGGGACTGAGAGGCCCACTGCAAGCATCACCACTGCTCTGGACTATACAGGTGAGCTCGATCACACAAACCCCTTTTTCTTTTTGCTTTGTTTTAATCTTGTGTTCCGTTCAGATTGGCTTTACTTCCTCATTGTTTGTAACTGTGTTTCACAGCTGTGGTCTCTAAGACCCCAAACAGAGGTAACTGTTCATTTTCTGTAGCGGATTTCTAAAACATGTCATCTGCTCAAAATTATGTTTATAAGAATTAGTCATAAAATTAGGAAACGTCAGGAAGTATCAAGGTAATAAAAATATGTCAAGTATGTTTTTTTGAACTGCTAAAGAGCGTCTGGGGTCTCTAGGATCCCAAACAGAACATTAGGGATAAAAGGGTTATTTGTCAGTAAAAACTATTGTACAAAAAGATGGGCTTACTACACAAAGAGGAATTCAGTCTGACCCACTGAGTCTCAAAGGCTTTCATTTCTAAATGTCCTTTCCAAAGACTATGATTAGTCACTAACCATTATTTTGCTTTCTGTCTCTCACCGACCGTTAGATCCCCCCAAGGTGACGTTGATCCATCTGGATGATCGTGGCCCCACCAGTCTGTCTCTGTCCTGGACTCTGTCTCGCAGGCCTCCAGCCCACATCAATCATCGCTATGAGCTTATGTACCGCAGAAAAGTAAGACCGAGCGCTTTGTGCTCTTTTGTGTCCCCTTCCCTCATTCAAAGAAGCTGTTGTATGAAATAAAAAAAAATCTTTACTGATTATTTAGTTAAGATAAAAAAAATTATTCTAATCCACCTACTTCTCTCTTCGCAGGATGATGATGGTGAGCGCGATGTGACCACCTACACAGTCCTGATTTTGGAGAAAAATTCAGTCCAGATTAACGACCTCACCCCAGACACTACTTACATGTTCAGGGTCCAGGCAATTAGTCCTGAGGGTCACCCTGGCAGCTACAGTGTGGAGCACGAGTTTCATACTTCATCATTAGGTAACAGCAGCCTTAAAATCTACAGGAGATGAAATAGTTTCTCAATTGTGTCTCTGTAAACTTTTATTTCACATACTTGAGTTGATAAATGTTTCTCTTTCTGTGATTTTCACAGCGGAGTCTCAGATCCAGAACAAATCCACCATGGTGATGGGAGTTGTATTCGCTGTAGCGGTCATCCTGCTTGTTGTGGTGGCCGTCATGCTGTTGCGTAAACGGTTGGTAACAACACTCATCATACCCACATCCAACGTGTCATTCAGATAAATGTTATCTACAGACCTGCAAACCGTGTGATTATGTGCCACAAGCTCGAGTAAATTAAAGATATTCTGGTATGACAGCTCAGGGAGGGTTTATCAGTAATAGCATGTGCTGCTATTGAATACAGTCTTGGTCTTTTTCAGCAGAGACTGACCTGCAATTACTAAAAAGCCAGTCTGTATTCTGTTTAGTCTTATCGTGATTATTCGTGTTTTCCTCTCAGGAGACTGAGCTCTCGCGGCAGGGGAGGACCTGAAGATCCCTACTTTTCAACAGGTAGAAAACCATTCTGTACATGCAATAATAATTCAGTATTACCTACTGACAAGACTGTTAATTTAATTATTATTTAGCCTAATATTCTGGGCATTATTTCCTCCTTAGATCAGCACAAGCCTCTGAAGACGTACGTTGATCCACACATGTATGAGGACCCTAACATTGCCATCCAGAAGTTTGTCACAGAAATTGACCCAAGCGCCATTAGCAAACAAAAAGTCATCGGTGTTGGTAAGTGTTTCTGAAATCACCTACCTTTCATTTAATGACATCTCAGAGCGCAGTTTCTAACGTTCCCTGCTGTCTGTGTGCTGATCAGGAGAGTTTGGGGAGGTGTTTCGGGGCGTGATGAAGACTCCCGGGCGAGGGGAGGTGGCCGTAGCGATCAAGACCCTGAAGCCGGGGTACTCAGAGAAACAGAGGCAGGACTTCTTGAGCGAGGCCAGCATCATGGGTCAGTTCTCGCACCCGAATATCATCCGCCTGGAGGGAGTTGTCACCAAATGTGAGTCGAAAACCTCGGACAGAAGTCAAATAATCGTTCACAACTCATTTGTATCAACTGCTTGTATAATTTTCTTTCACTAAACGTAACTTTTTGTTTTAATTTTCAGTCAAGCATGCCATGATAGTGACAGAATACATGGAGAACGGAGCTCTTGACACATATCTGAAGGTAGGTGCATGTATTTAGTTGAGAACAGGAGGGTCAAATGACTTGATATTTTTAGTCCTTAATATTTCCATTCCTTGGAAACTCTATATGTTTCTGTATATCTCTTTATATTGGATTATATTAAAGCTGCGGTTTTACGGGAGGTTGTGAGACTATTTTTTGGCCGGGTGCAGTGACTTCCTGAAATCTTGTTATCACCGTAGGTTGTGAACCAGCAGAGACCCCAGGAAGTCACTCGGCCAAGAAATAGTCTGGCACATAACATCCCATAAAACCATGACGTGTCATTTTTTGTACGGATTAAACAAATAAGATATAACTTGTTAATTAGTGAGATTTACAAGTGTTGGTAGGTGGATTTTGTTACCTTTAGACAGAGCCGGGCTAGCTGTTTCCCCGTTTCACATCTTTATGCTAAGCTAAGCTACTTGGCGGCTGGCTCCAGCTTAATATTGACATGAGATTGGTATCAAAAAGACAAAAGAAAGTTGTTTGCCTGAAATTTATGACACATTCAAAATCTTTTAACAATTAAGTATAAATGTATTTCTTTCCCTTTAGGGCCGAGATAGAGAGATTCCGGCGTATCAGCTGGTGGGGATGCTGCGTGGAATAGCTGCCGGCATGAAATACCTCTCTGACATGAGCTACGTCCACCGTGACCTGGCAGCAAGAAACGTCCTGGTGAACAGCAACCTGGAGTGTAAAGTGTCTGATTTTGGCCTGTCGCGTGTGCTGGAGGACGACGCTGAGGGCACCTACACAACAAGAGTAAGTCTAACAGCTACAATTCACGGCCTTAAAGCATAGCAACAGAGAATGACCCCTTGTGTTTTTTTTCTAGTAACAAATGCCAGATTGTTAAAAGTATTTTCACTCTCAAGTGTCCAATCTAAAGTGCTGCTCTATCAGCGCCTTGTGTTTTCACTCCCTTCACCTATTAAATATGATTTGTTAATGTTTCTTTTCTGTCAGGGAGGTAAAATCCCCATCCGCTGGACCGCCCCTGAGGCCATCGCATACAGGAAATTCGCTTCAGCCAGCGACGTGTGGAGCTTCGGCATCGTTATGTGGGAAGTCATGGCATTTGGAGAACGGCCCTACTGGGACATGAGCAACCATGAGGTATGTTTCATCTGTCACTTTGTCTTTCCAGCTCTTACAGTTGAGCTGAAGGATTGTTTTGGTCTGTGTAGGTCAAACTTTAATGTGTATTACCACTGTGAGTCTGTGCTGGGTAGGTGGTGACAGAACGTTGCCTGACATCCAGTGTAGTTTCCCAGCATTCTCTTCAAATTAACTCTTAATGTCAACATACGAACACAACTCTCTGTCTGTCACAACACCCATAAATATACTTGAGATGTAAGCGCTACCTTCACTCTGCCCCGCGTCTCTTCCTCAGGTCATGAAGGCTATCAACGAGGCCTTCAGGCTTCCTGCTCCGATGGACTGCCCATCCGCAATCTACCAGCTCATGCTCCAGTGTTGGCAGCACGACCGCTCCAAACGACCTCGCTTCTCGGACATCGTCAACATTTTGGACAAACTGCTCCGAAGCCCGGAGTCTTTGAAACCCATCGCTGACTTTGATCCACGGTATGAACATTACTTTTATTGAAGTTTATGTTTCGGTAACAAAGTTAAAAAGACAAAATGAAAAGAAATGGTCATATAAGAATAATGAAAAAACTAATTTCAGAAAAAAAAGGCAAGGCAGGAATGGATTACAGTTACCAGTAATGTAAACAAAGAGATACTATTAAAGGAATAGTTTGATCTTTTGGCTTATTAACATGTTCTAACTTGTTTGTGTAATCTGTACTAAAAACGAAATGTAAAAACAACAGTTCGCAGTTTTACAGGGGGTTATGTGCCAGAATATTTCTTGGCTAGGAGCTGAGACTTCCTGGAGTCTCTGCTGGTTGCCTGGCAACTGTTCAGAAATAGTCCCGCACGTAACCCTCCGTAAAAAGGGGAATTGTTATTTTTACATTTCCTAAAATGTCAAACTATTACTTTAAAAACCCCCGAACGTACACAGACTCCCATGGGTTTTACTCAAAGAAACTGGCAAAATTAATTAATTATAATTAATATATGAAAAGGAAAAAATAGATTAATCTTCTATTTGAATTCCAAGATCTGTCTCCCACTTTTTCTTTAACTAGAGCAGTATGAGTCTTGGTATTTGCCATTAGAAGATGATTATTAAAACAAACTGTCTGCAGTATGTTGACAGTAAAACTTGTTCCTTCTTGTTCAGACATCATCACATGCACTACATACACAATGTAGCAGTAAATGATGAGTAATCCAAGTATACGTTGTTCCCCGCAGCGTGTCCATCCGCCTGCCCAGCACCAGCGGCTGTGACGGCACCATGTTCAGGTCGGTGCCCGAGTGGCTGGAGTCCATCAAAATGAGCCAGTACAACGAAAGCTTCACTCGCGCTGGGATCACGACCATGGAGCAGGTGCTCGCCTTGAGGCATGAGTAAGTGCACACATGGCACAGGTGCAGCTCTGCCACACTGCGCTGACTTATCTGTAGTAACACAGAGAAAGTATTGAGGTCTCAGCTTGAACATTTGTTATCCAGTTTGTGAATGCAGAAATACTCCACTCCGCCTCTGCAAATGTCATTCCTCGCATTCTCTAGTGGTTCCCAGCCTTTTCTGTCTGACGTACCCTCAACAGCCCTACACCCTTTCATCGACACCATCTGTCACGCTCCTAATGTGTTCATTTGAAATTGTTTTAAACTGGACGTTATTTAACACCATTAATTATATACATAACATTAATGTTTTCATACAATTGAATGGTCAGTTGGCTGGTTTGGTCATTTGTACTACTACCACTTGGAGCAGCAGAAGCAGGACATTTAAACCATTTATGCATTACCTTTAGCTAACTGCTTTAACCATTTGTCCATTACATTTAGTATTTAAACTTTTTATCAGTTACTTTCAGCTAACTATTTCAAACCTTTTGTCGATTACTTTTAACTATTTAATTGCTTTATCTAACTATTTCAACAGTTTATCCATTATTTTTAGCTCACTATTTCAACCATGTATGCATTACTTCCAGCTCCAATATATGGATATTGATTTCTAATCAAAATGTAATTTTTATAAATGAGTTGAGCTACTCCACAGTCTTTCTGGGGTTCAAGTGCCCCTGGTTAGGAATCACTGCTCTACACGTACCACTGTGGTCTGTTTATGCAAAACAGAGTCCATATTGTTTTTAGCACACTCAGAATGGGATCATTTATCTTATTTATCTATCTTTCAGAGACATCAGGAATATTGGAGTGCGGTTGCCCGGTCACATGAAGAGGATAGCATACAGCATCCTGGGTCTGAAAGACGAGACCAGCTCCCTCAGCGTGTTTGCGGTGTGATCTGAGCATTCCTCCAAATCAAAGTGCACTGACCGACCATGCCATTTCACTCATGGACAAGGAGGACTGAAATGGGGGGGGTGAAACTGAGCTTCCCTGCAGGGTTTTGTTATTTCTGTGGCACAGTGTGGCATGACTGACGAGGACCCTCCAAGCCACTCAGAAAGGACTGAGATCGAAAACACTTATGTACTTTATGATAACAGAAGATGAATAATTTATCTTTATGTAAAAAATGTTTATATCTTGAACATAAACAAGTTAATGTGTTGTAGTAAATAAAACAATTATAAAAGTTAAGTGAAAAAGGTGAGACAATGTGAGAGTGCTTGGCTTGTATTTACTGAATGACTGAAATATTTTATGCTCTTTATGATTAAGGGCTTTTTATTCCAAGCACTCACTTTATCCTGCCAGTGTTTCTGGATCCTTAAATCTGTTTGTTTTTCTACATTTATTTGTGATCAATGAGACTTCCTTTTAAATTTGGAATGATTATTCCACTCAGGGCAAAGAATCACACATTCTTCTGTTTTGTAGTTAGTCTCTGCATCACATGATCACATCTTCCTCAAGTCATTTATTAGTTTACATCATGTCTTAATACAACTGTCCATTTGTATTTAATATTTATTTTATTTTATATTTATGTAATTTGTTACATGAGAAATAACTGGCGCATGTTTGCCAGGCGGTGTATTTTTGTGTTTAAATAAAACCAGTGATGACTTGTGACTGGATCACTTTCTTGTACTCTGTAGTCAATGTGTATCTTTGGTGATCACCTGACTTTTCCTCAAGCGCCACCAGCAGGTTGACATTTTTGTTTAGTAGTGTAATGTCTCGTCAACTATCAGATGGATCGCCATGAAATTTGATGCTGACATTCACAAATTTTGTGGACTTTAGGGATTCCCATCATCAGGTCAAAATGTCAGTTTGTCCAATACTTTGATTTATGACAAAACACCTTTAAAATTACTTTCAGTCCCATCAGCCTCAGCTGTACCTTGTGCTTATTAGCAACTATTAGCATGCTGTCACGTGAAGCTGGGATGGTAACGGTGATGAAAACACTGATGATGTTTAAGCTGTACAGAAATGACAGCCAGTACAATATATATTTATGTAAAATAAATATGAACTGTATTCCTTACACCTCTCTAGCTCACTTTTCACATCTCTGCTCACCCGACACTAGATATAATATAAAGTCTCACAAGCGACTTAATATGATGACCTTTCTGCTTACACCATCCTCACATGAATAAACTGTGCAATACTGCCACACATATCCCTTTACATGATAACTCCTCTGATGTAGGTTGGCAAAGGCCTTTCTTCTGACACCACCCTCTGGCCAGTTAGTATGTACACTTCACCATCACTGGTGAAAATCAAAAACAAAAGTTTGGACCTCAACTTGTATCTTTTAACCTTCTTCTTTACAATTCGCACTACAGCCTCACAGAGCTTGTTTTGGCGACGCCTGTCATCCAGACGGAGTTGATCAACCTCGGTGACTTTGCCAAGGTGGAGTAGAATGTCACACCTACACACAACTGTGCTCCATCATGTCACAGTCACTCAGCCATGTTAAATTCACCCTCTGTAGGCTTTTCACTGAAAACTCATAAGTAGTGTCATTTTTATGACAAATTCAAGCTGTAAAAAGCCCAAATTACATTATATATTTGATCTAAAAGCTACTTAATTGTCTCATATTATCACTTTATTGGCTTAAAGTAATAAAATTACAGTTCATTCAATATCACTCCTGATAATTATAGGTTATTCCTGCACACAGAAACATCTCCACACCCTTTCTCTCACAACACACACACAAAGACTCATATGCTCCCACTCCGGGGTGCGGCTAGAAATTTTTAACCAAATGACAACAGGTCAACAACAGTTCTGACACGCTGAATATCTACAATCCGTGTCATGCTCCAGTCCACCCAACCACACACACACACACACACACACACACACACACACACATGCAGTGGCACCCACAAGCACTCAGTAGACTATAAAAGACTCATGTATAGTGACACTTTCATCAGACACAAGGGGAGAACTTAGCAGATTAGAATGACCCCTCTTGGATCCATACAGTAGATACAGTCGGCTTCATAGAGACAATCCACCTCCTCAGCCTGTATGGAGAAAGGTCAAGGTATTTTCTCTGAAGATTCAGGATCACTACCTCAGAGGGCCAGTAGAGAAAACAAATTTACAGGTCAGACAAACAAAAATTGACAGAGATATACTCACTTTTTCATTTTATATAGAAAGTTTGATTTGATTTTTAATAAAAATCAGTGACGACTGGACAGTTTGTGTCACGTAAGACTTACAGGCTGTGAATTACTTCTTTCAGGCCATTCATATCCTACGGGGAAGATCCAGGTCATTGGAGACATTTTCCAGTTCGCAGTCGATGTGAGTGAATTTTCTCCAGAGGATGTCATCATCACATCCTCCAACAACCTGATAGAGGTGCATGCTGAGAAGGTGAGCCGTGCAGTCAGCCTGGTTTAGAAAATGTTAGACGTAACCTGTAATAGTGATCACAAAACAGCCTGTTGTTTAATTGCTGAATTAGGGCTCAGAGAAATCATACTTAAGGTCATTTGAAAATAAGTATTTTTTTAGGTTTGGCTGTATTCTTGCAGCCTACATGAATACAGATGACGATAATATCAACATATAAATTACTCAAGTTATAGTAAAGGCTGATGAATTATTGGGGCTGGATTACAGAACATCTCAAAGTTTATAAGTAATGTGTTTAAGTGTGAAATTAAACAATTCTTTGAGTGTAACTTTTCCACACCAGTAATTACCTTATGCTCTTGTCATGCAGCTGGGAGAAGATGGCGCAGTCACAAACACTTTGTCCCACCAATGCAAACTACCATCGAATGTGGACCCCACATCTGTGACCATGGCCGTGGAGAGCAGTGGGGTCCTGACTGTCAGAGCTCACAGGGTGCATTAGTGCCTCCTCTCTGCATTTTACATTTCAATGCTGGAGTTTAGCGACATCTGCCGGTGGGCAAAGGAATCACCCAATGCATCATTCATGTACTATCGAAAATATGAGAAATCCCTCTCCAGTGCACTGGAACCCGACAACATTGCAAATACTATTTTGAAAAGTGTGATTTTCTATGATAGGCTTGTTAACGTGATGTGACATTTAAGGCCAAGCAGCGTCGGGCGGCACAGAGACCTGTAAATGATTGTTGAAATAAATGTACACAACTTTTGTTTACAGATTAACTGAAACGTCATTAACACGTCTGCTGCAACTTTATGAGGCCTAAAGTCTACAATGTACTCACAATCGTGACTGCTTTGTTAAATACAGGCTTTTTGTTTTCCTCCAAAAACGACAGCTGAGTGCCAGATAAAGACATAAATGACTTTTTGAAGCACCTGAAGCAACATCATAAACTACCTGTAGCTACTGACGGAAATCACGTCAGGCGTGTCTGCCAACGTAGGTGTGGAGGGTAATTGAAATCACAGAAAACTGACATACAAGTTCCGTTAAGTAAGGCTGATGAGATCAAAACTATGATATGAACATACAGTATGCACAAAGTCTGGCAGGAATACTGGCCACCATTGACACAGACAGCTTTACAATATACAAAATCATGTTGGTGTGGGAGATTGTAACAGCTATAATGGACAACGAAGGGAGCTAATATAAACACTAAAGGAAGCAAAGCACAATAATGTAATATTGTATTGGGAGAAGAAGAAGAAGAAGAAGAAGACGTCACGTCACGTCACGTCACGTCACGCCACGTATCTATGGTGGTTGTCAAGGGACGTTTTAGTTTACGGAAGTTTTTATCAAGTAGCTGCACTTTGACACTTAAAAATGCTATTTGCTGACTGCACTTGTTATTATTAAAGAGCTTTATGGTCAGAAAAGACTGTTTGCAGTATTTTGATACTAACAAAGGTTTCACGAGCTGTGTTCTGCCGCTACAGTAGGTTCTGCAGTCTGCCTTAGCAGTGTGATGCTAGCTGAGCAGCATAACTAGCTAGCGACAACAACATGGCACAAGTTACTCCTCCCGGATCAATCGTAGTAGAGGACTGGCATCGATGCAAAGACAGCAAAGAATATTTCAGCAAAATTCTACACAAGAAGAGACGCAAAAACTTCGGTATGACAAATAAACTGTAACATTTTGGTTGAATTAAATTGTTTCGTTTCAAAAGCACTATAGCATTCATGTGTACATAGTGTAACCAGGTTTTGATTATACAACATAGTATTTCAGTAATTAGTTCTAGAAAACCCTCACATGCTGCCACTTTACAGACTTAACTACAGACATTTATTCTCATTTCATCATAATTTGAGCTGTCAGTGCTTCAGTGGGAAGCAGTCACAGAAAGTGGCTGAGAGATAAATGTGCATTTCCCATTATAAAATCTCCACTATCACTACCAAAAAAGATATCCATAAAGTGACCCTCTCAGGTTATTGTTTGTGGACCATCGCCACACTTAATATTTTAAAGACATGATGTTGGTTTTGTCATTATAGCTTCTACATTGGAAACATTTGTAAACACTTAATTGTCTTATGAGGTTATATAAATATTGTATTGTAACTTATGTTTGAGTTTGAGATTATGTAAAGAGGAAACGGAACAATGTAAAGACAATTGCATGTTACAAGTCTGTCTCAAAGTGTTTTAGTGTACTGTTTTACTGGACAATCAACATGAAATCACTAACTTAGCAGAAAAAAAAAGTGATGCTAAACAGCCAAAGGGCCTAAGATTGTGGGTGTTAATTGGTGTTTTAAATAATTTGTGATGACCTCTAATATAGACTTGAAATAATTGAGGATAGCTATGTAACCAAGCAGTACACAAAAGTAAATATTTTGATGGTCCTTTTAAAACTTGTTTTACAGGCCTGTTGGAGTCTCCAGTGATGCCCCCACATGTAGCTGTGGACACAGTTCACTATAAGATCTTCATCTCTGGCAAGAGTGGAGTCGGGAAAACTGCTCTTGCTGCACGTCTTGCAGGCATGAATATTCCTAACATGCACTATGAAACCACAGGTAGGTCCCTGCTCTACACTGACAAGGCAACATAGTTTATACAATTAAAAGCTCTTCAATTTAAAGGTTAATCAGGTCACACTCATATCCAATTAATCTTTTGTTGTTCAAGGTATTGAGACGACAGTGGTGTATTGGCCAGTGAAGCTGAGAGAAAGTGGCAGAGTGCTTTTCTTCCGTCTGCAGCTGTGGGACTGTGGAGAGAACGCCTTGCGTAGATTTGACCATTTGCTCCCAGTATGTATAAAATCGAAAGTATTTTCACACACATTAAATTGCATTATGAGCTAATGTGAAGCAGAAAAAGGACTGCGCTCACATTATTCTAGATAAAAAATACGTATCCTAACACCATCACACCAGATGTTTTGTCAAATCACTGTTCCCTGTCTCTTCCAGTCCTGTAAGGAGCAGGTGGATGCCGTCCTTTTCCTGTTCTCCTTCACTGACAGGACATCCTTTGATGATCTGTCAAATCAAATTGCTAAATGGACAGAGACATCCGTGGGTCGTGTTGCGAAGTTGGTGGTTGGCACCAAGTATCCTTGTTTTTTTTTTTTAAACTTGTACATCACGCTTATGAATAACTACTGCTACTCCTATTGTACATCAAAAGTAGGCAGCTTAAACATGCTCATCACTTCCTAAATATTTTTTTGTGGCTACATCAATACAGAGATGGACATTTGTCCTTAATGTTTCCTTCAGATTTGACCTTTTCATGCACTGTGATGTGGCAGAGAGAGACGTGAGGGACTTCCAGGAGATGTGGAGCTTACCGGTGCTGCGTATGGGCGGGGAGGTCAGCGACGGACTGGGTGACGTAGCCCCCCTCCTCAACTGCCTGGCAGAGAACCTGTGGCATCAGGACTGTGTTACAGCCGGATCAGCCCGCCACCATTCACAGCAGGAGATGGGGACTCTACTTTAATACCGAACATGATTTTTAGGAGGCAGATGAGGTGAACTGGACTCACCCCTCACCCCTCGGTGTCTGCCTTTGAGGGATGGCACTTGGCAGCTGATCCGGGAGAGTTTCAGATCCCTCAGGATGAGATGGAGGAGGCTGCTGAAATAAATTGACTATTTAATCCAATGCTATAATCACTGCTGACAAGATTGATTTTTAATTCTGAAATGTCTTAAATTCTCTCATCTTATGTCAGCAGGGTGTTGTACAGTATCATTACTGAGACCAGATATGGTCTGGGACTGTGGTTAAATTAACCCGTTAAAGCTAGAATACTGTGTCACTACCTTTTCAAGGTCTTAAAGATTGTGAGGTACAAAATATTCTGTATTTTTGCTGGATGAAATGACCAGCGAGTGCTGTTGGCCACCATGTCCATAATAATACTGGTGATTGTTGAAAGTCTTGTTTGTTAATATCGAGTGGTCAAATGTAGACGTTTGTAATTTTCTGTGTTCATGCCATTGAGGACCTGTATTTGAGCACATAATTAGCATATTGTTTTATCACTATGTATTACACAGCTCTGCTGCTCTTTTCTTTGTATCATCACTGACTGGTGTGGGATGCATTTTTCTATGTTCTTTATTGGATTCCTGTTAATATCTAAATATCTCAAAGCACCAGCACAGTCAAAACATTCACTTGGAGGCATTGTGTTAAATACGTTGTCAGTATTTCACAGTGAGAAGATCAAGGGCTGTTTTGTCAACTTGTTACCATCTTTATTTGATTTAGGCATTTGTGTTGCATTCGGCTGATCTGAGAAGGTCAGAATTTAATTTTTCAGAAAATAAAGGGCACATTGCTAAAAAAAAAAAAAAAAAAAAAAAGAAAAAGCCAGTATTTTAATACAAGTAAAAAAAATCTGTTCCCAATAATAATAAAAAAAAAAAAAGTATCCCCTTACTTGAAGTGTGTGCTAATTGTGACATACATGTTCAATACATGTTTGAATGCTTCATGTTGTGTTGTGCGAGTGCCTTGATCAAAAACATTAAGTGCGGTCAAGTTAAGATAAATCTTATGGAGTGAACAAGTTCAAATCAAATTCTCATTTATCAAAATGTATACATTATTAATGTGCAAGTTAAAAACGACCCAAGTTTGATGTATAAAATCTAAATTCCAGAATCATCATGTTTCCATCACTGTTTAGACAACAGCGCCGTCATCCATGCCTCTTTTTCTGACCTGCAATAAAGAACAAAAAGACAGGAAACACAGATGGATGACGTTCTGCTAAAGGGAGATTTATTAGTCAATTAAAAACTCATAGAAGATGTCCACTCGTACCTTGTGTGTGTAAGAAGTATCATGGCGGCCGGTTGTCTGGTTTTTCTTTGAGAGAGATGTAACAGGAAGGAGTCTGGGGGGAGACCCAGGATCTTCGTCTTCAGAAGCTCAAGGTGCACATGTGTGGGGAATTCAGCATGATCCACAACTGTGAACCTCTGATCCCTGAAATAATGCAGAGAGGGATAACACAGGCTGTATTACCAAACAGGATTGAAGTTATTCATTTAGCTGATGTGGATCATAATGTCAATAACGGTTAGTAATTGTAAGAATGAGTGTATATCAAATACTTTTTCAAGGAGATGATCAAAAGGTCATTGAAGAGGTGGAGGTAGATGCTGGTGAACGACAGTCTTGAGTTGTAAGCGGCCTCCATAGTCAGCTGTCTCACGGGACCCTGGTGCACCAGATAACGCCCGCTTACGACCAGAGGAACTGACTGGATGGAAGAAGAGGCAGTCAGAATTTATTGCCATCTGCAGGTTACATAACAGAATCAAGTCTGCCGTAAAGGCTTTGTTAGAAATCTTAGTTATTTGTCACCTTAACTTTGCCAAAATCCAGCAGCATTTCCAGGCAGACCAACTCCTCAATTCGTTTCATTTTTCGGACCCCGTTGTCACACTCAGTCACTATCTGTTTAGAGTAGATAGTGATACCTTTTTTCCCCCCATTTTCAGACATGACTTTCCAAGCACTTTAAATGAATTTAAATTAACTTAACTTAAACCACCACAATACTGTCCCTTCCAATAACTAGCCCACTCCCCTGTTCAGTTCTGTCTCAGCATGAATGCACAGATCTGAACACTCGAAAGTGAAACACCATTACCTTATGGATGGCTTCAATTGCTCTTTCGAGATTTAAAATTGAGTCAGAGCCTGGTTCAGTCAGTTTCAGGATGCTCTGAAACGAAAGAAAACCCAACAGAAGCCTTAGTTGACTTCTGAAACGCGACATGCCAAGTTTAAAAAAAAAAAAAATCATTTGGATGCAAATAATTCAAATCCCATCAGATGCCTACCTCTAGGATGAGTTTAATACGAGTAATTCTCTGGAAGGGAAGGACAAGGAATGACTTGAGGCTCTGTCTTTGACACACTGGGTCCCTCTCAAGCTTCTTGATTGAATACAGAAAGTCTCTGTTCTGCTGCCTTGAAAAAAGAAGAGATGTGACTCAATATGTCTTATGAAATGTTGGTATTGTGGAGTACCACCAGTGGTATCAAGTACATAACGTACAGCAGCTGGTTGACAAGGGCCTCTTGGTACATCATGTTAGTCACATATGGCAAGTAGAGGCTGTGAAACTCTGGGCAGTGCTGGAGCACAACGTCTCCAACCTGAGATATTAACACGCTCTCTCCCAGTCTAATTTCCAGATCCATAAGAAACCTGCAAGACAGGACACCAGCTCAGCATAAACACACCCAGTTAAAAAAAAAAAAAAATTATAATATAATAATAATAATAAGGTGGTGTTGTATGTGGAGCTCTTACTTTTCACTGGCTGCCATCACGCGACGAATGTTGGAAAACAAAATGTGATTCTCCATTTGAGACAGGGTCTGATTCAGCGCCTTCGACGCGTAGAAATGATCGACAACAACTCCAAGGCTCCTTAGGTAAGACGCTTCAGAGCCGATCAACTCAAACATCGACTTCAGAGGAAGAAAATGAAGGAACAAGAATTAATGATTTTTCCAGTTCTTTTTCCTGGACCTTCTCACGGTCACACTAAACCTTAAAGAGCATTATAAACAGCTAAGGGATGAGACAACACTGAATTGATCCTATGAACAAGTATTGCCTGTGTATTCAAAGCCAGATATAGCTCATTCCTCTTTGCCATAAACCTCCAAATTATTAAAAATGCATAGTGTGTATTATTCCGCTGCTGAAAATAGTCCCCAATTAATGCTCCTGTTTGAGTAGTGTCCTAAATACTACAGTGGCCAGCTATCTATGAAGTTACTGAGCCTTTATTAAAAAGACAAATGAAACCATACATGAATGACCCGTTTTTAAAAAGGAAGGGATTGAATGGATGCAGAGGCTGAGTGCACTCAGCAGGGAAGTCAAAGTATTAAGAGAGACTTTTCATGTAAAATAAAAAAAAAAAATAAAAAAAAAAACTGTTCCTTGAGATTAATGTGAACATTTCAAGCTAACATGCTAAATGTTAAAGCTACACCCGATAAGTTACATGCTAAATGTTAGTAAATAAAATGTTGACATACTAAAAATGCTAACAGGATAAAATGTTTGATGTTGACATGTTAATGCTAACAGTGCTCGATGTAAGCATAATTTAACAGATAACTTTAGCACAACATGCTAAATGCTGAACATTAGCATGGTTATCCAACAGTAACATACATGTCAACATGCTAGGCGAGAGCACAAACCCTTTTGATTTAGGTAAAAATGTTCTTTCCTCTGACAACCTCCTCTTGCCAAACTTTACAGTTATAATGACACTGGTGGCAAATAGCATAGTTGTCCCTCCATTCTGCATTCCTCCAACTGTTATTATGGTGTGTAATGAGCATTAGTGTCACAGGGCCAATCATTCTGCTACACTTATGTTTCTAATTGTGATTTTAATGCAAGGTGTAAAGCATGAAATATAGAACTTTTCACACCTCCTGAAGGCGAATCTCTCTGGTTGTCAAGCTGCTGAGCAGGCCAGACGCCTTCACCTCATCTAGATCTTGCCAAAGGGTGCATGGAGTCACCCTGACTGGGTGAGGAAGAGGTGAGGATGGAGTCACTTCTGGAGGTTTTAATTGAGGGGATGTAGCTTCAGAATGGCAACGATGGCTAAGACGGGACTGCAGACCCTGCAGATTCTGGGGTGTTATCAGTTCAGACACAAAACTCCCTTTCAGTCTGTGCACATCTTTCACTGCCTGCAGACAGTAGTCCTGATACAGTGGGACTGCAGAGCAAAGACAAGGTACTTTACATTGCTATAAAAAGTTAAACTACTTAATGACTAACAACATGCTCAAAGAGAAAGGCAAACTTACAAATATGAATGTACTTCGACTGGAATGATACACTGAGCACTTCCTCCTCAGCTGGATCTGCTGTCCTGAGTTTATTAAGCAGGTCACATTCAGTAAAGTATAGAGATTATAAAGAGCATAAAGATTTACAGCCTCTTACCCTTCTGTACTTTTATCCTGATCATCTAATTGAGACAAAGTTGGGTTGTCCTCCTCAAGTCTAGGGAGTGAGAACAGCTTGGACACCGGTGAACAGTGCATTCTTTTCAAAGCCAATGTGCGCATTAAGGCCACCGGCCTGAGAGCTGAAGACATGTCTGTGGGAGGACTAAATAAGATATTTCATCGTCATAATCCTACATACATAAAGTTTACTGAAGTTTCCTAGATGCACCGTGTGGTCTTTACCTGCGATCCTCAAGCTGGTTCAGGGAGTCACTGCCCTCATCAAGGCCTGTGTCCTGTGCACTGCCGGTTTCCAGAGAAAACCCTGAAGAAAGCTGCTCTCTTGTCTTCATGGTTTGAATTTGTGATATCCGATTTTTCACTGGATGACTATTTTCAAAGCAGGAGTGTAGATTAGCGATAACGCTACTGCTCAAACAGGGGCCGTTTTCATCTCTGCAGTCAAACTGAGCCATAACGATTTAGTCTGGAACTGTTGGCTGCCACCACGACTCTTTACAATTTAGACCAAGGTGCAACTGTGGCTGTGTTTATCTACTGAAGCACCCCTCATTTGCCCCAGAAGCAGATTAAATGATCTCAGTTGGATGCTGTCTGAGCTTTACTAAGCAGCAATCACAAAAACTGGAACCAGGTGTGGCTCTTTTTCAAGCCTCTGGCAAACTCTAGTTGTGTCCCAGTTCCAAACTACAAACTTATTTTAAATTTGAATGGTGGCTTACTGGTTTTCGGTCTTCTATGACAGTAAACATAACATTTGGGGGGTTTAGAATGTTGGTTTAAACAAAACAAGCAATTTGTTGATTTTTCACTATTTTTGGACCAAATGATTAATCAAGAAAACAATTGGCAGATTAATTAATAATGAAAACAAGTTAGTTGCAGCCCTAATTCTTAGCAGGTTTTGAGTAAGTAGTGTCCACGTTGGAAAATTGGCAAAGTATATTCAAAAAAGTCAGTTAAAAAAAAATACTTGTGTACTATTTTCCCACAATGCACTGCATGAAGGAAATTGAGGAGCTTCTCACAGTTGGAAAATAAAATAAAAACAAACTTTGGATGGGGATTTGTGACCTTTGTGAACTCCTGGCAGTGACATTACAAAGCTACAGTTTGACATGCATTGGTGCACGTACTGTAGCATTTCCTGTTTGTTTCCTGTTGTATAAAACAGTTGCACATTTACTTTTTGTGTGCCATCTGCAAAAGCAGTAGCACGTAGTATGGAATAGGGACACACCAGCTGGCTCACACATACCGAGGTTTCACAAGCCATTTCTGAATTATGTTTTTCATTATGAAAAGAAGCGTTCTTGGTTGTCGTTTACCTTGCTACTGTATATATATAGAAAACATTTAATGACTTGATTATAAAAATGCAGCCTTAAATCACTGCATTTAATTACAGGAAGTAAAAAAAAAATAATTCACACAGTGTACAAATACTAGTTCCTTTTTATTTGCAATTTAAAATTTCATACAAGATAAAAGTAGATAATTCAATCTGCCTGAACATTGTTGGTATATGACTCAAATAAAGTCATTAAAATACTTGATATTTGATGTACTGACAAAACATCTGACGGCCGTGAATGGCCATATTCTAACAGATTTGAAAAAAATGAAAATGGGTGTTTTTAAAGATATGAACACACACATTGATTTGACACAAAAGAAATTGACTTTCTGAACAGGAGCTACGAACCGTTTTGTAATCTACACATGGCAACGCTCTCAAACTGTGGAGAATGATACATACAGTACAAGATACCTTCTGTAATACACACACCGAAACAAAACAAATGCCATCTATGATCATACGTCAACAAATACACTTGTGGCTCACGTGATATTTCAGTGTGATAATGGCCGTGTGTATATGGGCTTCAACTCATCTGGAGAAATTATTTGTAAACTTGATCAAAAATGATCAACCCTTCTAAACTGCAGCAGTTCCCATGATGAAGCTTTTCCATCACTGGGTTCTGATTTGTAAATTGAAGGGGCTACAAACATAAAAATCAACATGTTGCTTTATTTATCAGCAAATTGCTTCAAATATCCATATTTGTGCTGAATGATATAAAGCTCACCAGACAGTTATTCTGTTGAGATTATTTTTTTCACTGATGCTCCACAACTTAAACAACAATAGTTTTATGACATATCAAAGGGGAAATTATAATAATGTTTAATGGTTCAAGAAGAATGTCAATGTTGGACGACAAAACAAGAAGAAAATCAATCTACCATACCAAATCTCTAAAAACCAATGAAATGGGCGGGCACCCAAAACATCTGCATGCAAACACACCTCACATATCTGCAATATCCAGAAAAGTATTACCAGTTGTCCTGCTTGTTCTTGGATATTCTGTACGACAAACCAAGAGACAGCGTTTCCCTGTGTTTATACGTGCTCCCTGCTAAGAAGGGACCGAGACATCTGGATCAGTAACAAGGTATAAATAAGACAGATGCTGAGTTGGGAGGCTGGGGACTCGTATGACTAGTTATGAGTCTAGGTGGGCACAGTGATACTGCGGGCTAGTAGTGCCAGCAGAGCTAGCTCCACAACCCCATGGGCTCTTTCCAGAGCCTCTGCGGCCTCCATGGCAGAAAACCCTGCTGCCTGGATTCTCTGGATGTGCTCAGCTGGAAATTGTTCTATAAAGGGATGTGGAGCAGGGAGAAGAGGGGCTGGAGATGTAAGCTGGGGAGCCTGAGCAAGAGGAGGGGAAGAGGGGGAGGAGGTGCTAGAGACTTCCTCGGGTGAGCCCACTGCCATAGACAGAGGGCTGAGAAAAGTGTGCTCAGTCTGGAGGCCAAGAGTGTCTGGGGTGTTGGTGCCAGAGGCTCGTCCATCTGCAACCCCTCTCCCCTGCTGCCCCTCGGGAGGTTCCCTGAACTCCAGGTCCCCTGCAGGATCAGGAGGAACCTCTGGCTCAGGCTGACAAAAGCTGATGTTATTGGCTTCATCTTGCCCACATCTATCTGCCCTCCTCTCCCCGGAGCTGTCTGGACGCTGCGGTGGTCCTTGTCCCTCCACAGTCTCTGCTGTATCTCCGCCCAGATGCTCATCCTGGCCAGAGAGGTCAGGCTCGAGACACTTAGATGGTCCCTCATCAGACACAGCAGCAGCATGGTTGGCTTTGGCATCGCTTGGTTCTGCACCTGCTGTGATGGCAGTGGAGGGGAAACGCTGGGTGTTTTCGGGTGTCGGGGTGCGTGGCTCGGGGGCCACTTCGTCCGTTTCCTGTTTGAATGGATGTGAGGGGGAGCAGGAGGTGCTGCGGTTTTGGGACTGAGCACGGCTGTTGGACACCAGCAGCTCGTGAAGCTCCATCAGAGCGGCCGC
Source organism: Macquaria ambigua (assembly GCA_008360985.2). Classification (NCBI taxonomy): domain Eukaryota; kingdom Metazoa; phylum Chordata; class Actinopteri; order Centrarchiformes; family Percichthyidae; genus Macquaria; species Macquaria ambigua. The sequence continues at coordinate 409,205 of VMKM01000160.1, read as the reverse complement.
CAGCGAGGGGATGCTGTCGGAGCTGGAGCAGTGCTCTCCTTCAGGCTGGTCCCTCTCAGAGGACACCACGCCCTGGGAGGCAGTGGGGGACTCCATTTCAACTGAGTCGGATTGGCTTGGAGCACTCGGACAGGCTTCCGGGGTGTCAGCAGCGCCAGACTCAGTCGCCTCCTGCTCCATGGGTTGAGTGGGGGAAAATTCCTCTGGATGGGGGAGCATGGAGCTGTTCACCACCTCGTCTGGATGGGAGAGCATGGAGCTGTTCACCACCTCGTCTGGATGGAAGAGCATGGAGCTGTTCACCACCTCGTGTGATTCAGCATCCCCCTCTGCGGCTCCAGGCTGGGATACTGTAGTCAGGTCTGCAGGAGTGGTACATGTACTGAGGACGTCTGTTGCAGGACTGGGTACAAGGGGCACTTTGGAGTTGCTATGGACAGGCAGAGGGTGAGGGTGGACCTGATGAGGTGTAGAACCAGCATCCTCTGCTGGGGACAAAGGCAGAGGAAGCTCCTGTAGGCCAAGTTGGTCCTGGCACAGCCCTGGTGCTGAGGCCTGCTCCATGGCAGCCGGGGCAGACTGACTGCGATCCAGGGTCTGGGCCTGGCCAGAGGAAGGGCTTTGGGAAGGGGAGGTGGATGAGGACATTTGGTCTAAGGTTCTGGGTAATGTAAATGGTGGGGGCTGCCGTGAGGTAGTTTGTCCATCTGCAGTGTCTATTATAAGAGAAAATATAACTGGGAATTAAACAGCTGGAATTTGTGTGGACCCAGTCTGGAGGCATTACTCTGGTTAAAGTGCATTTTCATAATATCTAAGGAAACAACCCAAACCACACATTTTCCTTACTGAAACTCTTGAATACCTGCTGCACATATAGTTTGCTACTTTTTCCCTCTTTTAAACAGTTATATGTATTCATAATAAATACATGACTAAGTAGAAACAAAAGTACAACATTGATTAACCGATCCAGCAGCAAAATAACAGCAAAATAAAAAGACATAAATAGCAATGGACTTAGCACTGGCAATGGACTTGTGAATTTGCAGTACCTGGTTGGTAGGGCCCTCTCCAGCTGTCTCCAAATGCATCAGTGCTGTCCTGCTCAGGGGTTAGGGCACACACCACACACATCATGCAAAGGGACGGAGAAAGTTAGCAGTCACACACAGAGCATGCACCAACCTATCAGCCTTTTCACACACGCAGATGTGAAAAGTGTCAACTTGAGCCTATGTGCTGACAGAGAGGTCACAGCCTGTCACTAAACCTCAGAAAGCTCAATTGAGGTCCCGTCAGTAGGACATTTGATCAAAATCACTTAACCATGACAATCAAGACCAGAATTGATTGATGCCGCTTCTCTAGTGGAGGACTGCCTCATTCCACAACATGGCTGCTGTACCACAGCCTCCCCATGAGCCTGAATTCATCGCAACTCTCCTGTTGCTGCTTTTTGTTCGAAATCCATTTGCCATGTGCAGCCATTATCGGACATGAATGGCAAATGGAAACAATAACAAAGACTAAGTGCATCAATGGCAATGGCACAAATGTTAATGTAAGCCTTGAAAAGCATCAAAGGGAAACACTTATATGATTATGTTTTGACAATGCCAAATGTTACTTGTATTTCTAGAGGCAAAATTCAACACACCTCCAACTGGTTGAGAAAGCCCCATTTTCTTTTCTTTTCATACTTTTATACTCAAGTAGGAGTGGGAGATACGGATAAACTCACAGAATATGTAATTCTATATTGCAATATTGTTATATATCGTGACATAGTACGTTTTCTGGAAAAGTCAAGTGAGAAACTGTTTATGGATAAAGTAACCAGACTAGAATGTCTGTTACGTATTAATCCAGTAAATTAAATACCAGATAAACCAAGAAACTTCATCACATGGATTCTAAAATCATCTAAAAATCCATTACTGCCATAAAGCAGTCTTGCTTATTTATTTGCAACATTGGCCACAATGGCCTAATACACTCAGAGATATGGTGGGACATAAGGGATAGCTACCAAGGTATAAACGGTATGACTGACTGGTCGACAAGTTTATATCGTCTCACGGTATATATATCATCATATTGCCCAAACACTGAGATGACATGACACCATCCGTCTACAATCGACCACTATTAGCAGTTCACCATGCTATCGTTTGTGTCAGAGCAAGCAGTTTGAATGACAACTGTACACAACACAATTTCATGTAACATTACAAACAATTCTTAATAATGAGAAAACTCTCGTTATTATGAGATTCTAATCATTAGAAAGCTATCTCACAAATCTGAGGAAACTGTGACTAAACAGTTGTCGTCATTTGACCACCTGATTTAACTTGCATGGTGTAAGTCTTTGGTTTGAAACACTGGGAGTCCTTAAGGTCGCTTAGCAATGTTGATGATATTATCATTAGTATGTCGACACTGTGGAGACATTTTTAGTCATTGTTCAAGCGTTCACACAAAAAGCATGCTTTGTCCGGAAGCAGCAGCAGCAGCAGCATTTCCTCGGATCCTTTTCTCATACATCTCGCATGTTATTTCACAATTACAGGATTCATGATAAGATTCAGATTATGAGATGATTATCTCATGTTTATAAGATACTGAGTCATAACTGAAATCATAATTACGAGAAAAGGTCTGATTTTTTTCCTTCGAAGAATGCAATGCATTACCATAATGCTGCTGTGATACCTTACTGATTTTTTATTTTATTTCATGGTCTGTGTAAGATACTCTTGCTCATACAAATAACCGCCTACGTTTCTATTAGTACAACATGTCCCTTTCAGTTTGTCTTTGTAGGTGGCTTCAAGTGCTGTTCTCGCACTCCTTCAGAGATCCATCTGCACTGCTGTTCAACACAGAATTGGACCAAATGTAACAGTCCATGCGGAACTCACTGCAATAAGACACACTTAATACTGTTGATTAGCACTAATGGCTCCATTAAGTGTTAATGTAGCCATTAGTGCATCAGTGGTTAAGTGTTTTATCCAAAGTTCCTCTCAACTGTGTTTAAAAACACAGTAAAAGACGACAACATCACACCCACCAAGGGCAGCTAAAACGTAGGCAAAGGCATACAAAAGACTGCTCTGTGGTATGTCTGCTAATGGAGAATTAGCCAAATTAACTATCAGAGATAATGGTTGCTAATGAAGTGTTAGCGCAATAACTATCATATAGAAATAAAGCAATAATAACAAGTTCGATTTTAGGTGCCTTTCTTCCCGAGGATACTCTACATACAGAAAACAATCAAAAAATGAATCATGAGTGTTTCCCTTTAAGCCTAATCTTAGCCAAGATCTCATTTATTTTATTCTTATATATGCTTATATTTGCCTGACAGACATCTCTCAATTTCCTGACCTCATCTTATTCTAAAGCACACAATTTGCTGAGGTGATGACATGAAGTGATCATGTGACTGAAAATTCAGATGACTGCTTAAATGGGGTTGAGAGTAAGAAGCTTTATGTGGCACATGCAACTGAAGTTCTACCTGAGCTGAAAAAAGCCCAATGAAAAACAGGCTGAAGTGCAGAGATGGGAGACTGTTTCTTACCGCTTTCCTGTATGGACCTCTGCAGCGCCTCTGCCAGTTCTCTGTCAGCTATCTCATCTGGACGGGCGTCTTCCCGCCCCTCTGCTCCGTATGCCAGCCGGGCACACTCTGGCAGCTCTGCCTCAGACAGGAAGCGAGTTTCAGTGCCTGTAGTGCCTATTAGAAGCACGCTCTTCTTCAGGTCGATTGAACACTACAAGAAAAACAGGACAAATAATGCTCCCAGATATTCTTCAACTTTCTGGTGCATTCAGTATACTGAGAATGGAAGCCCCTTTATTATGTAATTAATTCCAATCCAATACTGTACTGGATACTGTGATCAGATAAAAAGGGGCTCACACCTGGTGTCTCTTCAGCATATCCAGGCCAAGCAGCATGTCCATTGGCTGGTCCTCCAGGATGGAGAAAGAACAAGGAAGGAAGTCCCCCTCTATCTGGACCTGAGCTACATGAGTGCAACAAGACAACACAACTTAAACTACATTAAAATGTCATGCAGACTTGAAAATGAATGCAGTTGAAGGAATAGATCAAAATAGGATAAGTATTCTACCTACCCAGAGTCAGACAATCTCTCTGACCATTTTAAATCTCTGTGTGCAGTTTTAAAAGGTATGCTGAATGGTAAGTTTAGCCTAGCTTAGCTAGTTTGTGGATATCTGCAGGAAGTTAGGAGAATTAATCTTCTCCAATGGGTTTCACACTGTGTTTGTTAAACTAGTGGTGACAGCGTTTCTTACAAAGCCTCAACATATTCCTAACAGTTACATTATCATTTAACTGGTAGGTACTTAACCATAACTATGGGTGAGCGTAAATAGGAAGTGGACTCAAAGACATGCAGTAAGTGTGTTAAGCTAAGCTATCTAGCCATTCAGCACATTTTCAAACTGCATGCTGACTTTGTCAGTAATTAGGGATAACTGAAATATTATCGATTAATGGTTATCTGAGAACTAGTCTGGGCTTTAAAATACATTGTTGCTCAAAGAAAACACTTGAAAAACCTGGACACCCACCCAAATGAACTCTGCCAATGATCTTCTGAGTGCCCACTCCCTTGGCGATCCCGGCCCAGCGACGGTCCACCAGCCGCATGATGTTACAGCGCTCAGCGCATGCTTGGCTCATGATGGTCATCTGGGCTCCTAAAAACAAGAAATGTCAGGCTCTACAAAATGTTTAATCCTAACCAAAAATCAAAAATGGCCTGTTCAATGAAGAGGGGAATACAATGCTGTGTAAATCCAAATAGTACAATCAGTATATCGTATTTCTGTGCTCCAGGGTGAGGTTACTCTTCCAGATCTTGGCTGAGTCATCCTGGTCTCGTAATGATCACAAGGGGAATGAGATCACGCATACAAGTGGATGAAATCAACGTCTTTGGCAGGGTGGGGAGTTCAGATATCCAGAGAGAGCTCAGATTAGAACCTCTGCTCTGTTAAGTTGAAAGGAGCTAGTTGAGGCGGGTCAAGTGTCTGATTAGGATGCCTACCTTCTACTGACTTGTGTGAAGTTTTTTCACTTCAACTTGTAACTGACTTATGGTAAAAAAAAAAGAAAAAAAAGAAAAACAAAAGAAAGCAGCTCTAGAGAGGTGGTCAGAAGAAGAAATGCTAGAGATAAGCCATTTTACATGCCATTACTGTTGTACGGAAAACCACTCACTTTGTTGCTACTGCCACAGTATTTAACAAGTATTGCATTGATAAGTGCAATAAACATAAATGCTTCCTGAGCACATAAAAAACAGTAATTAATAATGGGGGCAAAGGTATTAGGCAAAATAATCAAGACTATATTATATAATCTTGTAATTCTGATATAGAGTACCAACATCATTTAGGCTGTAAATGATTCACAATAATGGGATAGTGGGAAAAAAATTCTGATATCATCTGTGATATTATGTCTCTGAGGGTAACTGATACAGAAGACTACATCGAGGGCTATATATCTGAACATACAGTAAATATTGCCATTCAGAATAAAACTGATCCAATTAAAACACTGTCCTCATCATTCTATTATCTGAGTTCAGTATATGCAGATACTGTTGCATTTGCAAATGAGAGAACTAAATACCTTTTTTTAATCTGTTAACCCACTAACAACATTTCAGTACCATTCCCGTTCATGACCAGAAAATTGTGTCTACGACAAATGGGATCAGGATTTAATTCTCATTACCTGAGTCAACAAAAGCTTTCACAGGGTGCCCATTGACTTTGCAGTTAATGTAGAGCATAACCACCTGTCCAAAGCTTTCTGGGGCCTCCTCCATTGCAATGGTCATGTTTTCTTCCACATTGTGCTGCCTGGAATATGGACAAATCCAAGGGTAAGAGACTTGACTTTAAAAAAAAATGAAAATATGTTGCCTAACTTTGGTGAACAAGCTGCTTTCCCTTATGTTAGTTCTTAATTGTACAGTCAAACTGATTAAAAATTACAAATATCATTATATTACAAATTATTGGACCACAATATCTGATTAGGGAAGTAAAACTGAGGCTGTACCATGATGAAAATTAGGGGTATTATGTGGTCAACAAAATATATGATCTGTACACTATACCTGATGTCCTCCTCAATCTTTGCTTGGGCTTCCAAATCAAACGGATCAGCAGTCAGAAGTCTGATCCTCTCTTGCTCTCTCCTGGCTCGATCCTGCTGTTGCTCCAGCAGCACTTTGGTGAAACGCTCTGAGGAAAAATAGACAGTTAAACTAACTTGACCAATTCATATCGAATTAAAAGTAAAAGACTGTAAAAACACAAATCGCAGCATGTGACATCAACAGCTCTTTTTTGTGTTTACCCAAGTCACCGCTCAGCAGGGCCTCAGCAAGTGGCGGGTTTCGCTCCTTGAGGAGTGAAAGCTCATGTGGATTGGATAATAGCATCTGCTGGAGTAAGGCAGGGTCATCCAGCCCCTGAGGAGAGGAGCCGTGAAAGGCTGTTGGCGTGGAGGGTTGTGCATCACGCTGCTGCGGTGGCTGCTGCTGCGGCGGCGGCGGCGGCGGCTGCTGCTGCTGCAGCTGTGAAGCCTGTTGCTGCGGCCTTATGGCACCACGTTGACTGGTTGAAGAAGAGGTGCCAGGGACTGTGATGGAACGAAAGTCAATATGGGGCAGACCTAAAGAGCACAAATGATAAAAGGGTGAGAGGTTAACATTTTGCATGTACAAAAACTCTGCTTACTAAATAGATAATACATTCATCGTGTATGTTTTTTCAATATTGTTGCCTTGTGTCCCTAGACACTTTACATTTCTCTTCCTGTAAACTGCACTTACTTTCCTCATACTTTCGAAGACTTATCTTGATTTTGCAGTAACCAGTCAACACCTCCCATGATAAAAAAAACCCCCTGCTGGTTGCTAACTAGCACTAGCAGCAGTAATACAGGTTGGATTGGATGTCAAGTCCCTCCCAACCCAAACATCAAACCACACAGGAATATTACACCCTCAGAACAATTTCATGGGACCTTAATGTACAGTAATTGGCATCTTAACTGGAACTTGGTAACAGACTTAAATCAACAGCTTTCATGTCATTTTAACAAAGATGTGTGTTACCTGGAAAGGCTGGCTGAGGTGGTGGCCTTCTGTCAGCTTGCCTGAGAACCACCACGTCTCCATCCTTAACACCATAGGTCCCCAAGGCACGAGTGGGGTCTTTTAGGGGCTGTTCTACATATGTGATCTGTTTATGGAAAAGTACAGAATTCAATTTTATATCATCATACAGAAGATTTACAGATTCTTGCTTCCTTTGTATTTGATGTGGATATTCGATTATAGAATCCACACTACTGGATCAACTCAGCATGCTTAACACAGATTTCATCAGATCAAATTGAACAGTCATCACAAAACACTGTAGTCTTTAGGTGGCGCTTGTTTTTGCAAACTCTACTTCTCGACAAGTAAACCAGACTGCAAATGTTACATAGATTCACTGGCTAGCCAATTTAGTGGTCTACCTGACTGCAACAACTACCTTCCAACCCAGATCTACAAGGTTATATCACTGCTAGCCACTTGATTGGTGTCATGGTGTCAATTTATTGGTGTCAGGATGATTCATCACCTTCACTTTCTGTTTCTGGCGTGCCCACAATCATATTTCATAACAGACCATACTGTATTAATTATGAAGGGGAGGTGAGGTATTTTGGAAGCCTGTTTTCTGAGGCAGTAGTGTTGGATTGCATGTACCAACAAGGCATAAAATCCTCATAATTTATAAAGCGAAATTAGAGAATGTTTAGCATTTTAGCTTGAAGTGACTTATGCAATTAACTAATTATCAAAATAGTTGCCGATTGACCAATCAACCACATGACTCATCATTTGAACTATTCGCGTGCTATTGTGCCCCTAACATAAACTATTGCCCTAAAGGCTAAAATAGTGTTGAACGTACAGCTGGCATAGCCGAAATAAAACCATAATTAGAGGCTTTGCAAGGGCAGTATTTATTGCATGGCCACACTGAATGTGTTTAGGTTATTGCGTAATGTACATGTATTTTGGACCAGAAATCTGATAGCTCCACTTCTCCAATACAGTTTAAAAAATGTATTCACTCGTTAACGTTACAATTATGCTATTCATATACCCCATAAGCCATCACTGTTCAAACTGTGTGCAATTTGTTGGTGCAGATTAAAATGTTTTTGTGACCATCATTTTACCTGTCAAGATAACGTTCGAAAGCCGTTAACGTTAAGTAACGTTAATTCAGTTACTTGGGTTTTCTTCATGTAACCGTTAGCACAAACAATTTCCTCGATCTCTTAACTGGCCTCACGACAGTTAGCTTCATTGGTTTACCATTAGGTTGACTTTCGGTTAGGTTTAGGCCACAAACAGATAAAGCCGACTGTTTGTGGACGTTATTAACCGTTAGGGACACAAGTCGGCAAATTTGTCTGTTGTTGATAACTGATGTTTCGCAACACCCCGTCCATCAAAGCAGCAAAAGTCCGATTCATGCTAGCAAGTCAGCTAGGTAGCTATTAGCTACGTTAGCTCTCTGGCTACATATAGCCTGGGTCTTACCTGAATTTCCCCAGCCGGGATTCCTGATTCCAGTTCACAAAGTGCTACAAAGTCTCTCAGCTCCAGCTCTGGGGACACATCGAGGGCGAAGGTGGTTTCTGGGCGATCCCTCGGCGCGCAGAAAACGGTGACCAGCATCGCTTTTTTGGGGCAGTATCACTGGACAAACCCGCTGCAACAGAATGCGGTTAATGTAGTTCCTTGTTTCACACAGAAAAACCCAATTATTATTGGATTTTCCCAGTTTAAAGACGTGTTTCAGTAGAAATAGCGTCAAAGATGAAACTAATATTACACCGAAAGACAGTGACTGCTTTTTACTTACTGAGTAAAAGCCTGATGTGACAGTTTCTCTTTTATCAACAACTAATTAAACAACATCAAGTATTGCTCAGTAGTGCCGCATTTCATCCAGCTTTTTTTTCGACATGTCGCATTACAGAATTTGCAGTCGTGAGTAGTTTCTTCTTCTAATTTCAAAAACACTGCAAGCCACTGTCCTATTACCACCATCTACTGGTTTCTTTAAAAATCACATACACATTACAAATTACTGTTACTGTAAGGTTTAGCTCTCTGTCCAGAGTGCATGCCTACACCAAGATTTCTGACTTGTTTTTTGTTTTTTTAGAGAAAGAGAGTCAAGATGAGCGACTAGAGTCTTCTTCTTTCTTCTTTTGCTCCAATGACAACAGAAGACATGATGGGAAAACCAGTTAATGTAGTTCCTTGCTGTTTTATGATAAAGTCTTAATTTGATATGAAAGAGGTTTGGAGTTACATATTGTATCTACTGACTGTAAGGCTTTATGAAATGAATATAAAAAGGTTAAATCTGACAGACGTACAGTAGCATCTGTGTCATTTTTTGTATCATATTTCCAGGATGGAATATGGGAGATGACCATAGATGGCACATTCATGTATAATTATCAGTACTTTGCTTAGTAAACACTAAAAACCAAACACACGATCTTTGGTCATGGGCAGTAGGCTAATTACTGTGCTATTTTTGCATTATACCTCCTTTAACCAAACATCGCCGCCTTTACTGTGCCGTCTGTTTCCTTGGATTTTCTCTGGTTGGGTTTTTCTTGACTCACAGAAACTGCAAAGCGTTGCGCTAACCACATAGTTGCTTTATTTTTTCCATGCAAATGTTGTTGCTACTGCTGCTGCAAGAAACATAAATCAGATCACACCCTGTGTGTAGAGGCTTTTAATCTACTTGAAATCTGGTGCAAGAAATGCAAAAGATTGTATGAGCTGGGAAAAGGTGGCATCATTACTAAACTGTCAGACTATTAATACCTTCAGCTAGTCACAAAGTAAAGAAAATGTTTTTTAATGTGGACTATTACTTAAAAGGTGCAGTATTGTTGTGCTAGAAAACACAAGTCGAGTCCATCCTGTTGATGTGTGAGTCCACTGGCACATTATGGGTTTTCAAAGTGGTGTAATTGACCATGAGTGTTGTTTCTTAAGAGTAATCTTACATGACAACCATCCTTTTGCCAGTAATGGTAACCTTCATACAGATTCTTTGTCGCAACATAATTCTTAAATAGTAACTAAACAAACTGAGATTTAATAACCAGTAACAGTGAGGACTTTTGTATAAAGCAGTCATTGGTGTGCAGTTCAAATATGTTTCAGTTGATGAGAACTGAGGACCAGAACTGAATGTAAGCTGCCATACTTACACAAAATCAATTTATTTGTTCCTATTTATGGAAACACACAATTTATATGAAGTTTTATGAGACATCATCACAGTGCCCACAGTCACTGCAGGGCATGGTCTTCACTTTAGTACTTTTAGACGGGAATAACAGATGTCAGATTTTTCTTATGTGAACTTCTGCTACAATGGAAGTTTGCCTTTATGCGCAACAAAAGAAGGAAACGTGCCATGTAGTGACACTACAAGAACAGTATTTAAAGTTCTACTTCCCTGGCATGCTATGAAACTTGTCTTAGAGTTTGTTTGCTTTTGAAGCTTTGTCTTGGGAGCAAAATTTCTTTCCTGTACACTGTTTTCTAGTGAAAACAAAGTCTCCTGCACTTAGAAACCAGACAAATTGTGGCCTGATTAAAATATTCTGTGGTTTCAGAAAGGGACTAACAATGGGCTTCTGTACTGATAAACATCACATAGAAGTTCACTTTGAGTGTTGGCTATCAAATTAACCCCATTTCAGTGTACTGATGACACTTCAGTCTGACTCATCACATCAGTGACTGCAAATTCTGTAGATTACGTTTCACTTTTTCATCTGGCTAATTTGATAGTGTATCAGTATTACAGCCAGTCGCTTGAATATGAACATATTAAGAAATTTGTGAATTAAAATGTTTTTCAGAATTTCACTGAATGGCAGCCAGCTAAAACTTGAGCAGAGGTGTGTTTTGAACATCCGCTTTCAAGAAGCGAGCTTGTAGCATTTGTGTGGTTGTATCTTGCAGATTAATCAAGAATATGTGGTTGTTTCCATCTGCTTTTGGAGTCCACATGCAAAGGTACACTTACTGGCAAAACAATATAAAGCTGCATAGTTTCCGATAGTTAAACCACAGCACTTACCTATGTTCCTATTAGTCCTGAAAGAATACAAAAAAAACCCAAAACAGATAAAGGTTAATAAACATGCCAAAATAGCTCTAAAACTGTATTTTATTATAACATTCTGTTTCTTAAACACTTTTATAGTAGGAGTAGGTTGCTGCGCAGATGGAAAATGATTATCACTTTTTTCAGTTTTGATGTCTGTTGCTATAATGAATAAAGTGCATCTTAATGTAATATAGATGTGATTATTTATTTCATATAAATCAACTCACGTATTTAATGTTTTGTTGAAGACCATCATCAAAATATATATTTTAGTTAAACGTTGAGTGAGAAATGTAAAGGCTGTCTGTGAGAAAGTATCCTCAATCATCATGGCAGAAAAGTAGATAAGATATGATAATGCAGTATCTTAGAAAACCCACAATCTGCTCATCATGGAGAGGTTTTCTTTGTGAAAGGCTGTGACGCTAATTAATTTGTTACTAAAATGTCATGCATGTCTGTCATAAAACATGTTTATTTTAATTTCAAGATCATTTTATAAAAATGAACACAAGTTTGTAATTTATTGTAACATATATTAACACATGTTGTTTAAAACATTTTGAAATGGAAAGCACTATTTTAAACAATTAAAATGTTGAGTATCCATTCTTGACCTTGGAAACAGAAGTTTGATTAAAAAAAAACTCCAGTGATTATGTTCCAAGATTGAAGGGTTTGAGGTTTGAGAAATGCTAAAACAGATAACACATAGACCTTATTATTTTTGTTATATTGATGTTTTTTTTTTTTTTTAATTCTAATTGCAAGGTATTATAAGTAAGACATTTACAACACATTCTAAGTTTGGCCTTTTAACTTATTAGTGGGCTCACTCCTACATCAAAACTTGTTTGTTTCCAGAACAAACACGTGGGTTTTTCATCTCAGTTCTCTATAAAGGTGGTGTTTCCCGGTGTGTCTATGTCGCACTCTCTGAGGTGTTTCACACGAGAACGCTCAGTGGCACATGTTGGTACTAGAGTAGGCTATTAAATATGGTTCTGCTCAAACGGCTTATATTGACTTTGACTTTTTATGAACTCATTGTTGATTTGGATGCTATGATTTGCCCTAAAGGTAAAGTATGACTTCCTTGTACTGTAATTTTCCTCATTCTGCATAATGCCGTAGAATATACAACTGTTTTTGGATTTACATCTTCCTCTTATTCTTCACGTGCTTTAAGTATGTTACCGTGATTAAAGTACATTGTTTCTGTTGACACTGTGAAATAAATCAAGGTGAAAGAGTATCTCGTCAAAACAGCGAAAAGTGTGAAATGTGCCCTGATGACCAATACCAGCCTACAGAGAATGATTCCAAACGATGCGAACCATGTACCAAGTGTGATGAAAGTAAGTGTTAAAGGTTTGGTATAATTTATTTTACAAAATAAAACAGTACTGTTAGCAATAGCTGATAGATGATAGATGTTATTCCACACGCTCGAGCTACAGAATAACTAACACATCTGTTAAAAGAGCCAAAACTTTGCATCAAATTGGTTCATGAAACATGTGGTTCACTTTGTCTGTGCTGAAGAAGAAAGCTACTTTTTCTGTCCTAACTTCAGTTTCCAAATGAAGTGGCTGGTTTCCAAGTCTCAACCTGCCTTTAACGAAAAGATGTTTTTGCTGTTGTAGAGTCGGGGAGTGCTGTTAAACAGATGTGCACGAAAGAGACAGACAGAATATGCACGTGCCGTGGAGAATATGTTCCCAGTGACAGCGATTCTTCCACTTGCAAATGTGACATTGGATTTGGATTAAAAAATGGAGGTACAGACATGATCACACACAACACTGCATGTAATATGTCGAAGAAATTGTCTTTTTAATGATTCTTTCTTTTTCTTTTGCCAGAATGTTCAAAATGTGAAGATGGATATTTCAGCAGTAGTATCAACTCTGCCTGTCAAAAGTGGAAAGAGTATGTCCACTGTATTCTAGTGTTTTAAAACCTCTGTACATGCATTATATAAAAAATGTAATCCCAACAATGTCTAAAGTAGTTTACCTGTTATTAACAGCTGTATCTCTTATCCTTAATTCTAGATGTAAATCAGCAGGAGTGAATACTAATGGAACCAAGACCTCAGATGTTATCTGTAATGAGGAGTCAAAGAGTAACACTTATGTCACTACACCCCCCACACCAATCAAAATTGTTTCTCTAATCACACGCTTAACATCCCACCATCCACATGAGGGGGCCCAAACTCAGAGGATGCGTACTACCACTACCACCACCACCACCACTACATCTGCCTCAGGACGCATCGTCACCCTAAGGCCTCTAGAGCCTTCAACCACAGGCAACCACATTGGTAAAACTTTTGTTGCTATCTTTTTATGGTACAATGTCAGATTAAAAAGTAATATTAAATAACCTGTAGCTTGCTTGTCTTTGTTCAGGTATGGCCATCCTCATATTTGGAATTATTGGACTGCTTGTGCTGACCGCTGTGACCTGCAAGCTGCACATTGCTTCTTGTGTGCCGATAAAACCAGCAATACAAAGTATGTCGCAGTATTAAAAGGCACTTAACTGAATAATACGACATTTTGGGAAATACGCTCGGTATTCAGTTTCTTGCTGAGAGTTAGATGAGAAGATTGATACCACTCTCATGTTTTTAAGCTAAATATGAAGCTACAGCCAGCAGACAGTTAGCTTAGCTTAGCACAAAGACTGTAAAGGGGCAGCCAGCGAGTTAGTTATTCCTTTGAACATTATAGTCATGTTAGAGTAAAACTTTTCTTTAGTTAAAACTCTTTGTTACTATGCGTATGAATGTTTTTTGTTGTTGTACAAAACATTCACATAATATTGTCCACCATAATATAGCACACACTCTTTCCATCTTGGCTCTGTGCCATTTACCAAATGTGCGCAATATATCTTTTAAAAAGGCCAAAAGTCAAGGAATATGGACATTAATTGTGGATATGCAGAGTGTCGTAAATTTTAACTTTTTATTAATTATGCTTTAATGTTTGTTTTCAGCAAGGGAGTCATTGTATCGGAGGCCAGTTGAGGAGAGCGGCGATGGCAGTCTGTCCTCTCTCAAACTGAATCCAGAGGAGCCCCGAGGTGAATCCTTCGAATCTGTCATCTCATAGGCCTACTATGAAGTTTAGGCTCAGATAATCATCATACGAATAATTACAGACCGATCACTTATATTCCCTTATATTGTTGGTTTTACATTAGAAAACACATCAGAAAAACAATTTACTTATCTGTATTATAGCAGGTGTATTCACAATCTGCAGTGTGGTCAATATTTGACTTTTGTTTGTTCTGTTGTAATAGAATAATGGGTGAATTATATGGAAGACTTGTATGTATCATACCTCACTTTTTGTCATTTAACTGTGAATCAATTTAAAATTGAGTAGTAAAACGTAGGTTATACTATTTAAGCTCTTATGCCTTCGTTAGTAAGATACTTACTACTTAGTTATTTACTTAAAAAAATGTACTTTGTAACCTTAATATTTATTACAAATTTGGATTTGCAGATTTTTGTATAATGACCTCAGGGATCATGCCACTAAATGCCTTATAGTATTTTCAAACTATCCTTGCTGAAATGCACATATATACATATCTTTTGTATTTTTTAAGCCTTATGACATTATATAATGTTACATGGTTTAATGGGGCAAGTGACAAGTTTCTGAGAAATATCCAGTATGAACGATATTGTAGTAAAAGTAGTAAGAATTAATACCGTTCCAAACGTTTGTAAATTGCTGGAGAGCCTTACATTTTATTTTAAGTCTCTATTTTTATCATGTTTTGTTTGTTCGGCTCTGTTCCACTGGTAACAAGTCTGTTACCGTTAAAAAAACATGCTTTCAGTAGTATGTGGGGTAGGGGGAGTTCCCTTTGTGGAGTTAAATGTGTCTCCTTTCCCCACTGAGAGATACTTCCTCTGATGTTTTCATTTCAGCCGTTGGAAAGATTGATGTTGTAAATGTGAGACTTTCATGTTGTTTATGCCTATCTGGAGACTTTCCACAGATCAGCACAGTCAGAGGAGTTATGAAAGCATGCCCTTACTAGTTTTATTCATTTATGTTTTGCTAAGAACTCATACACAAGCCTTCACATCACAGGTGGCTTGGTGTGTACTTGACTGGCTCTATGTGACTAGTAGGGTCTATGTGAGAAACGTATTGATTCCTTCGACAGCGCCCTCTGTTGGAATACTTCAGGGAGAAGAAATTAACTGACATTTCTTATTTAAAAATGGTGGTGAATGAAGTATTCAGATCCTTTATTTAAGTAAAAGTACCAATACAACAATGTAAAAATACTCTGTTACAAGTAAAAGTCCTGCATTTAAAATCCTACTTAAGTATTAGCAGTCAAATGTACTTTTAAGGTATCAAAAGTAAACTTGTTTGGCAGAAAAATGGATAATATATTATCATATACCACATTATTATTGTTAATACTGATGCACTGATGTGTAACCAGCATTGTGTAGGTCGAGATGGAGCTTGTTTTAACTTCTTTACAGTCAGCTAGTTTAGTCAGCTAGTTTAGTCCACTGGTTCCCAACCTAGGGGTCGGGCCCCTCCAAAGGGTCACCAGATAAATCTGAGGTGTCGTGAGATGGTTACTGTTACACAAATTTGTTTTCAGTTTTTGTACTTTTCTCTATTTTTTTGTGAAATATTGGATGATTTGAACAGTTTTTTAAAGAAAATCTGAGAAGTTTGGAGGGGAAATGTCAACTCATAGACATCTGAAATGTGACAAGGAGCTCGAACAAGACTCTTCAATACAACAATACAAGACTGCTTTTATACAAGAGGTCACAAGACGAAAAGGTTGGAAACCACTGGTTTAATCACAATGTGTTCATCATGTCTTTTTTTTTAATGTAAAATCTTAATCTGAGAAGTAACCAGTTACTACAGTATATCTGTAAAGGTAGTCAAGGAAAAGGTACAATATTTCCCTCTGTAATGTAGTGGACTAGTAAATTAAGTGCAAGTACCTCAAAATTATACTTAAGTACAGTACTTAAATAGATGTACTTAGTTACTTTCCACCACTGTTTAAACAACAATTGTAAAGGTATTTTTATTGTCAAATATTTGTTCTCTGATGTTGTTTTTATGTGCGTGAATAAAGATTTTCGAAATAACCTTGGCTTTTTGTACAACTAAACTAACTACCTGATTATGAGCATTATGTATTGTTATGTAGAGTATGCACATACACTGGAAACAGTTCCCTGCGGGTACTTTCAGTAAATGTCGGTGATCCAGGAAGTCAGTGTGTGGTTTCCAAGAAATATACATGTGAACATGTTAACCAAACCCTTTCTATGTAGGGTTTTGTAGAAATAGCTGTCAGTACTGAATAATAAGAATAAATGCCACCAGCTGATAAAAGATAACACACATAATTTGTACATATACATATCTTTATATTTTAAACAGGGTTTTACATTTTTTTCTAATTATTTTTAACAGGTTGCAGATGCTATTCTCCTTTTGTGTGTGCTATTCATTTTGTAAAGGTGATCATAGCTTTAGGCAACAGTTGTGCCATTATTGCAGATCAAATTGTCACAGCTAAGTGAAAACATCACACTCATATAAACCTAATGTTACTGATTTTCTTTGTTTCTTACAGTGCTTATAAAAAAATTCTTGTAATTGATTTTGATCTCTCTATAGAGACATTGACATTAAAGGGTTTTTTTTCTGGTGCTCACTGTCAAAAAAGCCACATTCAATTTACTTTAGTTCTATGTACTCCACCAATTTAACATTGTCAGCGTCATGATAGACAGTTTTTAAAAAAAAGGATCAAAACTGATGCAGCAGAATTGTCTTTTTTATGCCTTGTCAAAACCTTCCGCCTGTGTTACCCACAAAGCAACTCAGTCGACGACAGTTCAGTCAGAGATTCTGGTCTGTTATGCTAGTAGCGGCTAATGTAGCCTTGAGCCGCTAGCCTCAAGCAGAGATGGCTGGTAAGCTTACTTTTTTCTAAATCCACACCCCCAGATTTATTTCATTTTCTTACTTGCAGTGTTCAGCCCTGACCAACGCAGACTCAAGTCACTTGAGGCAATTTATCAGACTTCACACAGCTCCCCCTGGACCTAGGCCAACGTTTTCACACATGCAGATTCTCAAGACCTGTAAACAGACTTTAATGTATAAAATCAGCGGAGTTCCCCTTTAAGACAATAAAACATGAGATCTTCCAAGGGGGCTGAATACTTTTTAGCAGCAATGTATTTTCCATATGAAGCTCTGTTGGTTCTGTGGTTGGCATATTTCAAAGAAGAGAAAGGTTTTTAGTGTTGGACGATGCCTTCTATACTTCTGTATTCAGTGCCCTCAAATGTCATAACTTTAGTAATGACATTTAGTTACTAACTAACCTTTAGTTCATGTTGAAGGCTCAGCTACAGTGAGAGCATGTCTGCCACCCACCCTCACCGCAACACTCTCAGAGTGGGTGGCACTTGTGCAGTGTAGTGATAGGTAGGGTAATCCAGCTTCCTACAGCATCTACAATGTCATTTGTGGCTATACAATGACGATTCACACCGACTACTGTTGGGAACTACGTGTGAGTAGTTACGTCTATGGTTCTGTCACATCCTGAAGGAGGTTTCGAACATGCAACCATGTGGTTGTGAGTGAGTGTGAGTGACAGAGAGAGAAATAAATGACTTTGGTGGTGTCCTTGGTGGTACAGCCACATGTGATGAGGTTTTGAAGGGTGTCAATTCAGCTGAAGCTAAAACATTTACCAAAACATGTGATTTGGTGCTACTATGCATTGTGCTATAATCGAACGTGGCCTCTCACATGATACACAGAATCCACAACCAGGCTCTACTCTCAAAAATGTACAGGACCGCAAGTCATGCGTTTAAGTCATCACTGACTCCTACGCAAGCTTTCAGAATAAGTCAGAGTGGACACACAATCAGAGTGATCAGATGGGCTTGATTCGGCGATGTTTCCCTGGAGCCCACAACACCTCGGTTTGTTAAGCCCGGAGTAAACGTTCACACCCCAGGGTTAACATCTTTGAAATATTCACAGCATACAGTATGACTTTTGATTGTACTACGAATGCTTCATCTTTTATTCTAACCCTTATTCAGGCTGGTGATCCTAACCCTGTGGTTTTTGGGGATGCTGCTGAAAAGTCTGGGAAAATTCTCCATGTATGTTTGGTAGGCTAACAGGTGGTATAAAGGTAGATTTTCTGCAAGGGTTTGTTTTAAATTAAATTGTATTATACAGGTGTTGTAAGCTATGGGTTTTCCACAAACCAAACTGAGTCATATTCAGAATATTGTAAGTACTTGTGTTTCAGTTTACTGGCGTCTGAATGTCACGTTCACTATGCGACTCATTGATTATTGCTGTTCACTATGTCAATCAACTTCGTATATAAAAAGCCTTTTTTGGCTGAAAAAGAAGATCACGGCTGATCTAATGTCTTATGTTACAAAGCATTTCTTGGAATAATTATTGAGTAATAGAATGAAAGAGAAAACACTGGGGGAACATTTGGCAGCATTATGTTTATCACTTAGGAAATTCCACTTCAATATAATATTATAGGTTGCCGCCTAACAAAAAATGTAAATATGGGTTGTAATAAGCTGCTTGCACAGACAACCTATACGGTTGTATTTTTGGGGAGGACAGTCTCACTTCTTCAACATAACACAGGCTTCCTCCTGTCAGGTGTCTTAATAACATACAGTAGTACATTTAACTTATTTTCTACCTCATTTAGTCCATCAAATTAAACTTTCAAGAGATTTTCAGGAGTAAAACTAAATACAAGTAAAGCCTTATCTCCAGGTTCACAGAACGGATTTTCAGTCTCACAGTCATGCTGAGCTGTTACTTTTGTCGCCTAGGAAAGGAGCCTTCATGGACAAAAAGCAGCCAACACTTGAAATCAGAGACGAGTGGACCATGTACTACTATTATGACCTGAAACCTGTGGACTCAATTTCAATTTCAAAAAACGAGAGAAAAGGAGAAAGGGGATACCTGTATCCTAATCATGTGTGTCATCATATAAACAGCCACTAATCATAGTTTTAAGAGTTTGATAATGTTTCTGTAGTGCACCTTCAGTGTGCAGATGGTGGTTAAACTTAACAATTAAACAATTGCTTTATCTCCACTTTCTGCAGAAGTGTTTGAAACCTGAACCGAAACCTGAAACAACACCTCCAACACTAACACAAGCTTTGTAGGAAAGCCTCAATAAATCAGATTAATAATAGTAGGGACCATATGCTGATGTCTGTGTTTTCTCTTTATAAATCTGTGCCACCTGTACACATTACCTGTGCTGTCTGCTTTTGATGAACGAACACCAGGCTCCCCTTCTAAAGCCAGGCTAAATAGCCCTGCTTTATATACTGTATATAATTACTTTTGTCATTCCGTTTATACTGCTGTTAAATCACCTGTTTCCAATAGTTACAAGTGGTCTTTCACTTCCTTTTTGTTTCACACATCTCATGGCAGGCTAACCACACTCACATCATCTGACACTGACGTCAGCAGCAGACAAGATAAAACCCTGAAGGGAAACAAGCAGAGCACTGGTCATAATGATTCCTCTGAGCCTATCTCTGGCAGTAACATGTGTATTGAGTATTTGGACTGTTGAATGCGCTGCAGGCTGTGGTGATCGACAGATAGAGATAAAAGGGATATGCTGTGACCTGTGCCCCCCAGGTAAAACACATAATTCATCTTTAAAATAATAAGATAAAATGTGTTTCATATAAATCTGTTAAATTGTTTAAATTGTTTATCATATAAGCTGAGAGGTTGCGTTCAAGGTACTGAGTGTGAATCATAGATATAAAACTGTTTTATGTCTGTGGTGTGAAAGTTATCCATATTCTTGAGAGTGGCTGATTTAATTTGTTTCTTATTTTGAAGGTCAACATATGACTGAGTTCTGTTCAGAGCACCGGAAAACTGTCTGCAGCCCCTGTAAGGAGGGCTACTTCTCAGACCATTATAACATCTTTGACAGATGTGAGAAATGCCAGTCGTGCCAACAAGGTGAGACTGAAAATAATGCTTAGAGGTTTGATATAGAAAATATGGTAGCCCTGCTCTCTGAAGATCGCTAGTGAAACACCTGACAGTGATGTTGACAAAGCATTTAACACAGTGGATAAAAGACAAAACACCTGGAAGCCCTGTGGTTTGAATTCTTGTCTGTCTGCAGAATATGCTGAGAAATGTACGCTGACCACAAATGCAAACTGTTCGTGCGGCACTGGTTTCCTGTGCTCCAACAATGTCTGTTCAAACTGTGAGGAAAACAAATGCGTCATGGGGGAGAAACCGAAAAAGATAGGTGAGATTGGACATATATTTGATGAAAGAAACAAGTTGTGGTTGCATTTTGTTTTAAAATGAATTGCTGCTGTTTTTTTTGTTTGTTTATTTGTGGGTGTCATGCCAGGGGGTGTCGAGGTGTGCAAATGGCAATAAATGTGGGTTATACACAGCCATGAAATAGAAATGTAGGTTGGATTAAAGCCCACAACTCACTTTTTTTCACTTGTCTAGTCTAATTCAAGATTTATTATTGATATGAATAAACAAAGATCTTTGACAACACATGTAAGAATTTCAAATGTCTTAATATCTCAGCTCACACACAAACACACACACACACACTTTGTGAGGTTTTCCCAAATTGTTGTCATGTATGTCATTCAAAATGTCATTGGTCCTTTATGACTGCTAGTACTTTAAGTGAGTCAAGGGAGAGCTGTTCATAACAGTGTCAAGAAAGCTTAGTGTCAAGAAGTTTGCCAAATTTGAAGTCTTACGAAATGCAAAGAGTACTGACTGGCATGTGTTTCCATTCCGTGATCAGACATTAATCTCAATGATGATCTTTGGGTGCATTTGATAAAGGGATGACAAAAACAAACTTAACATCACAAGACTGTTGAGCAAGCTGTGGATTGACTTGAACTAGACTAAATGTCTACAGCCACAGACACCTTATCATTCTGACCAGATGACGGGGCTAGAGGAAAAGTCCGAGGATCACCAAAGGTATTAGGATTCATCGTCCAAGAACCATGAATATTTAAAAAAAAATACAAATGTCAATCTCATGCTGGTGATAGAGGAGATATCAGGGGATCACCAAAGTCATTAGTATTCATCCTCTGGGCACCATGAGTGTCTGTACATAACTTTATGGCAATCCAACCAATAGTTGTTGAGACACAGTATTTCAGTCTGGACCAAATTTGGAAAACATATTTCACAAAAAATGAGAATTACTTCTTGATCTATCTTTGCAGCCACTTCCTCGGGTGACGGGTTGATAGAGTATTCATATCAGTGTGAGCCTTCTTGCCCTGATAATGAATATTTTGATGTGAAAGATGATGTCTGCAAGCCACGAGCACAGTAAGACCCCTAGACTTCAGCTACAATAATAGTTCCCCATAAAACGCCAAATTACTGTAACATAAACAATTTCTGGTCAACAGGTGCAGTATATTTGGACTTGCTGAGCAGTTTCCAGGGAATAAAACCCACAACGCAGTTTGCCATGGACGTGGTATGTAGACTATAATCTGTTTTTGATGTGCATGCAAAATAAATGTTTTTGCCATACTGTACACCAGTACATAATGACAATATAGTTGAATTGAACTAACTTGATCATAATTTGATGTTTCACCAGAGATGCACAGAAATGGTGGAGACTTCATTCATGTGATCCTTGGCATCGGCTTTGTTTTGCTTTCTCTCACCCTCCTTGTGCTTCTATCTTATGCCTGTATAAAGAACCTAAAGAAGCACAAACCACGTAAGTGGGCCTTAATGGAAATACATATAATGATGACCATATCAGCACCTGTTGATTTTATTTATTGAAACACAGGCATGATTATAAAAAAAATCAGCCAGTCATTAACCAGTAACAGCAACTGAGCAATCTGGCTTTTTGTTTAATTTTTCTTTTTTTTTTTCTTTTTACTGATTTTCACACTAAAATATAACAATTTTTAAAAGGAGCAGATCTTCCCCTAAAGTAGTTTTCATGTTTTAATGTTTTTACAACATTGAGAATCAAAGTAGATTTAATGTGGCCTTTTTCTTGACACCAATCAACAGAATAAGACCCTCTAATGTCCAAGGGAAAATGGATCTCTGCAAAGTAATCTAAATGAATCACAAACACAAAATACAGAATACTTATTTGTGTAAGTATTCTCCCGCTTTACTGTAATTGGACACACCTAAATCATCACTGGTGCAGCCAGCTGTGTTTTAGAAGTCATGTTATTAGTTAAATGGAGATCACCTGCATGTAGGTAAGGGGCTTCAGTTGATGGTAGTATAAATACATGTGTATCTGGACGTTCCAACTCTTGGTTAGTCAGTATCATGGTTAAACCTACACCATGAGGACAAAGGAATGCTCCAAATAACTCTGCAAAAAAAAGTGATTGAAAAGCACAAGTTTAAATCAAACATTAAGTAATGAAAAAAGTATGGCACAGCTGTAAATCTGCCTAGAGCAGGACGTCCACAAAAAAAGTGGGAGAGGCCACCAAGAGACCTATGACAATTCTGAAGCATTGCACATCTGGACACTGCAATTTCCCCCCATTCTTATTTACAAAACTGCTCAAGGTCTGTCAGGTTGCATGGGGGTCATGAGTGAACAGCATCTTTCATGTCCAGCCAGTCCAGATCTCAACTGGATTGAGATCTGGACTGACTCGGCCACACTAGCTGCTGTTTTCTTTTTGACATTAAAGGGTCTTTTCCTGCTGATCAGTCTAAAAAAAAAGCCACATTAATTCTACTTTGATTCAGTGTTTTAAGGCAAAAAAACAAAAACTTCCAAGGGGAGATGAATACTTTCTATAGGCAGTGTATTTTACAGAATGTACCCATGCATTGCTGAAAATTGCTGTGCTATCTGATGCAAGAAGATGCTGTTCAGCATAACGTTGGCAAATGAGATCCTTTTCTCAGATAAGATAAATATGCTTCCTGCTGATAGTGATGGAAGAGAGAAATGGGTAGAAAACAAGATGGTTACTATGGCCCAGAGTGTCATTGTCATTTTTGTGTGTTTGCACTGCACATGTGCATTTTTATAATCAGCTTTTCACTCAGATCTTTGCATTATTTGTTTTTGAATCTAATATTTACCAGCTTTTTAATACAAACATGTAAGAAAATTAACTTTCTGTTATTTTTAGATAAAATAGTTTGTTTTAGATGAAATAAAATTAGATAACAAATATACAAATATCAAATGCCTACAGTAAAGATGTACATGTTATATAAACCTTTAAAAATAAGCAGCATTTGCAATTGAGGGACATCAATGGAGAACAATTATTTATATGTTTTAAATACTTGAAATACATGAAATCACAGTCCAGATGAAAATTGGACATTCATAGACCAAAACTGAGAGTGGAGTGTGAGAGTCTGAGTGTAGGTGATGTGTAGGTATAAGAATATACATGACTGCAGTGGATATTTGACGATGCTACTGATTTAAAAAACTGTGTTTCTATTCATTCTCTCTACTTCAGATAATAATCTTAACAACATCGTAGCAGGTGCCACCAGTGACTTTCACCTGTCAAAGGAGGAGAGTGGGCTCGGGCTCATCATCCAGGATGAATCCATGAAGAGCAACAGCTTTGGCCTCCTGCATCTGGAAAAAGTCACCACTTTCTGATAACAAGTCTAAGATGACATCATTAGTCTGTTTAACCACAAGCCGTATAATAATACTGATGCGGTACAAAGCATCTTGCTCGGTATTAGCACACAGTTACATATAGAGAAACCTGTTAAAGCTAGACAAGCGGGCTTGTGAATTAAAGGTCCCTGGTTCGATCTCCAGCAGGACAGATCTAGGCAGTTATCCCGTCCTCATTACCACTGTTGAGGTGCCCTTGAGCAAGACACTTAACAGCCCATCTGCTCCAGATGAGCTACTCAGTGTTCAACAGATTACAAGTCCTGGTTTGAATGTGTGTGTGTATGAAGAGCATGAAAATAATAATAAGTAGAAACAGTAAAATGAATGTAAAAATGTAAAGGATTAACAGTTGTGTCCACTGTATTCATTATTTAAATATTTCTGTACATGAGCTAGTACTATAAACAAAACTCAGCTTTATAACCAAGACATTGATACAAACTCTAGAAACAAAAAATGTTTGTTGAAGCCTATGTTTTTTATTTCATATAGTTACTTTTAAAAACCTTTTCTTTTCACTCCCTGGCTGTAAACAGGAAAAGCTAACCTTCACCCTATCCTGCCACGACCATGAGGAAGTTTATCTTTATATTGTGAAAAGTTTCTTGTATCAATTTTTATTTAAAAAAGTTATAACATCACAACAGCTTGTTGTTTTTTCTCTTTAGCTCTGATTGGATATCTTTTCACTATAACATCATGTGAATATTGCTTAGGGTGATGAAATAACAACATATGAAGGTATAATGAGAAAAGTTTGAAACCATTTTTTATTATCAGGATCATAACCAGGATTTTATAAGTACTACGTTCAGTCCTACATGCAGCTTTTTTGGATGAGAATTGTTCTTTTTTTTTTTTTGTGCCTGATTTGGTTAAAAAGTTAACAACCAGAAAGCTTATAGTTAGTATTTGATCATTTCTAGACACATTTCTTCAAAAGTGACAAACAGCTTTATATTCTCACGTTATTATTGCAAAATGCATGCATTAAAACAATGTATTACACAGGGTGTATTTTACAGTGAAGTGTATTAGCCAGCTAATCTATAATTTTAATAAACTGTTGCATGTTGCATTACACCACAGTATATGACATACTGGAGACAAGCCTGGTAGTTTGTGGTCACAGACTACTACTACTATCTACTTACTATCCTAGCAGACTTTAAAAGGTACTGTTTTGTATATATGTGTACATTGCTCTCTTGACATGAACAAAAAAAACTCATATTAACCTCCACATGACCCAAAATACTGAGGGATTTTTTTTTTTTTTTTGTTAAAATGTGTTATTTTTGTGTTTTTAAAAATGTACAATAATAAAAAGAAATCCAAACTGGGTGTATTTCCTTCTTGCGCCAGTTGGGGCGCTGTCGGGCACGTTTCGGCAGACTGATCATATGACAGCTGCCTGCGTCCCACTTCCCTTCCCCGCTGGAAAAACGCCACATCTGACAGGGAGTGAGAAACAGATACAACCACAGGGGAGTGTGAACACCGACCTCAAGATGCTGGCACTAATAAACCGGCTTTTGGACTGGTTCAAGTCTCTGTTTTGGAAGGAGGAGATGGAGCTGACGCTGGTCGGCCTCCAGTACTCGGGAAAAACAACATTTGTAAACGTGATCGCTGTAAGTCTTCAGCTGTTAGCCACCTTGCTAGGGTAGTGCTAATTCCATTAGCGCTAATAATGGGATAACAGTTACCAAGCCAGTTATGTCTGTGCTACGCTGTCTGTTTTTTCGGGTGCAAAAACGATGTGACCTTACCCTGTTGGGACCGCAGCATCCATAAAAACAAACTGAGTCAGGTTGTTGGACTTGTGTCAACAAGTCAGCTGAGCTAACTAGTTTGCTGCTGGATCCTCGTCGGCTAGTTGCTTACTGTGTTATGATTGTTTAGCATGCTAAACCCAAACGCAGCACACATATATCTACATATATCTGTGACTTAACTTTTTTTAACTGTGGGATCATTTTACCCTGAGTTCAAAGCTCTCATCATTTTTTTAGCCACCAGGAAGTTAACTTAAAAAAGCATGTTGACCTTTACAGCAACTGCCCGAGTTGTAGCCAAACATTCACATTGCAACACACAGTGGGTCACTTGTGTACAGGTCTCTTGCATCAAGTTGAAACTGACCTCCACTCCACAACAAAAAAGTCAAATTATTCTTAAGATTTAAAGAGCTGGTTACAAAGAGCTGGCTCACTGACAATGAATAGTTATCACTCAGTCAGTTGTTGGTGTTGAGTACAGGTGACCAGGGGCATAAAAAGTGTCAGATTCCTTCAATACACCAACAAATGTGACTAGATTAGCAGTTTCTAAACATTGTTCAGGTAAATGTAGCATATAACATGAACAGCAGTTGATGCTTTTTGTTATAACCATCTGACACGACTCCTACTGCAGTAGCTTTAGATGCAATGCAAATGTGATTAAAGGTAGGCAGCCATTGGTGTCTTTCGCTGTGACCTCCTGTGACTTGAGGCTGGAGAGCATCTGTTTCTTTGGCAAGCCATCTCTGTGCAACTTTGCAGGGGTTTCTCAAAACTGGTGTTTCTGGTGGCGCAATTTTTCGTTGGCTAATTTACTCAACAGCAACTAAGTTTTTAGCAGCATATTGTGAAGAGTATGAAGAGTTTCATGGCTTTGTTTAGAGTCGTTATCGGTTTGCCCTCATGACATTTTGCACACATGCCTTTTACTCCATCAGTTCTGTCTGACGACTAATGCAGTTTTACATTTTAGTGTACATCCTGTGGTGTGCTTGAATCCTAACATTGGTAACTAATTGACGTTATAAACTTAGTGTTACCAAAGTCTGCAGAGAAAGAATAATGTAAGAGGAAGAGACGTGAAGGAATTCTTTGCACCTGAGATATGTATCAAACATTTTTAGACCTTTTTCTCTGCCAAAACTCTTGAGACTGTGGCAGTCTGACCTGTTTTGTCCTGTCATTTTGATCTGTGTGATTGATGATCTGTTCACCTTTCTGTTTTTTCTACAAGAGTTTTTTTTTAAAAAACAAACAAAAAAAAAAAAACCTTTTCAACTGGATTCACAGGATTTTAGGTTTAATTTGATATCAGAGGCAACATATCTCCACTAGAGCTGAAACTATTAATCCAGAAAAATAATTACTGCAACTATTTTGTTAATCGATTAACTGTGCAAATTATGTTTTTTTTAAAATCAGAAATGCCAAACATTCAATGGTTCCAGGATTTTCTGCCTTCCTGTGTTTTATATCATTGTAAACAGAATATCAATTGTTAGATTAATTCACTGATAATGAAAAATAATTGTTAAAGAAACACAGAATTCCAGTGAAAATCTCAATAGCAAAGTCTACTAAGAAACTGGTGTAACTTTTATCAGGCAGAAACCTTTTCTGCCAATGTTGATAAAGTGTTGTTCAGGAGAAAGCAAACCACCTGTGCTTCTTTTATTGTGCATTTTAAGTTTAGACAATGTGACAATGTGAACACTTCACAGTTTGTCTAATTGGATTTGAGTGCGCTCTTGGCATCAGGTAACAGAGGCTGGTGTCTGAGGGGAAGTTGGGTTTGGGGTTGGAACATAACACTTATCCTTCGGACTCACTGAAGAGATGAAAAAATGCCCAGCCAGCCAGTTGGCTCAAAAGAGTGAGTGAATGGTTGTAGCGTGGGTGGTTCCTCGTTCCTCCTTCCTCAGTCATAAGACCGCTGCACTCATTTCCACTTAGCTTCATCAGGTGACTCTGGCAAGTCATGTGCTGTGAAATGTGCGTGTAGCAGACAGTGCATGCTCTCTGGTTTACAAAGGAGGGCAGGGAGATGGAATATAAACAGCTTGTGATATTATACTGTTTCTGTATGCTGAAGTGGTTTTATTTCTTTCCACTTCAGTGTACAATAATGAGCACTCACCAAAGCCAGAACATGTGGAGATACAGTATATGGTGTGTGTGTATAGTTACACATAAACTAGATTTTTACAGTCATATATTGCAGCATGTTGTCTACAACACTTTACAATTAACTTGTATGAACTAATTTTTCTTTTTTTATTAAATCATTTTGGACACTATTTAAATCTGAAATAATGTATAATGAACAGTGATAGAATTAACACACTTAATTTGTTCATAATAGTAGAAGTGTAATAATTACACAAAGATAAGAAATGACTCCTACTGTTTTCTTATTGAAAACTTCCTGTATACTGTTAAATGGATGTATGATACAGTTAAGTAATCAATTACACTATTATTATTATTGTTATTACTTTATTTATACACTTGGTTCTCTGTCCTTTTACTGGGCTGGAACATACCTGATAATGTTGTATGGATGTTTTAAAATGTGTGTGTGAAGTGGCTATATGCTACTTCATTATACTGTGCCCGTCCCACCCCACACATGTTCTCTGCAGTACATTTTAGTGCTATTTTCATCAATTGAAAGTCACCCACTTTTATTAGTGACTTGTACTTGTGTCTTTCCTTTCAGTCTGGGCATTTCAGTGAAGACATGATCCCTACAGTGGGGTTCAACATGAGGAAGGTCACCAAAGGAAACGTCACCATCAAGGTATTTTAATCTTTCTGCTGTAGTGGTGGAAAGTAATTGAGTACTTTTACTCAAATACTGTACTTAAGTACAATTTTTAGGTACTTGTACTTGTAGTATTTCCATTTATGATACTTTCTGCTCCACTGCAATTCAGAGGGAAATATTGTACTTTTTACTTCACTACATCTCTTTGACAGATACAGTTAGTAGTTACTCATCAGATTATGATTTCACATTAAAAACATAAGAGAAGCTCATAAAATACAATGCATTATTAAAGATTAAACCAGTGGTTCCTAACTTTATTTAGCTTGCGTCCTCTTACAAAAAAAAAGCTGTCTAATTCGGGCATTTCCCCTCTAAACTTCTCACATGGTTTCATTTAAATGACTGTTTTTGGTCCAAAGAGGTAAAATAATCCAACGTTTTACAAAAAAGCAAATATTAGAGAAAAGTACAATAAAATATGAAAACAGATTTGTGTATCAGGACTTTGTTTATCCTTCTTTTCTCTCCCATTAATCATCTCACGACCCCTCAGATATATCTGGGGACCCTTTGGAGGGGCCCGACCCCTAGGTTGGGAACCACTGGACTAAACTATATATAATGAAGTCAAAAGAAGCTCCACCTCGAGCAGCTACAACCGTAAAATGCTTCTCTAACACCGATCTGTCAGTATTAACAATCTAATAATGTCAGATAGAATCATATATTAGTCACAGGGGACATTTTACTGCAGAACTTTTACTTTTGATACTTTAAGTACATTTTACAGTTAATACTTCAGTACTTTTACTTGATTATGAATGCAGCATTTTTACGTTGTTTTTTTGGTACTTTTACTTAAGTAAAGGATGTGAATACTTCTTCCACCACTGGCTATCACAGTGTAACTGTAATTAGTGAAATAAAACCAGCACACTGGTTGTACAAGGATGCAGTATGACGATGATGTGCCCTTATCTCTGTAGATCTGGGACATAGGAGGGCAGCCAAGGTTCAGAAGCATGTGGGAGCGGTACTGTCGGGGAGTTAATGCAATCGTGTGAGTATCCCAGTTTCGATTTTCAAGTTTGTCTGAAAAACAAATGAGTGGAAAAAGTGCTTGGTGTGGAACTAGACATACTATACATGTATGTAAAACACATTTTACTAATTGTTTCGGTGTTGCTCATTTTTAGGTACATGGTTGATGCAGCAGATCGAGAAAAGGTGGAGGCATCTAGAAATGAGCTTCATAATTTATTAGACAAACCTCAGTTGCAAGGAATTCCTGTAAGTGTTTTCCGGAAACCCAATTTTAAGCTTTGTGTGATTTCTGGACCAGTCATGCAAAACTATGTGTGGGTTCTGTCTGATTACTTGGTGCAGCTGCAGATTTCAATTGTAATGTGCTTTTAGGTTTTGGTACTCGGTAACAAAAGGGATCTCCCCAGTGCGCTAGATGAAAAGCAGCTCATTGAGAAAATGTAAGTATGAAAAATGGTGCAAATACCATAACGTATTACAGCTGAATGCCCAGTTATTGCATTTATTTTTTTGTATCTGCAGATTCTTTCTGTCATGAAAATGGCTCTAGTTATTCTTGTTTAGAGTTTTACTGGAAGAATAATTTGAATATTATTATTTTTAAATCTGTCTGGCTTGTACATTAAAACTTTCTACTTATAGCTGGTTTTGTTTTTTAATCCCACACCAGTTGAACCACCTTTATGCTAATGACAGGTTAAACAATCAGGACCATTTCCTCTTTCATATCTTTTTGTGTTAAAAACTGTGTGAAGTCGTAGTTTACTGTAAGGAACTGGCTCCCTCTGCTGGCAGGTCAGAAACATGCTGAGAGTTGTGCTGTGTACAACAAGCTGCAGAAGAATGAGACTGATGATCAGTCTGCATGCATACTTCTCATATTTATTTGTGCATGCACCCTTTTTCCCTTCAAAGGAATCTGGCAGCTATTCAGGACAGAGAGATATGCTGCTACTCAATTTCCTGCAAAGAGAAAGACAACATTGGTGAGTTGACTACGGTATAATTTTGTGTTAACTCAAGGGCCTAATTTCCACTGGGGATGTTTCAAAATCATATTTTTGTCACTCCCACTTTTACAATTTCAGTTTTACTCACCAAAATCTCTCTAAACTATGTCCTCTTACTGTCCAACCCCCAAAAATCCAGATGAGACAAGAGACGAGCTGATAAAAATGTTGATATGTTCATCTGAATTGCCTTCAATTATTACTGTACACTCACAACAATAAGCTTAAAGGGCTGCTCCACCGATTTTACACATGAAGTTCAATTTACTCTTTATAAGGATTACTACTCACCCTGTGAAAACAGTTGTGTAATGTCTTCTGTGGCTCAGGAGCAGCTTTCCAAAGAAAAAATAACCCTGCTGATGTAATGAAAGACGCTATTGAGTTGTATTATGGGAATTGTAGGATTCATCGTTTTTTAAGCTTCAGCTCTACTAGAGACTAAAAGTCAGGATATCTCAGCCTCTGCTGCTTAGATTTAAACCATTCTCTTGTGAGCCCCCCAACTTTATGGAAGTGCAATACTTAATCACTGGAGCACCCCTTTAAACGGCAGCAGCAAGTGATTACAGGGCATTTTTTTGCCCTGGGTTTTGCCTCTCAGGCTCCATACAGGTTGTGGCAATATGCAGCCTGAGAAGAAGACTGCAGGTTGTGCTCGGGGCTGGAAAAAGTACTTTTAACTCATTTGCATGTTTTTGGGGTTAAAAAAAAAGAAATTTAATTTTTTATTTACTTGATATTTGATATTCTCATAACAAGACACTGCAGTGGATCATCAGTCAAATATTAGGATTGTTATGTTGTTATAAAGATGCAAACACAACACTGTCAAGGCTCTCTTAAGGAAACTAAACATGATATTAAGTTGGTTACACCGCATTTAATTAATTGATTCATTTGTTATTCCATTGTTATGGAAAGCACATAAACACACCAAACTTGTGTTAACGTGCAGTATAAGTGAAGGGAATCGTTATGGCAAGTACTAAATCTGATCGTAATAGTGTTTTAATGGGGTTCTGTGTAGCTAAATCTGTACCAAAATTGTATGCAATCATACCGTGTGTTGCTAGTGAGTTATGCTGAATCATTAGAAATGGCTGAGTCGTAGACCGATCCTCAGACTGACCCAGCATGTTTCTTTGATTCCAGATATCACACTTCAGTGGCTCATCCAGCACTCAAAATCCAGGAGGAGCTGAAAATGCAGGAGTTGTTTTCCAGCTGTGTTTGCCATGTTGCTGTCATGCCACACCCCCATCACTCTGCGATGAGATGATCTGCAGTCATATCTTCAACTCACATGCTGCTCTGTTCTGCTCGTGTCACACAACCCCCCCCCCCCCTTCACAAACCCTGAGCAATGCACTACTAAAAATGTGATTCTGATACCAAATTTAACAAATGTAATTGGCATTATTCGTCCTGTAAAGCTGTACTTTAACTTGGAATTAGAACGTCATTTCTGATCTACCGTTTACCATTGAGGCATTACCCGGTTGATCATACCCAGTGGTTTATAACACTAATCTTGGGTATATACATCCTCTTGAAGAAGGGTTGATTCTGTCAAACAGGCCTCACGTAACGAGAAATGTGCTTCACACAGTCAGATATGATGCCAGGAGATGGCTGATGTGGACATGCGGGTTTTCCCATTTCTGTCGAGCTCTACTCTGCGATTGTCTTTGATGACTGTCACCTTTCGATTGATCAGGTTTTCCTCTTTCAAGGACGCGTCTATTGTTTTAGAAAATTGTGCATTTAAGCAAGGTCTGTACAAATATCAAGCTAGTATGATTTTTACTGATGTGAGATGTGCGTGTATGAATATATGATTCTATTTAAAGTCTGAATGTACTAAAAGTAAAGCTGTACGGGGTTGTGTGGTTCATATCGGCCTCTGTTTGTAAGTAGCCTCAGTGGAATGATTGTCCTCTGTGCTGCCTCGAGGCTGAGAGAGTGGCAGAATTCAAAGTGCCTTGTGCAATGTCTCCCACCTCTGAAGCAAAGCAGCGTGCAAGGTGTGCCTACCTGGGTAGAGTGAAAATAAAAACACCACTTCAATATATTCAAGAAATAAAAAGGCATGCTTTTTAGACATTGTCCTGTTATTTGTACACAACGGTTGAACTATATCACTATAGGTGTACGGAGAAAGGGTTGGTATGGTACTGAGAAGGTATTTCTTTTTCTTGTTGCAGGACTATTTTGATCCAATCATTGCAAGAATATCTTTATTTTGAATTGTCTCTGTGTGGTCAGTTTTACAGAGCTAGTGTTATATACTAGTAGCTATACCACAATGTAAAAATAAGGACCTCTGCTCAGGTTGTAGCTCTAAGCAGGGGGATTACCTTGGGTCACATAACTCGTAGGTACTGTACTAATAACAGGTGCAACAAAACTTACAGGAGAATCAATCAAGTACAGGTTGTACACACACACACAGTCCTGGCAAGAGGTCTAATCAGGCAAAGTGAGAACACCTGTGCAGTTGTACCATGGCTTTAAAAAATCCCATGAAAAATACTGAAGTAAAAGAAAATAATTTCTGGCATTTAACTGCACTTCCTGCAAAAATTAAAGAAAGGTCCATTTCAGAGTGCTGTGTATACATGTGGTAATTACACAAGCAGTATTTATACCATCAGATAAAAGCAATGTACAATGAAAATACAACATTAAAGTCACTAAAGTTGATGCAGGCTACCAAAGTGCCTTTCATTGTCAAACATTCTTAACTTGTACTGCAGTATTTTAAATGGGATTTTTAAAGACCCATGGTGCATCAGCACAGGTGTTTTCAATTGGCCTGATTAGACTTCTTGTCAGGACTGTGTGGGAATACAGACTGTACTTGTAGGGTTTGGTGGCCTCATGTAATATACCTTTTTCACAGAAGATATTTTGGCATGTCATAGCAGTAAATTACAGGTGTAAGTAATAACATTAAAATGACTTCATTCCATTTAGGTGAGCCAGTTCCTGGGTCTTATGCATGCTGGCTCACTGACATGGCTTACTGGGACACTTGATGTAACTGAGGCATCTTTAACGAAATTAGTTCTACCTGTGCTTTCACCCCTCTGCTGTAGATCTCTGTGGGAAAGCCTGATTTCTGCTGGTAATCTGTTTATAAATGGTTCTCTCACAGTCTAATATGCCATTGATTCTGCAGTTAAAGGGTTTTTGTAATCCATCTAGTCTGCCATTATCAAAAATGTTTTTGCTTATTTTTGCTTCACTTGGACGTTTGGGCTTTGCTGTGCAGAATGATGTATGTGCAGAGTTTGACACTAGTTTCTCTGTGCTCACCTGAAATCTGAGTTTAAGGCACGTATGTATGAGATGATTTGGTGACACACTTGTTTAGAAGCCAGTCACCGTACAATATGCAATTTACGGAAGTGAGATGCGGAAACTTGAAACCTCCAGTGCACATATGGACTTAACAGTGAACAGACATCTTGTGACCAGTAGTTAAACTCGTGAAAAGAGAAATATTCACATATTCATAGATTCTTTATTTTTCAATGAGGGAGAAGACACATGTCATTTTAAGATTTATTTTAACACAGATATGTATTTTCTTGTGTGGAAAACGTATCATGGATCACAAGTTGTTATTAATAATATTAATTTCCAGAAGAAGAAGGTGTAAAGAAGGTCACACGGTCCAACCAGTCAGAAGGATTTTTCAAAAACACCTAAAGGTTTTTGTTATTAATGACTTATAACTGGTCTGTACAGCTTTAGTAAGCAATCAGTAAAGCCAGCACTTAAACTCTTGGGGTCTTATTAGAAGGTTTTA
Source organism: Macquaria ambigua (assembly GCA_008360985.2). Lineage (NCBI taxonomy): Eukaryota > Metazoa > Chordata > Actinopteri > Centrarchiformes > Percichthyidae > Macquaria > Macquaria ambigua. Next base: position 374,687 of record VMKM01000160.1, on the reverse strand, counting down.
CTAATATTTCTAATTATGCAGATTAAAATATCTACTCTTCTATTTTCTTTTCATTTGCGTTTAGCCGGCAGCCTTTTAACTCAAATATTTCAGTTTTAAAGCTCTGCACCCCTGAACGTTTCACTCTTGTGGCTGTTTTCTATTGGCGCAGAAGTTAAATTAAGACACGTCAGGTATGCCACGAGACGCGACCCGGAGATTGACAGCTCTGTGGCCAATCGTAGTCGTTTTTTTCTATGACGACACAAGAGAAGACCCAATCACGCCTCAGGATCTGATAGGGGCTGGTCTGTTGACAGGAAGCGTGTGCGGCGGAATCACTACTGCCCCTCCGCGCTTGTAGTTTAGCCTGACAAACAGGATTTCACATTCGTTCACCCCTCGGAGGTGTGTGGACTTAAATTATGCGTTTTAAGATCGACCCGGATCAAAGATGCAATGGAGGTCAATAGTAGTTGGTCTTGTCGTATTGAGACTCTCCCTCAGCTGTGTGCTGTGGCTAGCCTTCGGACTCGGACCTAACGTTAGCTGGGGGTTCAACTTCCATCTGAGTTTCAGTTTGCACAAATTAGACTTGTTATTTAGAGAGGAGAAAGGGACCGACCCGAGGGGTAACTCGTGGTCTCAACGGATACATGGCCAGAAATATGAAGAGACGGCGAGCACCTGTGCAAAGGTTGGAGAGGAGTCACTCAAGAGATCCTACCTGAGCTTCTTCGATGGCAACAAGGACGAGTACGTCCGGAGGTACAGCTCCTTCCCGGACACGCTGAAGGCGAAGATGAAGGGCATGGCCAAAGAAATGTTCTATTTTGGATATGACAATTACATGAAATATGCCTTTCCCGAGGACGAGCTGAATCCCATTGACTGTGAAGGGAGGGGACCAGACGTGCTAAACCCGTGAGTCATCCAAAGCCGTCCTGACTACCTGAACTGACAGGCACCTGCTGGACAGACAGTCGTTTGCATCTTAACGGTCCTCTGCAGACTGTGCTATTTACATTTAGTTTGTAATCATATTAGCTAGTAGTGTAATCCTACTGCTCTCAGTGCTGCCCATTGCTGCTCAGTAACGAGCACGTTATGTTCACCTTTTGACAGTACGGTAGGTCCCAAAGGATCCAGGAGTCATTTAAAGGGTCTTGATGTGGTTCCAGGGGGTTTCTGTCAAATTACGGATATGTTTAGTTTCTTCATCACTTCATTCCTTTGAAATTAGGATAGTGAGACCTTGTATATGTAATCTAACGAAGGTATAGACAAAAATCATTAGGGCTGCAACTAACGATTGTTTTATTATCAGTTAGTCTGATGATTATTTAATCATTTCGTTGCTTGGTCTATTAAATACCAGGAAATAGTGAAAAATGCCCATCACATTTTTCCAGAGCTTCCGGTGACATCTTCAAATTGCTTGTTTGGTATGGCCAAAAGTCCAAAACCTAAAGATAATCAGTTTATTATCATATAAGAAAACCAGCAAATATTCAAATTTGACAAGCTGGAACCAGTAAGTATATATAAAAATAGACTTAAAATGACTTGAATGATTAATGGATTAACAAAATCGTTGCAGATTAATTCTATGTTGATCAGCTACATGGCTAAATAAATCAACTAATCGTTTTCTCTCTGTCTCTTAAAAACATCACACTCGTGCATATAATTATTGTCAAAGTCCTGCAAGCATAAGAAGTGTTTGCATACCCAAATCAATCAGAATCCTTTTGCAACTCTAGTCTTTCAGTTTTTATAGGAGCAAAATGCACAGATGTTTCGGCTATGCCTTTCACTGTGTAAAAGTATAGCTGAAACACCTCTGCATTTTATTCCCAAACATTGAAAAATAACACTGGAAGTACTTTCTATTCAAGAAAGAGACACCACAAGCTGATGAATGCTGTTCCTACTTCAGGCAGGTCTAAAGCCTTAGTGGCCTGGTGGCAAAAACCCTGTTTCCAGTTCGTATCTGACATCCAAACTCTTCTTTAGATGCAGAGGTGTGAGCGTCTTGGTGTTTCCCAGAAGAGATGTTCAGTTAAGTGTGTATCTATTGGCATGTGATTGACGGAAAAAAACATTCTTTATCATCTGCAGCTGCGGAGTCAACAATGTTATCCATCAACATTCCTCTCAGTCACATAATAAAAATAGATCTTTTGAAGTGATTCATTAATCACTGAAGTCATTTTTCAAACAAAAAGGCCAAACATTTCCTTCTTCCAGCTTCTCAGTTGTTAGGATTTCCTGCTTTTCTATGTCATATTTATTAATAAGTTGAATATATTTAGGTTTTGCTCGGGCAAAAGAAGTCACCTTGAGCTTTAGGAAATTGCGATGGACAGTTTTTACTATTTTATAGACCAAATGATTATTCTATTAATAGAGAAAATAATCTGCAGATTAATCAATAATGACAATAATTGTTGGTTGCAGTCCTAGCCTGTACAGATTATAACTATGTAATAAGGGATAACAACCACCCTTTGTCTTCAGATCAGCTTCGATGATTGTTTTAATATTCTCAGTGAACTGTTTGCGGTGTGATTCAAGACGGAAACCCTCTAGTTAGCAGGACTTTACATGTTTTTTGTAAATGTGTGGTGTTTCTGTTGTTCTGTTCGTCCCGTCTGCTCAGATAGAGATGCACTCACATCTAAACACTCCACTTTGTTGTTGGATTTAAAATATGCTCTCTGTTTTGTGATCTGTTAATTCTTTCTCCCTCTTTTGCATGACACCACTGAGTCAATTTCACCGCTTTTACTTCAGATCAAACATCAACATAAATGACGTCTTGGGGAACTACTCCCTTACACTGATTGACACCTTAGATACCCTACTGGTAAGTTAAACTCGGTTACTGTGAGTTACACTATGTTACAGGATGTCCTGCAAAGTCAGCAGAGTTTTCCTTTCTTGTGGCTCTTACAGAGACAAAAATACAAAAATAGAAACTGTGCAGGATTACAGTATTTTACCTACTGATTAGTATTGGTAATTTGGCAACATGAGGTTTTTACATGGTCTGAACATCACCTGTTTTGCAAAAAGCAGTGTTTTGTCCTACATTCAGTGGCACAGTGGTTAGCACTTCCTGTGTTGTAGGTTTTCTGCCACAGTCAAAACGTCCTCTGATATGGAGTCAGACGGAGCAGAGTTTTTAAACTGCCTGTAGGCATGAGTTGTGTTACTGTGTCAGCCCTAAAACTGACAGTCCCAGGTGTCTCCTCTGTGCTGTACTCAGCTCCAGCATCCACAAACCTAAACAAGACTCTGGATTAGAAATATTAAGGCGCCAAAATAATTTCTGTACATAAACATGTGACAGTTATTTATTGCACAAGACTCTTTTTATGTAATTGTAACTGGATGGATCAAATTATCAATAATCTTTTTAGTAGTTGCCATCTATAATGATAAAAATAGAATTTGAGCAAAGTACCTGGAAGCCATTCAGTAGTTATGTGACCAAATAAGCTTGTTTATTCAGTATACTGTGGTTATGTAATGTGGTTTTTCTCCATAGGTGCTCGGCAATGTGACAGAGTTCCAGAGAGCTGTCCGGCTGGTTATAGATACTGTATCTTTTGACAAGGACTCAACTGTGCAAGTCTTTGAGGCAAACATCAGGTACACATGTTGCTACTATTTTCAGAGTCATACACAAGAAGCAACTGTCCAGCTGGCTGAAGATACAGCGACTGATCAGGCTGGATCCTGAAGTTAAAAGTGTAAAGGCACAAGACACAAATCTTGTAAGACTCTCTCTCAAACACTTGGGTCCAGAGAACTGCTTCAGCTGGACGGTCATTCATCTTTTATCCATCCTTCACTGAATTTGACCATTTGACTAATTGATGATTGCATTCACTTTCTTCATATACTCAATAAATGTACATTATGAACAGGATTGCTTCAAATGTTCAATCATTTAAAGCAAAACAAGGACAGACGTAAAGCAGGCAACTGCTAAACTGTCAACTTTGCAGCTGATCAAGTTTAACTGTGAAAGCTAAACTCTTGATTGTGATCATTATAGGATTACTTCTGTAGCCCTAATTACTGGCTGTTACCATGAGGTCCATAATGATAAACAGTTTGATGTGTGTTTTACCATACGTACACAGATATCATGACACTGATATCAATATCAGAAAAAGCTTATTGAAATTACTTTTTTTCTGTTTCTGTGTGGAACCCCAGTGTAATATTTCTCTTTTCTTTGAAGGATCTTGGGAAGCCTTATCTCATCTCACATCCTGCTGACGGACCCAAAACATCCATTTGGCAAGGTGGGCTTTGAAGATTACGATAACGAGCTGCTTCACTTGGCTCATGACTTGGCTGTCCGTTTACTGCCGGCCTTTGAGAACACCAGCACAGGCATCCCTTACCCCAGGGTGAGTGAGACTGCAAATATACACACAAGGCATTCAAACAGTCACAGCACTACCTCAAGTAGTTATCATGTGAGTGACATTGACTTCCTACAAACCACACTGTAAAGACTGAAATGTCACTCAGCATCTTTATTCGTTTGTATCTGAAATGCAGGTGAACCTGAAGACTGGCGTTCCTCCTGATAGCATCAATGAGACTTGTACTGCAGGAGCTGGGTCCCTGCTGGTGGAGTTTGGGATTTTGAGCCGCCTGATTGGAGATTCCACATTTGAGTGGGTCGCCAGACGAGCTGTCAGAGCTCTGTGGAGCCTGAGGAGCAACGAAACCGGTCTGTTAGGTAAGCACAGCTGAGTAGTTCCAAGAAAAGACTTGCCTTTTTCCTAGATTTCTTTTCATTCTAATGCTAATTCAAGCTTCTACCCAGCATTTCTACAACATGTAAATAAGATGCCTACAATTATCATAAAATTTAAAGCCAACTTTCTGTGATTTCTACCTGCAATTCTTTAGGGAATGTAGTAAATATCCAAACAGGCCAGTGGGTTGGCAAGCAGAGTGGTCTGGGAGCTGGTATGGACTCCTTCTATGAGTATTTGCTCAAATCATACATCCTTTTTGGTGAGAAAGAGGACTACAGGATGTTCCAAGCTGCTTATGAGAGCATTCAGAACCACATGAGGAGAGGGTGAGTCCCACAATGAAAGAATTTGACACCGTGTGCTTTTGGGTGAAAGTAACTGGGCGTGTTGGCCACATTAGGGAGCTTCACATGAGGTTGCGCCTGAAACATGAAACTATCACTGCGATGTAAATGAATCACTGTCCGGGACTGGCCAAAGAAAGAGGAAATGAAACTGCTGCCGGTTTCCAGTATTATTTGTCTAAATTTTAAGGATGTGGAAAGTTGAATACTGAGACTTTAGGCTGTCACAAGATGGCTGATGGGACATCTGCATAACACTTTCTTCCTCAGACACAACTGATAAGTAGCCCTCAATCAAGGGACACAACCCTCTAGAGCTGCAATGATTAGTCGATTAATTGATTAGTTGATCGAAACACAATTAATTACCAACTATTTAGATAATCGATTAATTGTTTCAGTCATTTTTCAAGCAAAAATGTCAAACATTTTCTGGTTCCAGCTTCTGAAATGTGAGGATTTGCTACTTTTTTTTTTGTCATGTATGATAGTAAATGAAGAGTTTTTGGGTTTTGGACTGTTGGTTGGACAAAAGAAGCAATTTGAAGACGTCACTTTGGGAAATTGTGATGAGAATTTGTCACAAGTTTTTGACATTTTATGGACTAAACGATTAATTGTGAAAAGCACATTAATTGATAATGAAAATAATCGCTAGTTCCAGCCCTACAAGCTTCACTAGCCAAGTTTAGGTGGTCAGTGGCCAAAAGCAGAAGAATGCAGGTGCGCTTCTGTATGTGAATTTGTGTACAAAAAATATGATACTCAACTTTCAATTCTACATCAAGCGGTTTCAAAAAGATTGACTGAGTAGTGTGACATATTGTGAAACCTCTTCTGTTCTTGTGTGTTTTGCTAGGAGAGAGTCGTGCAATGAAGGAGAGGGTGACCCGCCTCTCTATGTTAATGTGAACATGTTCAGCGGTGAGATAATGAACACCTGGATCGACTCCCTTCAGGCCTTCTTTCCTGGGCTGCAGGTATGACAGAACTTGTATATAAGTGTATAATATGTGTTGTGGCGTCCAACTAAAGGCAGGTGTTACCACTCTTGTCTACTAGGTGCTGAACGGTGATGTAGATAATGCCATTTGCCTGCATGCCTTCTACTATGCCATCTGGAAGCGCTTTGGGGCTTTGCCAGAGAGATACAACTGGCAGCTGCAGGCCCCTGATGTGCTCTTCTACCCTTTAAGACCAGAGCTGGTGGAGTCAACCTATCTGCTCTACCAGGTAACAGTGCTGACCTGTCGTAACACAGCATTGGTGGTGGTGGTGGTTTGATGCATGTCATTGTTATCTTTTACTCAAGTAATTTTTTTCTTCTTCACTTCCCTACAGGCGACCAAAAATCCTTTCTATTTGCACGTTGGAATGGACATTCTTCAGAGCCTTGAGAAAAGTGCCAAAGTCAGGTGCGGATCATGTCATTTATTTCTTTTTTTGGGAGTTTTAGGATTGCTTTGATATGTCTACTCTGAGCTGAGCTGTGTCATTTGCAGATGTGGGTATGCCACTCTCCACCATGTCGTGGACAAATCCAAAGAGGATCGCATGGAGAGCTTCTTCCTCAGTGAGACATGCAAATACCTTTACCTGGTAAGTTAAAGCTTGAGCATGTCAGAGATGGAGCTATATTATATGTGGATATGAGAGCATAATATGAGAGTAGATATGCTGTAAAGTTTTGATGATTGTAATACAAGATAATAGACTAAATGTTATCTTTTCTTGGATTTAAAGACTGGAGTGCACTTAAATGTTCTATTTTTAATTATTGCTGCAATGAATGTATATTTTGTTATAGATTAATTCATGCATTTTTCAATCAATGGACTGGCTGTTAAAAAATGAGAAATTTCCATCACAGTTTCTTAGAGCTCAAGGTAGCATCCTCAAATTGCTTATTTTGTTGGAACCAGCAGTTTCAAACCCAGAGATATTTAATTTACAATAAAATAAAACAGATAAAAGCAGCAAATCCCAACATTTGACAAGTTGGAAAAAGAAAATATTTGGCTTTTTTATTTTTGATAAATTGATTGTTAATATCTCTTACAAATACTGTTAGATATCCTCAAAATGTTGTCACAATATTAATTTTTATCAAAAATATAATCTTATTGGATTTTGTTGGTGTCACACAGCCATTGTCGCAATAAAATTCAGGCCCATGTTTGGCTCAACTCTCTCCATACCGTCGTATAAAGAGAAAATGTTCTCTTGTATTGCAGCTGTTTGATGAGGACAACCCACTTCACAAATCCGATAACAAGTACATCTTCACAACAGAGGGCCATGTTGTGCCTATAGACAAGCGCTTCAGGGAGAAACAGTGGAATGACTTGTTTCCTTGTGAAGAGGGAGTGCTGTCCGAAAGACAGCCAAACAACCGGCCACCGCCTAGCAACATCAGCAATGTAAGGCCATCATCCTCGCCCAGCACCATTGTCAGTGTCATGTGATGTAACTTGTATTGTGATAAAATCTGTCAAAAAAACAAAACAAAACAAACATTCTTTGTTTTCTCTCATTCTGCAGTGCAACAGGATCCCAGAGGAGCGACGGTACACTCTGCCATTAAAGAGTGTCTACATGAGGCAGATCGATCACATGGTGGGGCTTTTCTGAGTAAGAAGATGCATGTGGTGACTTTGGCATGAACAGGCCTTCAGCACACCCCCTCAGGTGCAGATGCAGTGAGGTTTAAAAGGATCCACTCTTTGTCAAAAAAATCCTCATCTCATCTGCTCTTCTGCTCAGGATCCAGACAGGAAACTGACACTAAAGGAAACCTGAGAAAGCAGCTTGGTTACCTGCTCTATTCATTAAAAGTGTGTCTGTGTGTGTGTGTGTGTGTGTGTGTGTGTGTTTGCTCTTTGGTGGGTGAGCATGTAGTCGACAGGTGAACAACTTTTCTCCTGGAAAATGAGGACTCATGTTTTATTACGTTTTGGCTGAGATTGTGTAAGTGGTTTTAGAATTACTGGTGCGTTTTTGTGGAGCAAAAAAACCAAATCCTGTTGAGGTGTTGGTTCATGCGTGTGATTGTTTGCGTGTCTGTTGGTGTGTATGCATATTTGAAGTGAATCATAATATCATGTTTATGGGAACAGTGCCATCTAGCCACAGATTGGTAAAATGTATAGCCTATAAAAACACTCTCCTCTTAAAAATATCTCTCTAAACATGATGATTAGTGCCTCTTTGCAGTTGATTTGCTTGACTTTGCTTTTTACACAAGGGCTGAACATTAACAGATACTGTTTTAAAGTGCCTTCAATTTCTCTAGGTCTTTCTGGATGCTGTACAGTGCATATTAGTTATGAATGACATTGTCAAGTATTTTTGGAGGCCACTGTTGATGTTGCACAATAGTTGTCATTCCATGTGCATGTACAGTTTTACACTGATTATGACATTAAATTCCTTTTTTTTAGACATGACAAAAGAAGCCATAAAATTTATTTTTTAATGTTAATGAGTGAAAACGTGTTTGTTCTCTGTCATTTTTCCGTCAGACGTATTAAGTACACGTAGTTTATTCTTGTTTAGATGCCAGTTGTTGTTTTTCTGTCTGTTTCTCTTAATTGCACATCATCATACCTGTTAATTGTCATGTGGTGAGAACTCAGGGTTTAAAGGAAAAACAAACAAAACAAAAAAATCAATGAATGCTTTCATAAAAAATAAAACTTTCTTCAAATGTTGTTGCCTACAATGTCTTAGGTATTTATATTGCAAATCTTACAAACTCGGTTATCTGAGGTCAAAGGATAACCGCACTGAACTGAAGTACAGTTGTACTGTAGTATTCATTATTTTTTCACACAGACAGAGAAAGTGTATGATGTCTCCTTAAACTGTGTGATTCATGTACAGCTCTACTGAGGTATATTTTCTGGACTGGTTCATCTCTTACTGAACATCCTGAGTGTCTGTAAAGCTCAGCAGAGCTTCAGGCTGCATGGCTCGATTACATCACAACATTGGCATCTTCTTTGGCTTTGGGAGACAGCTGTTCATATTCTCAAGTGTTGTCTAAATTGCTCCAGGCCATAGGCAGGAGATTTCTGAGTTTTCAAACCAACCACTTTGTCTCAGATTATCTTTAAAGGAATGGATTTTGGGAAATACATTTATTCACCTTCTTGCTGAGAGTTAGATGAAAAGATCGATACCACTTGATAGAAGTCTGGGGCCTGTTTCACAAAAGTGATTTGTGAGCACGGCTTGCACACAGATTGCAAATAATGGCAGTGTCATGTTTCACAAATATTTGCTGCTCAGAAATTGCAGATACATTTACAAGTCATGCAGGACTGTCGCATGCTCATGCATGGGTATGGTGTTAGTTTTGATTAGCGGTAGTAAAACACATCTAAATTAATTGGATAGGAATTGATCTTAAAGTGCAAATTTGGTGAAATGGGCCCATGTATGGTAAATATGAAGCCACCGCCAGCAGCTGTTTAGCTTAGCTTAGCACAAAGACTGGAATCGGGGAAACAGCTAGCTTAGCTCTGTCCAAAGGTAACAAAATCCTCCTACTAGCATGTCTAAAGCTCATTAATTAAGTTATAGCTCCTTTGTTTCATTTGTACAAAAACAAACAAGATATAACCTGTTAATTAGTGAGCTTTAGAGGTGCTAGTTGGTGGATTTTGATATTTGGACAGAGCCAGGCTAGCTGTTTACCCCTGTTTCCAGTCTTTGTGCTAAGCTAAGCTATAGCTGTAACCAGCTGATATTTAACGCAGGGACATGAAAGTAGTATCAATCTTCTCATCTAACTCTCAAGACAGAAAGCAAATAAGTGTATTTCCCAAAATGTCAATCTGTGAAGGTAAAGGCTGTTCAAACATGACTGGTTTCATAATGCTAGAAAAGGAACCTGAAATATTCTGTGAAATTAATAAATGACAGATATGGAACAAGACATTGCTGTGTTGGTTTTTATTTGTGAAAAATGGGAAAGTACTCCGTTTTCTACAGAAGCTTTAATAGGTTTAATCAAGGTTTACAATTATTGGTTTCTGTACAGGATAGTTGGCTCGAAGGCCTAGACTCAGTTAACTTTTAGACTTTTAGGATTTTTAAGTATATTACATCTACCACCCAACAGTGTTATAGATCCACATGGTATCACCACACTTCATGAACTGTCCAATAGAAAACAGTTTAATTATATACACTGACCCTTTTCAACTATTGCAAAAAGTTACATTTTCTAACACTTTTCTTAAAAATTCTATTTGTTACCTGTTTGAATTGTGTCTCAAACTGTACTGAAGAGTTTCTGTACATATAAAAGCCATTTCTAGTGACAAGTTCTTTTTAAATCAATAACAGAGGTTGAAGTGCGTCTGCAGGTGGTGAGGCCCTCTTGTTTGCTTTTTGGCTGTGTACTGACTGGAGCATAGAGACGATGCATTAGCCTGACATCTATTCACATTGGTGCATGTGAGAAGAAATCATGTTATGCTGACAGAAGCTCTTCATGTCTTAACTACAGATTGCATAGCCCTCCAAAGATGAGTTCGAGAGACCCAAGAGAAAAGTTAGCTTGACTAAAATTCAACTCATCTGAAATCTGCACAGGATTTTCTGACTGAAGAGCTGTCCTCTGGTCTCAGTTGACCCGAAGTCTTTGGTCAAAGCTACAACTTAGTTTTGAACACAACAAATTGATTTTTATTTTTTTGCGTTTGCCGGTTTGAGGATGGCTGTGAGGGGACAGTTTTCATCTTCAGTCCTCAGTTTGAATTGAGAAGGGATCTGTGGAATGGTATGTGGGCTACAACGTCACCCTGTAAGAAAAGGAAGAATGTCACACTGCTTATTAGCTCGTCCAAAGGTTTGAATCTGAATCATTATTACACACTGTGCAAACTTTCCTCACCTTCATTGGGTGTCTCAGCATGGCTCTTAGAAGAGACCACAATCTTTCAGGTTTTCTTTGATGATGATGTCGGTTACGGCGTCAAACACAAACTTGACGTTCTCTGTGTCTGTGGCACAGGTCATGTGAGAGTAGATTTCTTTGACGTCTCTGCGCAAGTTCAGGTCCAAGAACTGTATTTTGATGTAGTTACCAGCATCCTCGTACGTATTGGGGCCTTAACGAAAAGATACCAAGATAAAGGGGCACATTTAATTAGTTTGTCACTTTTTAAAGTACTTCAGTGTGCTGCAGTTTGTGTGTTGTGATGACCTCACCATCGTATTCAGGGAAGCACATGTTGAGATGAGCTTTCTTAATCTTCTCAATGAACACATCTTTCTTGTTGAGGAAGAGTACAATGGAGGTGGCGGCGAAGTAGCGGTGGTTGCAGATACTGTTGAATAAGTGCAGACTTTCGTGCATTCGATTCTGAAAGAAAAATGCGCGTTTTTACCCAATGAGGAGCCTTTCAAATAAACCAGCTGTTGATTGTCTGCAAAGGATAAGACACAAATAGTGTAGAAGATCAAGTGTGAAATATAACTGTTAGCATACCACTTCATCATCCTCCACCAGCACCATGTCGTAGGCGCTCAAAGCAGCAATGAAGATGATACAGGTCACACCTTCGAAACAATGGATCCACTTCTTCCTCTCTGACCTCTGGCCACCCACGTCAAACATTCTGCATGGAAACAGAAGCATATTATCTTTATGACTGCAATGCAGCAGAGTGGGAGCACTGACGATGATGAGTTCTTGGTGCTATCCTGTTGAGAAATACTGCACTGATTAACCTGAAATGGAGATCTTTGAAGGAAAACGTGGTCTCGATGATACCAGTGGTCTTCACTCTTGATCGCAGCACATCCTGCTCAGTAGGCACGTAGCCTGGTTGGATCAGTCGCTCCAAGTCATTCAGGTAGCTGAGGGGAAAATACAATTCATTCAAGAACAAACACTAATGTGAGACCACTTTTAAATCTCAGCTTGGGTGATTTCTTACTATCCAGCGGAGTCGTTGAGCTGGTACTCTGAGGCCCTGTCAAAGCACGCCTGTATGCCAGAGTCCTTCCACAGGCGCAAAATGATGTCTGACAGCTCTTTGGGCATGGTGCCTTCCTCAATGGTGTCTGCAAGATGCACGAGTTTCCTGGCATCATCCTGCAGGGCGGATGCAAGAGGACAGGGACACACATACAAGCGACGCTTAGTACTCTGCTAGAAACCTGAAATCAGTTTAAGCAAAACACAGTGAAGTCTAACTCGTTACCTGCTGATCAGCGTGGCCATAGTTTATATTGAGTGTGTTCATGGCCTTCACAATGGCCATGATGGACTGCAGGGTGTTGCTGTAGATGATGGTGATGAACTCCAAGCATTCCTCAAGTGAGTAACCATCTTTGTGGATAATTCTGATGGGAGAATGCAGTATTAGTACGTTATTTACAGTCCGTTTGAGAGGAAATGAGATATTGCTTGGTTGCTAAGTCAAATATCTTACTTCATCTGTTTGACGATAGTACTTTTGCCTGATTCTCCAGCACCTATATGAAAGAAGAAAAATGTATTAAATGTAGTTATTCACATCAAATAATAAAACTATGCTTTTATTCGAAACTTTATTTCAAAAATTTCAAATGTTCTAACAATGACTTAAAATATGACTTCGTCTTAACCATAGTTTTCGTGCTTTTATTTATTTATGTTTTGGGTTTCATTAATGTGAGAGGAGAATAATATTAACTGCAGGCAACTTATGGCATTCATCAGACAGAGGATCCCAACAGGTCATAATACTTCTTACTTCAGGTATAATCTTGTTCAAAGCTGATGTCAGGGGGAACTTTTCCTGTCCCTGACCTACATTGTCATGAGGAGATGATGAAGCTGAGTGTAAAACAATATCTGAAACAACCGGACAGATATTCAGAACAGTACGTGCCCAACTGTACCAGTATAACTGTACACTGTTATATATATAATATACAGGTAGTTTGGTGTATAGAATTTGTTGGTCCTCGAGTTAAAAAACCTAACCTAATTTAAAAGATCGTACTAATTTCCACCACCTGATGAACTAAATACAGTCTGTGATGTATTTAGGCTAATGTATTTGAATGCTACAGCCACAAGCCCTGTCCTTCAGGGTTAAGCCCTTTGTGTTGGAGGACCTGTTGTTTCAGGATTAACAAGGGATTGGGCTGAGTGATTATTAAAGTGTTTTAGCAATTCAATGACACAAGTTATTAAGCCTTTACTTGACTCAAGCATTCATCACAGTTAATATAAATGAACAGGCTTTTAAAATGATGCAATTATTTAAAGGTTATTCAGACTATAACAAACTTCAGTCAACAAGATATGTTTGTGTTGATAACTTGAAAGATTAAACCAAACTTTTTACAAGAGACAGAGTAATGCACCATCTACAATTATGTCCCATGGACAGATAGGTTAACTATTTCTCTTGTAGGACTTAATGTAATAATAGCCTCACCATGGGGCCTTATGGGGCCCTTAAATATGTGTAACCATGATGATGAGGTTTCCTGTTATTGCATCCAGCTCGACTGTCTTTACCTAGCAGCAGCAGCTTGACAGTTCTTGCATCCTTGTCGGCATCCTCCTTCAGCTTCTTCTCCAGCTCTCTGGAGCGTTTCTCCTCGGCGCTCGCTCCAGCCCCCATCCTACTTTTTCCCGGCTTGGGCCCCTCTGCTCAAAAGCCAAGTGTCAGGAAAAATGGAAGTAGGTCCTAGCTGATCGGTACTGTCAACCGTGCAGCTGATGCGTCAACTGCCTGCAGCAAACACTGGAGAATGTTTGAGTATTTTCCTGTCTTAGGAGAGGATTTTGGGCATCCTCTGCCCACCTGACCAGGGGTGGCCAATGGAGCTCAAGGACAGGAGTGTTTTAGGAGCAGAACGAAAGGTGTGAGGAGAAGCAGACATACATCAGTGTAGGAGTGATCTAACCTTTAGGGGGACTTTGCTGTGCTCAGCGGAAGATGAACATCGGCTCAAGTGCTTATCTCTCTATGCTGTTCTTAGGTGCCTTTAAAAGAGAAGCATGCAAAGCTAAAATAACTCTTGCTGGATGTTTCTGCCTACAGCTGGGAACTTAAGTTACCCAAACTAGATCCACCTCACATCAGGACCAAAATAAAAATGAAACCAGATGTGGGACTAAGTGTGGTCTTGAATGCATGGTGTTTGCAAAGAGGTCCATTAGAGGGATTAAAACAAAAGAACCGGTCTTTACTTCACACAGTACAACACTAACAGCAAATAGGGTCACTGAAAAAATAACCAGACCCCTCACCTCTCAGTCCAAACATGAAGAAAGACATGCTGTATTTCTTACAGGATACTGCGGACTGAAGGGTGAGCTCTGAAGTGCTTAAAGAGCTTTGCGGTTTCACCTGACAGATCTCATTGACCTCAATCTGAAGCTGGTTAAGGATCCTAATCTACTCACTTTCAATTATGTATGCATGCATGTACAGTATGAATGTGTGTGTGTGAGCATTGCACTGCATTCTCCTACATACAGTAACTTGTTGTTTGTCTGTTGTAAAGCACTTTTGTTTCGAAAAGTAAATAAAGTACTGTACTTGAGTACAAATTTGAGGTACTTGTACTTTTCTTGAATATTTCCATTTCATGCCACTTTACACTTCCACTCCACTACATTTCAGAAGGTAAATATTGTACTTTTTACTCCACTGGATTTATTTGACAGCTGTAGTTACTTTACAAATAGAAAACATATGATGAGCTTATAAAATATGATCAAATGTTTTAGATCAAACAACCAAACAGTGTTTAAAATTATTTTTAAAAAATAGCTTCACCTTGATCAACCACAACATTAAAATGTTACTTTCACATTAACACGTAAATAATAATAATCTAATGATATAATGTGTATATCACTCACAAGGGCCATTTTTCTGCATTGTGTACTTTTACCTTTGATGATTAAGTACATTTTGCTGATAATACTTGCATGCTTTTACTTATAGTATGTGCCATTTTCAATGCAGGACTTTTACTTGTAATAGAGTATTTTTACAGTGTGGTATTACTACTTTTACTTAAGTAAAGGGTCTGTATACTTCCTCCACCACTGCAGATACACAAGGTGCACTGAAATCAATGCATTACAGTACATAGCACACAACAAACCGTGCTGACTATGTGCACACTGATGGTAGAACAGAACAGAACATCTGTTATTATAAAATATAGAGCTTTAATTTATTAGTCAGCAACATTGATGAGGAAGAAAAGATAGTAATTTTTACAAGTCATTACAATAACATCAACTGTGCATTATATCATACATTACTTTACCTCAATGACCCAGAGCAAAGTCTGCCAAACAGAGAAAACTAAATTGATGCACGTGTTTGAAATATATGCAAATTTGGTTTGCACATTTTTGAGAATTGGAGGGGGGGAGAGAGAGAGAGAGAGAGAGAGAGAGAGAGAGAGAGAGAGAGAGAGAGAGAGAGAGAGAGAGAGAGAGAGGATTTAAAATCACAATCTGACCTTTCTGTACTCTCAGCATTTCCCACCATAAAAAGGTTTGAGCGCATCTTTCTTGCACTGATAGTATTTCCATATTCCCACAACAAGAAAGACATTCACTGACATCCACATCAACATAGCATTTCAGACAAATACCATATACATACACTGTACATGCCATGCACAATGAAAAGCCACCTTCTGAAGATTTTGGTACATGTTTCTCCTCAGGTTTGGCGGTGATCAGCTTGTTAGTGGTTGTACTTGTGACATTGTTTTTTTTTTTTTACTGTATGGACGTTGCTCAGTACAGTTTTATATGAAGTCTGTGGCACGTATCATAGCAGGATGGCACAGCACTGACAAAAAAAGTAACTGTGAAAGCTCTGTTGTTAACCAGCTGATACAGTAAATACAGCACCAATCAAAGTAGTCAATTCCCAAAGCACTGCAAATCAGCACATTATGTGGCTGTAATCTAAGAGAAGTTTTGATTGATTAATATTCACTTAGTGAAACCAATATTTAGCATGAAACTGGCAGGAATGCAAACTTTGGATTCATTGAGAGCTAAAAAACAAACAAACAAAAAAAACCCTTTGAGCATACGAACTGCATGCTCTGCCTTATATATGAATATACTGCATTTAGTGTGCCACAGATACATGTGAAGCATTTACTGTTTATTACCAATTTGGCAACAGAAGGTGCTTCGTCTCTAATTTGTCTTTTTTTTTTTTTTTAAATCACAAACTGTCACAAAGTCACATATAGCTGCCTGCTGGAATTTCTTATCTCAAAAGAGAAAAGAGAAGGCAATGTTATATTTTCAGCTTTTGTGTCGTTAAAAGACCCCCCACCCATCCAAAAAAAAAAAAAAAACAGCTTATCACAAAGATCACACTTGTTAAGGATACAACATTGAGATGTGAAATTCACATATAAACAAAACTAACACTTGGCAGCAACTGATTTTGGAAGAATCTGGGCGGGTGATGTAACATCATTACTTGAGGCCAGGCTGGACCACAACATGAAAGGAGAGACGTCTTACCTGCCACAAAGGGCCTTTCATTAACATGTGACTG
Source organism: Macquaria ambigua (assembly GCA_008360985.2). Taxonomy (NCBI): domain Eukaryota; kingdom Metazoa; phylum Chordata; class Actinopteri; order Centrarchiformes; family Percichthyidae; genus Macquaria; species Macquaria ambigua. The sequence goes on along the minus strand of VMKM01000160.1, from coordinate 358,013 downwards.
CATGAGCTGCAGTCTGTGGGCATTTCTTTTTATGCTTGCATGTCCCAAGAAATGCCGTCATCTTTCTGTCGACAGCTTGTATCTTGCAGTAAAAAAAACCCAAAAAAAACGGTCTGCTATACAGTAGAGAGTTCTGGTGAAGAAGTTTAGAGAAGTTCGAGAGTTTCACTGAGCCAGCGACTCGTCTTCCAGCTTAGACACTGAATACTGCCAGCAGTCAAGTCATCCAACATGGTCGCCTCGAACAGTTTCTGTTCATCGGTCCTTGTCCCATGCGTGGATACTCCCAATGTCCTGGGTTAGTGTTGCTGTTTCTCAAAAACACCAAACATAAAGATATTCTCAACATAATAACACATTGTAATAAACAATAACACTAACAATAATATTATAATAACAACAATATTTGCACAGATTTACCTATTCACAAAAAACATGTTTTCTAGATAGGTACAAAGAATTACTTTTTACAACCTACAATAAATATTGTGTATTTTTTCCCCAACAGTTACATAGAAACTGTTTGATGCTGTATGCTTTTGGTTGCAGTATCTGTCTTGTCCGTTACGAGAATTAGATTTTTCTAACTGGAGTCATTCCCCTAAATGGAGGGTTGCAGTGTGTAGGAGGTGGTGTGAAAAGGTAGACTGGGGGTGCTTGAGTATGATAAGCTCCTCATGTCTCAGCTGGAGTTGTCTGCTCGTCATGATGCCGACGGTTGCGAGGCTTCTTCTGTTCTTTCAGCTCCTTCAGGCTTTTGGCTTTGTTGTCCCCGACGCTGCTTTCTCCAAGCTGCCAGTAATCCTGGCAGTACTGGTTGATCAGGCCCATCTCTGGCTGGCTTAGGATGGTCAGCAGGTCCTTATACTGACCGGCGCTCGGAGTCCAGGCACTGGACTGCAGCGGGGGGAGGGCCGGGCTGCCTGTTTCCACCAACACGTTGTTGACCGTGCGACTGGAAAGGACCACAAGCTGCAGTTTGACGAGCGTGTGTTTGAAGTTCTTCTCTGTGGACGTGCACTGGTAGATGCCGCTGTCAGAGGACTGCAGTGAGCGGATCAGAAGACCTTGGTCTGTCTTTAGGATACGTCCCTCTGAGCGAATCTGGAAGGAAGGACAGCGAAGATGACAATTCAAAAACTGTAATTTTTAAGATGTTAAATGTGAAGTTTAAATGCTCCATTCATTCATTCATTCGTCTTCTCGTGGTTCATATAGATTCACACACCAGACCTGTACCATGGAAATTATTATAAGAGCTTCAAATACCTGTGGAAACATAACTGTAACTGCTTTACAGGGAAAGCTTTGCTCACCTCTTTTCTCCTGTCGCTGTTCTCCTTCTGCAGGTGCCACTTGAGAGACACATGAGGAGACCTGGCCTGGCACTCCAGGAACGTAGTGCTGCCCTCCACCCCATACTGAACGGTCTCCAGAGTATTCTTATTGGCTATAAAACCATATGTAGAATATATTTGACGCATTATTCCTGAGAAAATCTATAAATTTTATCAACTAGATAGACAGATAGATAGACAGAGCACACTCAAAGAGCTAGGTAAGAAATACATTTGAATAACCAGCCATTAAATAATAAAAAATATAATTTAAATAATATTCCTATTTTTGGTTCCCAAATTGTGTGTGTACTGTATGGGCTTAATACAAAGTCTGATACTCACTGTTGGAGTTATAACCTCGGCATTGGCGGATTGGGTTGCCGTACTTTACATCCTGCCGACGGCTCCGTCTAGAGGGGTCAAATCAACAGTCAAAAATAAAAAGCTTAACTTCAACATATTTTAAAAATATTACGTGCTAAAGCAAGAAAGAAAATGTTCCAAACACACACAGACAAGTACTGTACCCATGCTTCCCATCTATACTATCTTAATCCTCACCTCTTCTGTGAGGATGAGTATCTGGAGCAGGATTTGCCGTCCCAGGCGCAGTACGGGTCTCTGGCCAGACAGCAGTCAGCGCAGGCCTCCCCGTACACATCACAGCGGTGGAGAGCCAGGTGGGTCACCCCCAAGACTGATCCTACATACAGTTGTTGCTATAAAAAAATAAAAAAAACAGAGGTAAGAAAATAAAATGATCAAATACAAACATTTTGGGTCCCACTTTATTTTACAGATCTGTAATTTCCTAATGATTTTCTAGAAGGATTAAAGGAAGGAAGTATGTAATGTGGTACTGTTTCAAAGAAAATAGAGAAGTTCTGAGAAAGTTATTAGTTACTTGTGTTGAGTTTATAAGCAGTTGTTGCTTTCCTGAGGAAATTCCTTGAAAGAACTGCTTCGTTTAAGGCCAAAAAATATTCAGAAATCATTAATTTATTGTATTATTGGATCCGTTATTCTCCAGGCTACATATACAGTATGGATGCGAGTAGATAGATTCCACATTTTTGCATATTCAGCTGTCCTGCTGTGCACTGACTTAAAAACTCTCAAGGTTACATTAGAAAATAACGGCAACGATTAACTGTCAATTTAAAAACTGTCTATTTTCCATATAATAAGCGCCGAATTACACAGTCCTTTCCAGGAACCTTCCTATGAATTTACAGTTACACATCAGTTCCCGTTTAAGAAATTGTAGGAAACTATGGGAACTGTAAAGTATTACCACATTACATTATAAAAACTTCACCAAAATTGTATAATTTTCTTAATTGAATTAATGACTATACACATCTACAATTCACTTCTTTATTTAACAATTTGGTAACATACCCGTTTTGATGATATCTTCATGGTGGTAATCGCCGTGGGAACCTGCAGTGATACAGCAGACAACGAATATTCAGTGTGTTATTTTTTGTCTCAGATAACAAACACTATATACATGAATGTAGAAAAAGGGCAGAGGGAGAAGGAGTAAAGAGAATAAGGTCAGACCTTGAAGACCTCCACTTCCTCCAACACCAGCTCCTCTGTCTGCAAGTCATCTCTTGGCAGGACAATCACTTTCTGGACTGAGCCCCGATCTGTAAAACACAAGAGAGAAGCAAGTTTAACTCCAGCTCTGTTGACGTTTCGAGCCATGGACCTCTGACCTTAGCTTCCTACTCAGGCTCCACTTAAATATCTGGTTTTTAACAGGAAACTGTTTTGAGAATTCCCAAAATGTCTATGATCTAGGATTAAGAGGCAAAGCAGACCCTCTATTTGTGTGTGAACCTGTCAGACAGAGCCAAGGCTAGAGGACTTGTACTTGACAATGAACTTCAAACTGCACAAACATATGACTATTAGATTACTGGACAGTCATCGTATAATGTCAGTTAAGGCCTTAGAGCGCTGACCTGTGCCCAGGAAGAGCACCTCGTAGCTCCCGTCAGCAGCTGCCACTTGGTCCACTGCAATTGTGGTGAACTCATAGTCCACGTTGGTTCTGACCACCAGGGGGCGCTTGTGCACTGGGTATACAGCATTGTACATGGTGGGGTGGTTTCTCATGAAGTTGATCACCTCATCTGGGTAATCCTTTGTAGATTTCATGTTGGGGGTGAAAGTGCCTCCAGGACACTATTGACAAAAAAAAAAAGAGATCTAACTGTCAAACCTGCAATTTACCAAATTGCTTTTGCAGTAAAAACATGTCCTTATAAAAGGGATGACGGAGAATTTTGTTTGTAATGGGACAAGGGGTGTATTCATGATTTTTTATTGTTAGTAACTCACAGTGCCAGGTCGTGGGTACGGGATCTTCCCAGTGTATGCCACCCACTGGTAGTTGGGCCCCTCCTTGTGGGCAAAAGGCCCATTGAAGACCATACGGATGTCGGCCATGGAGTAGACGCACACTGCCGAGCCTTTAAACACAGATCTGTAGGAGGGCAGGAGAAAAAGGGTGAACACAGCAGCTAGAGGATACAGATTAACTCACTCCCTGGGATAATTACTATGGGTTTTCTCTGCGACTGGTAGAATCTACTTCCTTCCCACGTACTCAGCCGGCCTCTTACAGGGACGCACTGAAACATTATGACGCACAAACACACTCTCAAACCGATTCAACTAGAGTCAAGCTGTCTGACACACTGACATACAAACACCCACGTACTGCAGAGAATCGCCAGGGCTCAGGCTCTCGCTGCTGTGTGGTGGGTGTACTATGTTTGTAACTCCTGTCATGGGCCTCTATCATTAGCACCGCATGTGTTTTTATCAGCTGGGTTTAAACGTGCCTAAGGAGAGGATGGAAACAATAACAGTATTTGTTTCTCAAATACATTAATCAAGGCATGTTTATTATGACTCGGTGCGCACCTCTCCCTGCTTGTGTGCAGTCAGGATCCCACTTTACATGCCTGGTTGTTTCCCTTGAATTCTAATGCTGTGTGCTGAATGGCAGCTCGCTATCAAACCTGACCTATGAGGAACTATAGGCTCAGTCAGTCTCTCATCAGAGGAGCGTGACTCCCTCTGGGCTCCAGATTCACAGTCTGTTTTGTCTTTGTAGCCTGAGTCTGACAGGCCATACGCAACATGGCATTTCAACATCAGAGAGAGCTGACACCTTCAGGCTGAGCGAAAAATGAACACAAACTGCAGGAGGAAACCAAAATACACCTTCCCTCCGAACAGCATGAAAGTTAGAGAGTTTGAGAAAGCTGTCAGTCACTCACCCTGAAACTGAGAAGACTCCATAGATGACAGGATTCTTGGTGTCTTGAGTTGGCTGGATATACACATCCCCTATAAGACAAAGACATCATTTATAGTAATTAGTCACAGTCATAAACCATGAAAAGCAGATCCTTAAGTAAAAGTACACCGACAACAATTAACTCCATTACAAGTTAAAGCCCGCATTCAGAATTGTAAGTATTATCAGCAAAATGTATTTAAAGTATCAAAAGTAAAAGTACTCATTCTGCAGAAAAATGGCTGTTGTGACTCATATTATTATTATTATATATGACACTGTTAGATTGTTGATATTGATACATGAGTGCACATGTAGAATTGTACTGTTGCAGCTATTTGATTTGAAGCTAGTTTTACCCACTTTATATAGAGTAGTTTAGTCCACTGGTTCCCAACCTAGGGGTCGAGCCCCCTCTAAAAGGGTCTCAAGATAAATCTGAAGAGTCGTGAGATGATTAATAGGGTAGCCAAGAAGAAAAAACAAAGTTCTGCAATACAAAAGTGTTCGTATTTTGGACTTTTTTCTTATCTTTGCTGTTTTTGTGAAATATTGGACAATTTGACCTCTTTGGGCACCAAACAATTATTCAAATGAAACTATCTGTGAAGTTTTGAGGGGGAGTTACTCTCTTATAGATGCCTGAAACATGTGACAAGGAGCCCCAACTAGACACAGCTTTTTTGTAAGGCGTCCCAAGCCAAACAGGTTGGGAACCACAGGTTTAATCTTTAATTGTACATTGTATTCAACAAGCTTTTCATGTGTTTTTGTATACAAAATCTTAATCGACAAAATAACCAGTAATTACAGCTGTGAAATAAATGTGGAGTAATAATTAGCAGAAAATGGAAATATGTACAAGTGCCTCAAAATTGTATTTAATAACTGAGTAAATATTCTTTACATTCCACCACTAATGGAAAAAGGCAGACTTTCTTCAGAAGCACAATAACTGTCATGATGAATGGTCAGACAAAGAAAACACGGTATATTAAGTAAATATTAGTGTCTGTGTCTCGTATTAAATCATACCAAAACTTTATTAATTCCCGGATTCCACCTGGTTCCAACCCAAAGTAATTGTAATTGTGACATATGGAGACTTTTTCCTTCGTAGGAGGGGGAGTTACGGGAGACTTCCTCATGAATTGTGGTTACCAGAGCCTCAATGAGATCCTGAATCCAAACTCTTCCAATGTTCCTGAGTCTCAGCAGGGAATATAAGTGAAATAGAGATCTCTGGTGAAACATGACTTTAATAGGAGCCATATGCATCCAGTGACTGTGGGGTTGAGGCAGTTGTGAACCCTACGTATCCTCTGATGGCTTAATGAGAGAAAAGTGCAAGAAAAAACAATAAGGACGAAAACTGAAATAAATTTAAAGGAGACAGGTTGAGTAGAATATCACTTCACCCACAGTTGAGCACATTTAATGCCGTGCGTCAATGAGAAACAAGTGAAAAGGGCTCAGATCGCTTGTTTTAAATGGCCTTGAAAAGACAAGGACAACAATTACCTATAAGGTTCAAAAGTCTTTAGAAAACAGCAATTACAATAAAGAGGTATGCAATCCTATCCTCTCTCTTATAACCTGAGGTCTTTTTTCATGGTTATCTGTGAAGCTAGAGGCAAGACATTCATCTGGCACACCACTGGAACAATGTAGAGTCGCCCGCTCAGATTTATCTCTCAAATATCACCGGAATCAACGTGACAAGCAGCATGTAAAATAACAAAATGTTAAGCCACAATTCTGCATGTGGAATTGAGGGTGAAATGTAATAACACGCATTATCTAGTGTGCACAAAATAAACACAAGGAGGTTAAGACTCACTTGGCTTGTGTGAAAACATCATTTCTGACTATGCAAAAGTTGCAGAATCAACAAACTTTCCCTTGATGATGAGTTCGAAATCATTTCAGAAAAAAAAAAAAAGATCTCCTTACATGCCAAGGTATGAAAATGACAGGTAATGCGCACTCAAGCAAAAATTAACTTTTGGCAAACAAAGTAGAAATTCATAACCCATCTGACGCCAGTTTGACAGGCCTCCTGGCTACAGAACGAGCGCAGTGAAAGAGAAAAGAAATAAATCAGCAGAGATCTGGAACAAGTTGCATCACTGCAACTTTTTGTTTCTGATGTGTCGGATCAGACAGAGTCTTTGCGGCGCTCTCAGCATCACATTAGCAGAGACACATCTCTGATTGCTGTAAGCATAGAAAAAGCACAAAGGTTTGTTTTCAAGTAAAAACAAGAGAAAGTGAGTCATACACTCAGTGAATAGTCACTGGATGGAAGACAGACTGTCAGATGACTACAGATAGTATATCATTAGCTCCTTGACACCTACTCTAAAGGATGTGCACCTTAAATATGTTGTTGAAATGTCCACTTAGAATAATTACAGAGGAATTTTAAAAAACAAACAAAAAGCAACAACAAAAAGGACCCATGTCTTCATATAGAGTAAAGAGGTTTGGGGATTAGTGGACTACAGTGACATAAAAATAACTCGATGAAAAAACAGTTTCACCCCATAATTACATTTCAGAAAAGGCAATAAAACTTTATCGCCCACACATTCATTCTCATTTTTGTCTGGCAGACATTTTCATCTCTCTCGCGTCTGTGTGTCTCTTTCTCTCTGTCTTTATATTCCTCCACTCCCTCGGTACAACACTGAATGCTTTCTCTTCTGCTAGCCTCTGCCTCACCATCTGAATCTACTCCTCTCTCTCCCCTGAGTCCTCATACAACCACTCTGGTGCCTCTGCTGGGCTCCATCAGGACCAGCAGAGACTGGAGACAGAATACATTTCTACCAGACTGTCTGTGGTTGTGGGAACGACGACCACAGAGCTGTGGGATGTTACACTGCACCTCAGGACTTACAATGACCTCACCTCGAGTGCTCATCTGCACTGAGACTACCACTGACCTGCTGCGCTGTGGATATAACTACTAAAAGTACAGCAACGTCGACAGAAGAGCGCTCTTCTGTCACCGACGAGAGTGCTCTTAATGCACAACATACATTTGCAACTTGCAAAGCCTCATTAAAGCGGGAATAAGAGATGTTACTATACATTTAGCTCATAGATGTGCTTGATGAACAGTTACTGGGTGAATTATTTAACACGGTCACAATATAAGGGCAAAATCTGAATGAGAACAATTATGTGCATGTTGCTGGCCATCAGCTGTAAGCTATGCGGTGTGTTCAAGTGCAACTTGAGACACAAAAACACCCTATAGGTCACATGCTGCATTTCATTATGATAAGTGGGGATCATTTTTAGATACTTATAGTATAATAACTACATTAGTTTCTAACACTTTGAAGGAAATGCATTTTTGTGAATGAAATACAATTTTGTTCCATTTGGACAGCATTTAGTGCCACAAAATTACATTACATACATAAAAAGAGTTATGTTTAGTGACACAAAAATCTCAGAAAAGTGCATTACATTGTAATGTGGCATTAAATGTGTTCTCTGGCACTAAAAGCAACTGTTGCCCCCCAAAGGTGTCACATGGTACACCGCAGAAGGTCATTTTTATTTTCTTTAAAAAGCTGCCTCACAGAAGACTTGAAACTTAAGCGTTAATTAATTTGAGTTTAACTAGAGTCTATCTTATCAGCTGGGAAAGTGAGATTTTTCTACTAAAATTGAGTAAAAACCAGTGGAAAGTAGTGAAAGATTTGCTGCTCATACCACCAGTCATTATAATTTCAAGGATACTACAAATCCCTCCTTAATCCTGTCAGTCATGTGAATGACGGACAGGCCGGGATGATCCACAGGGGGTCGGACTGATCCCAGCTGCTCATTACTTTGATTACTCTGTATGCGTGTGTGTATTTGCTTTTCTATCTCTTGTTTTTTTTTCTAAGTACAAATTCTCTGCAAAACATGTTGATGGTGCTTAAAAGCAGAACGACCACAGTCTTACAGTAAGGATGTTACTTTTCAGGATGTTACCTACAGGAGCCATGTGGATGTTCAAAGGAAGAGACATGTCAAGCTTAACATGCATGAGTCAGTGATAGTTTAATCTAAAGCTGCAGGTTCCCTGGGATTCTTCCCAGTACTGCTGTACTGTACGTAAGCAGACACATGCTGCTGTTAATGCTGCTTTGCTGGGTGTGTGTGTGTGTGTGTGTGTCCCTAAAGTGCAGTGAGCTGTTGGCCCACACACTGCAGCAAAATCTGAGTAGATGTTAATGCTGACGGCCTTAAAACTGTAACATCATGGTGAAAGTATGCAAAGCAAATGGAGGGCAAAATGTGAAAGAACTCTACAAATGAGAAAGTTGTTGATACTGAATCTGTCAACAAGAGGTCCATCTGCAGACCCTTGTTTTGAATTGTGGTTACACAGTCCTGTAAGAATTCTCACTTTCAATCTGCCTGTTTTTCCTGTCAGGTCACAAACGTGTTCATTATGTGCTTCACACTAAGCACTCTACGCATTATATGTTCCCTGAGTTGTGGAATAGTAGTAGTAGTAGTGGAAAAGTATTTTTATTTGGTGATGAAGTAACTTTTAGATCACAAACACTGACGATGATCAACAGGTGGTGGACACGGGACACACCTGGTGAGGGGTGCACAATATCCAGAGATGAGAGAAAGCACCACAGATGCTCTGAGAGGGAGAATCTTAAACAGGGAAATAATAATTCAAACTCACTTAGTTCATCAAAGTGCGTCTCAATGCCGTCAGCTCCGGGCACAGAGCAGATGAGTCGAGCTTTCAGAAACGTGCTCCACTTGTTCACCAGACAGCAGTGTCCACCGTCATCATTCTGCAGGGACAACATACACAGTAGTCATCCATCCAGCTCTACGGGAAGAGTCTGACCAACGTCTGACTAACAGCTGTTTGAAACAACCGTCCAAACTAACTGCACCGGGTCTGTTGTTATTGGGCCTGTATGAATAAAGATAAGCTCTGTGTTTCAGCTTGGCCCATCTGCACAGGAGGTCAGCCAACTTCTACTGCCGAGGTAAAGCCTTGGAAAAATGATTCATGGGCTGGAACTCAACACGTTTTTACAGAGTCCAAATGATTTGCAGAGCTGGAAGACATACATTTGGTATCTATCTTTATCTACTGTAACAGCAGGTGGGGAAGATTTCTGTTTTTAAAGTTTCTTGTGGTCTTTGGTAACATGTTTTAATATCTTCCAGAAACAGATAAACATGTTTTACATTGTTTTTAATAACCACGCTAGCAGCACCACTTTGGTCCAGACTGAAATATCTGAACGATTATCGAATGGATTGCCATGAAATTTCGTACAGACATTCATGGTGGCCAGAGGATGAAGCCTGCTGACTTTAACGGTCCCCTGACTTTTCTTCTAGCACCACCAGCAGCTCTGACAATTGTGGGTCAGAGTTAAATGTCTTGACAGCGGTCAGATGGATTGCCATGAAATTTGCGAAAGATATTCAAGTTCCCTAGAAGATCGATTTTAACGACTTTGGTGATCCTCTAGCATCACCAGCAGGTCAAACCTTTCACTTAGTCAGTGAAATATCTCAACATCTACTTGATGGATTGCCACCACATTTTGTACAGATATTCATTGTTCTCAGGTGATGTGTCGTAATGATTTTGGTGATCCCCTAACGTTTCCTCTAGCGCCACCATGAGGTTGACATTTATGTTTTTTTGAGATAACTCAACAACTATGATGGGCTGTTGTAAAATTTGGTACAGATATTTGTGGTCCCCAGAGGATGCATTTTAAAAACATTGATCTCCTGATCTTTCATCTAAAGCAATCATCAGGTCAAAAAAAATGTGTTTACCCAATGTTTTGGTTTATGACTAAATACCTACAAAACTAATGACATTCCTATCAGTTGTACTTTATGTTAAGTGCTAATTTAAAAAATGTTAGCTTGCTAACACGCTAAACTAAGATGGTCATTATAACATTATATTATACCTGCTAAAGATCTACGCTCTAGTACTGCCCTATGAGCATGTTAGCATGCTGATGAAAGCATTTAGCTTAAAGCACCGCTGTGCCTAAGTACAACCACTAGCATGGCTGCAGACTCTTCGTTTTGTTTAATATATTTCCTGTAAATTAGATACTTAAAGGATGCATCTTGCAAACACAGGAGCATCTTGAGAGACATCTCCATGTACAGATGGTTTGAAAGTTTTGGACACTGTGTCATTATTTGTCCGTCTCCAGTGAAAAAACCCCAAAAAACACTCCAGGCCGCGGCACTACATCGCTGAGTAAACAGAGCTCTATGCATCTATGCATGTATACAGATGTGGACTAAAGTAAACTCTGCCGCTCAAACATTTCATCCAGAGGAACAAAAATAACAGAAAGCTTTCAAAACTTAGCTGTTGAGGCAAACAGCAAAGATTTTGCTTTCTGACTGGTAATTGGTGTGTGTTACTGTTTCTTGCTCAGCAATTACTGATGATCACGGGGAACTTCCTTTCTGGGCCTTTAAGAGACTAAGAAACAGGCAACAGACTATAACTAACCATTACGGAAACATATAAACCTTTCAGTCGTGATGATCAACATGAGGTTTGCTGACTGGTGTGATAACTCACCAGGCAGATCCGCCCTATCCTGGACTGGGTCATGGGACTCTGGCCCATCTCAGAGGCTTTCTCGCGGAAGAAGAAGTAGAGCTTGTCATCATTCTTCTCAGCGCTGTCTGGGATGAGGTGTGCGTGGACGAATGTGGGATCTGCAGAAAAGAAAGAAGAGACGGAGAGAGCATTAGCAGCTTTTCAGTTCATGCTTGTATTCTTTGATGTGAATATAATATTAGAAGTGTCAAACAATTAAAGTAATTAAAGTTGTGCATATCAACCTCAACCTTTGTCCTATTTTATTTATCCTTTAAAGGATAGGTTCTGATTTTTTCAAGTCTGTCTTAAAACAACACTCACATGCCCACATGTACGCTGAAACTGGTAGCTGTAAATATTCCTCCTGTCCATACTGGCCGTTAAGAGGTCCCTTCCTCACATGCTTCCAATGTAAATTATGGAGGACAAAATCCACACCCCCTTGTTCAGTACAAAAATCACTCTGGAGTTCAACTGAAGTTGAATATGAGGCTTCAGCAGTCATATCAGTTTTTGCTAAACTTTGATATGTATTTTTGCACAGAACTAGGTCTGTGGATTTTGTCCCCCATCACGTACAAATGATTATAGCATGTCAAAACTGTTTCAATGTACACTTGGGCACCTGACTGTTTTAAGACAGGCATGAAAAAATGTGAACCTATCCTTTAACTGTCCCTAAAGGATGAGCATTAGACCCTGAAGAAAAATACTTTGAGATGGTTTAGATAGTCGGGAACTTGAAGTCATATCCATGGAAAGTGAGGTTTTAAGTGCTGTTTCATAGCGCACTTTAGCCTCTCGGGGCCAAACACCCTCACTAGCTTGCCGTGATGACAGTGAACATGTCACAGTATGTATGACTGAGGTGTGCGAGGGCTAAGTTTGCAAGTCTAAAGGATGAAGATTTGGATTCAGCCACAGACATTATTTAAACTCTGACAGAGAAACTGGATGAGGCAGAGGTCTATTGAGAATGATTACTGCTGTAAATAATAGTAGCCTGAAGCCCAGAACAGCACTTTAACTGTGTTAAACCCACCCCTTTACTTTTACCTAGTGACAATGCTCAATATGGCATCAAAGTGTGCTCCCACTGGCTGACTTACTGGGTCACCGCTGGACACGCAGCACAGGGTGCCCCCCCCCCACTGTGACCAACCAGGGTCCCAAATGAGGACAAACCAAAACCGGGGGGGGGGGCAACCAGGAACCATGTCATGGGGGGAGGGGAAATATCCGAGGGATTCCACATGGCTGATTAGCAGGACTCAGGTGTCCCAATTCAATGTACCACTACCAGGGGACTGTTGTCAGGGCAACAGGGTCAGAGGAAAATCTGGGAGCCAGCAACACTGGGGGAAGCCATGATTTGTTTGGCAACATCAACCGAAAGCACCCGGCCAGCATTTATAACGCTGTGACAATCACGGTTCATTAGAGAGCGGAGGCTACTCTGAGTCATTATTGACATTCAGTAATTTCCCCCTGCTACCATACTACTGACCCTGCGGCCAGGCTCTGCTGGCATGCAGTCAACAATTAGCGTAGTGCATTTTATGCTTCGAGTCAAATGATCATGTGGTCATGTGGTGCAGGCTGGAAAGATCAACAATCTCGTTCCTAGACGGCACGACTCTAGGAATGGACAATGTGCAGTGTTGTGGTGTTGAAGCAACATATGGGAAGTTGCGTGAAACATTACAGCAATGTACTTCAGGAGCTGAGGAATAAATTAAAAGCGGTCTGGAGAGAGATGAGAGAACGAAAGAAATAATGCTGGCTGCAGGACAAGCCGCGAGTTGAGACATTACCGTTTAACCATCTGGAGTTGTACTGATCAGTCCTCATGGCTGTCTGCTTCCCCAGTGTACGGAAGATAGCAGAGTCTGTTCCCATGAAATCAATGTAGACTCCTGCATACAGCTCTCCATCTGTCAGTCACAGAGAAAGAAGGAAGGGTGTTGCAGAGGTGAAGTCATGACGAATGAAGATTTTTCAGGTTAAAGTAAAGAACACGTTGTCTAACATGTCTGATTTTTTAATTTCATTAAAAAGTTGCATCATCCCTCAGTGTTTCATCAAAATCAGACTGGTGGCATGTACAGCAGCTGTGGCTATTCACAGTTACACGTTTTTACTCTGCATAATTTCTTTGTAATCTTTTAAAAACCACAGCATGGTGCCAAAATACATCATACTTTAAAAATTTCATCAAACCCGGTCCAGTTGTGTCAGAAATGTCACGTTTGGGTTAAAAATGTTGACCTCACATCTATATTGCAATCATACTTGTATCACACTCATTAGGCCAATCAGTGCATGAGGACAGCTGGATTTACACAGTTTCATGTCAGCTGGATTCATGTTGTCGAGGTTAAGGGTTAAATAGAGCTCAATATTGAAGCCCTTCAGTACAGCCTCCCCATCAGGCCTGTTAGTGCAGTGTTTTTAAAGTATATTCACTCAAAATGTTGACAAAATTAGACATCAGACGTGATGTATCAGGATCATTTTCAGTCTCTACTGGCTATCTACTGCAGTGATATTTTAAGGAGGTAAGTGAGAGATGGCAAGAAAAGTTGTAAACAATAACTCCTAACGCCTAAACCACGGGAATTCCAGCTTCCTCTGTTGTCCTCACTGTGGTATGTCTCTGCCCTGCTAGTAATGTAAGACAACCTGTAGCTGATTTTCTTGGTGTTGCAGTTTTGCTCAGCTCAGCTGGAATTGAGCTGACATAGCGCAGCAAAAGACGGGGTATCTCTCTCACTCTCACTCTCTCTCTCACTCTCAGTCTCACAGTCACTGATCAACAGCCGTGTGTGACCACCTGTAAGCTGCTGACAACAAAAGACCACCCACCGACATGAGAACACACGCATCAGTCTGACAAAACAAGTGAACATATGAATAAAACAATAACTCTACTAGAACTGACATAATTTGCACAAAATGCCAAACATTTTCTGGTTGCAGCGTCCCAAATGTGAGGATTTTCTGATTTTCTCTGTCTCATATGATTGGGAAGTGACTGTCTTTGGGTTTTGGACCGTTTGTTGGACAAAACAAGCGATTTAAAAACATCGCTTTGGGCTCAGAAAAATCTTACTGGGCATTATTTTACAATTTATTTTTATTTCACATACAAAATGATATGAATGAGATAAATAATGGGCAGAGTAATTGACAATGAAAATAATCATTAGTTGCAGCCCTAGACTATACATTGGTGCAATCTAGTGCACATTAAGAGCATGGAATGTAACTGCTGGCAGCTACTGTAACAACCAACTAAGATTTTCTTTCATCAAAAACAAAGAAAATATTTCAATTCAACAACACAGAGTTTCACAGAATAAATGTGATTACAAACAATCCTTTTGAGGCTTGCACAGAAACTGAACTGACTAAAAACAAAGACATTGCAGAGCTTCTTTGTTTTCCACAGATAGCTATTTAAAGCTGCCTGTACACATTGTGAGAAGGGAAAAAAAGAATAGCAGGGACTTACTGATCAAAGCAGAGACGCTGTTAAGTTTGGGGTCGTAAGGACATTTTCCTTTCCCAGAATCCACTTTACCAGGTTCAAGCCGGAAAATGTATTCCTATAAAAGGTAAAGAATAAGGAAAAAGATCATCAGTAATTTTCTTGTTTGCCTTTCTCATTTGGTAACAGATTTATTGTGTTTAAGGAATCATTTGTGTTGTGTGGGAGGGTTATACTTTGAATGCAGCATGTACAGTACAAGGCACTTTGAGTATACTTAGATGTTAAAAGCAGTAGCATCAAACTAATAATGTGATCAGATTAGGGACACAGTAACAACGACGAGGTGTGAGCTGTGACCCTACAGGCGCTGAAAAACTCTCACAGCACTACTGGATCTGCTGAGGGGAACAAAAAGCATACAAAGCCAGTTATCTGTGAGATGGAGAGGTGGAGGAAAATGCTGAGAGCAACCCAAAACTCATCCACCATGCTTCTGATGTTAGTGGCTCAAACAAGAATTCATTATTCCACAGTGCAAGAGGACATCTTGAACATCTGTGTCAACACTGGCTATGTGTCTGCATGGAGTTTTGTCGGTTACTTCAAAGCTGGCTGATGATGTCTGACAGGTAGGAAATATGTAAGGGAAAGCAGAATAATGTCAGAGCTGTGTTTGTAACCCAGTCTTGGATCTTTTTTTTTCCAGTAACAACATAAAGTATGACTCAAAAATATGTGTGTGGATTAGAAACTCTACCATTTGGAAAAAAAAAACAAACAAACTATAAATCAACCTTTAAGGTGATAATAGCTGCTAAGTTCAACAACTTTGCATATTTGACTGAAAGCTTTTTATATTGTATTCTTAGAAAAACAAAAACAAAAATCCCCAAAACACAGTTTTCAAATTATTATAGTTACTATCTGCAGCATTAAAGCCCCCAAAAACTGTTTCAAATCTTAAGTATTTTTCTATAACATTACTTTTCATGGCTATTAAGCATCATCAACAAAAATATCCTACGTTATAATTTATCAAGAGAATAATTCTCAGCAACACAGGCTGTGTGGGTGTGGTTTCATCAGCTTTGATTGACACTGCTGCTGATGTTGCTAAACTTTGATTGGTGCACAGGAGTATGCGACGTCACCTTTAGGCAACTAAGCTCCGCCCACCTCAAACCAGTGAGAAAAGCACAGACAAAAACACAAATACAGAAATATAACATCTGAAAAACAGAACAAAATCGTTCTGACTTGGGGAGAAAATGATGTGTTCATGTTGGAGCCCATCGCTCACAGTAAGTAATTTGATGGAGGAAATATGTTTTTTAAAGGCTGCACTGGCATGAGAATAGCACATTCACAAATCATTCTTTTGTGTTGCTGTTGGAGGGAAGCATGTTTTCTAAATTTGCAAAAAAATATATTCACAGTTAATATTTTGATGGTAGAAGTTTTTGGAGATTCAGCTGTTTTGTTGCTCCAAAAGCTCTTATTGGATAGCTGTGTTATCCCCACTGCACCAGCTAAGACTAAAACGGTACTCCAGGTGGGCACCAAACTTAAGAACCTTTACAAAACTCCCTTCAGCCCACCTTCGCCTCCAAAGGCTCTGATGTAGTGCTGTAGTCTGCTGCCCGACTTATTCTCCCTCCAGACTGGGATGCCTGTAGGTAGTGGGACCCCTAAAACAGAGACATGGCACAGTGGGCCATCTCATTACGACATTTGACAGCCCAGAACAAAGTGAATTGAACCTGATGATAACCATGACGTAAACAGAAGAGGAAAATAGGAAAGTGCAAAAACGAAGGACCGGAAAAAACAAGTAGACTCGACGAAGACGAGCAATTCTAAAAAAATGGAAAGAAACGTGTCAAAGTGGAGGTCAAAGTAGAGTGAAGAGAGCCCGGAGGGTGACATTCATCATTTAGTAACCATGTTGGATTAGACTCAGTGTCATGCAAACTCCATGCATAAACCATGCAGTGCCAGGAAAGAAAACAGAAAAGGAAATGCAACAAAATGAGACAAGCAACAATTGAAAAAAATGCATTACATCCAGCAATATCAAATAAAGTGAAGGATGGAAAGAATTAGACCAAATATAGGAATATAGATAGTAAATTATTTCTTATTGTTATTGGTCTTAATCTTCAACATACATGACTGAACGACACTCCTAAACTAAAACAGTCTAGTTTGGATTTTTTAAGTTTTTCCCAAAATGTGTAGGTTTTTGATGTAGAACTCGACAGGTTGACACAAACTCTGCAAAAGTGGCTCTGAGACGGCATTAAAAAAAAGCAGAAAGAGTGATGTACTTAAAAGAAAAAGTTTGTGGTTGAGGGAAAAAGTTGAGAGTCTTCTGAGGACTAAAAACGTGTGAAGCCCTCCGCGTGCTGAGCAGAAGAATTTCGGAACAATTGGTTTCTGTTTACATCTTCTCTTGCTGCTGAAAATCTTTACAGTGTGAAGTAACATAGCGTTTGGGCCTTTGGGGAGAAGCTGAATGACGGACTGACCTTTACATTGAAATCTGAACCCTCCATTTGGACGGTGAGACTAAACAGGCAGGGTGGTGAATGTAAGTGTGTGGACTGCAGCCGGGCCGGCAGCTGCTGTAGCTCTGCGTGGCCGCGGTGCTGGAGCGAAGGAGGGATGGAGGAAGGGACGGAGGGAGGGGTGAGCTACAAGGCTGATGATGGATGAGAGGCTCCATCAGTAATGATGGCCTTTCAGAGGCTCTCAGCCAGAGAGAAAGACAGACCACAGGCTCTGCTGTGTATAAACAGGTGAGGGGGGGACTACAAGGTATTTGCTATAGATATAATGTCAACGTGCTATTGCCAGCGGTAAGAGAAGATTGGTGCCTCAACAATCTCACCAACAGCAATTTTGCAATAATAATAGAGATCTAGAGAGGACTGGCCACAAGCTTTCTTCCAGACCGTGAAACAGCACAAATCGATAAAAAGTAAGAGGCAGAAAATGATGGAAGCGAAGCAGAGCCCATGAAACTGAGGAGCAAGAGCAGAAGGAGATTCTTTGACCCGAGATTGATTGACAGATACGGCTCTTAAAAGAAGAAGAGAGTGAAGGTCAAAATGTCTCCACGGCTGCCCGGCTGTGTCTTTGGTTACCTGTGACCTGCGTCCTCGGTCCACGTAGGTGCAGATGGGGTTGTACGCGCCTGTTCCACACACATACAGGTGGGTCCGGTTCCACGGCTCAATCAGACGGATGAAGTTTCCACATTCCCCCTGAGGGAGAGCAAAACAAAAACCCAAAAGGATTAGAGACTTGGGTTAAAAAAAAAAAATTCTGATCACGAAAATGCAATGGAAAAAAAAGAGTTACATAATACATAATGCCCCACTGATGGTTAATAACTTCTGCCTGGCTTAAAATCATCACATCTATCATTTCCGCTGTTGGCTGGCTTGTGTTTGGCAGCTCTGTTCCCTGGCTCTGTGTGTCGGCCTGGCCCGGGCTTCAGATCAGACCACACTGTCAGAGGGAAAAATGTTTCCAAACACCATATAACTGTGTGGCAGAAACCAAGAAAAGCAGTGCATCTGAGCTGTGAAGTGTGTTTGCTATGGGGATTGAGGGTAGAACCAATTCAACGTTCTGTCAGACTTGACAACTGAAAAACATTTTGGTTAGACCAAACAAGACTGTTTTCAGAAAAGGGAGAGATTTTTTAAATCCAATTAGGGTTTTTTAGAAGAAGACATAAAGACATGCTTATTGCTGAGCTTTTTAAAATCTCATCATCGATGTGGTTTATTTAGAATTTTAATTATGTAAGTGTAAGAATTTAGACGAGGACAACACTTTTCTTTTTGGAGTGCAGACAAAGAGGTGCTGCTGGTGAAAACAGCTCTGTGCTTTAGAGGTCTGCAGCTTTCTAATCTCTATTTGTCTGACCAGCTGTCTGCCTTCCTGGTCTCAACCCACCCAAATCAAAACTCCAACTACAGAAATGTACAGGCCGATGATATCTGTTCAGATTTGTCCGTCATGTCGGCTGCTAGTGACAGCTGGCGAAAAAGAAAGGATGTACCAAGCATAAAAAAACAAAAAAAGAAAGAAGATTGTATGCAGGATGGGGGATGAGCCATTTTGGCAGATCTTAGCAACACGACAGATGCACAAGTCAGAGGTTTGAGGGGATGTGTTTTTGTGTGTGTGTGTGTGTGTGTGTGTGTGTGTGTGTGTTTACGCTTGTGGGTCTGCGTGTATTATTCAGCGCACAGTTGTGCTCCCCCACAGAGAGCACAGTGGGGATGATTGCCTTTGACCCCCTGCCTGAACCGACATCCCCTCTGAATTGCTTTTGAATTGTCATCATCTGTCATTCCCTAAAGAGTGGCCACGGTTGCCAAGATGTCTCCCGGTAGCCAATTTTATTTCTTATTTTAGCGATGAAATTTCAAACGCACCTCTGACACACACAAACACAGAGTGGATCATACATGCACACACGAACATACACAGGCCAATACGATGTAGCCAGACGCGGCGAGAGGAGCGGGACACCAAACACGCACAAATTAACATTCCAGTTGGATAAACAGCAGCCTGCGCTCTCTACCAGCAGGAGAGAGCAGGGTTATTAGCCAGAGCCTCATCACCGGCTCCTGCCAGAGCTCACCCCTAACATGGGGGAGATGAGTGTGTATGTGTGTGTTTCAGCGGGGGGGGGGGGGGGGGGTCAGAATGTGTGAACTAAATCAAAAGAGAAGGATCTGGTTTTTATATGAATCTCAATGATGAGTTTCCTTGTGGTGGCTGCACCGGCGGTGGCTGTGTTTGAATGTCTGAATCGTATTAACACATCAGACGGGCCTGTAGCTTCCAGTGGCTGCCTGGACAACACAGGGTAAAATAATTAGTGTGCAAATAAGAAAATTAGATTATGTAAAAAAAAATAAAATAAAATAGAAATATCTAGAATATGTATGAGGTATGTGGGCTAGTGCATGGGATATGTTTTCAGCTCTCAATGGAGACGACTGAATGTCGCACGTTTCAAGTTCCTGCTGGAGCTTAATTGGCGGCAGCTGTATGCAATCAGCAATCAGGGATGCAGAGACAGTAAATAAGAGCTTCACAGCAAGTCACACATTGGAAGGAGTCCTTTAAAATGTCCTCCACTGACCCCAGTGCCTTATTCAAATCCTAAGTGTCTCCAAAAAGACACACTGAAAACACACTTGTGCGTTTTACACAAGGGTTATTGCCAGATAAATTGATGTTTAAATGTGCAGCAGGTCAAAAAGGACGAAGGTTTACAGCTGGTTAATTGGGGGTCTGTTACTCATTCAGTACTTGATCTTGAGGGTTGATGAATTGCTTGAAAGGCTTGTATGAAAATCTACAAAATATTCTGGGAGGTCACCAGCATAGGACTTTAATTTAGGGCTGCAACTCATGATTGCCTTTATTATTGATTAATCTATCCATTACGTTTTTCGACTAGTTGATGAATCGTTTCGTCAATAAATGTGAGAAAGTAGTCAAAAGAAAAAAAGGAGAAAAACATCGAGCACAATCTCCTAGAGCCCAGTGTGACATATTTAAAATGTTTGTTTTATCTGACCAACAGTCTAAAACCCCAAATATAATCAATTTACAATAATATAAAACAGAGAGAAGCAGTAAATTGAGAAGCAAGAACCAGAAAATGTTTGACATTTTTGCTTAATATGGATTGAAACGATTATCAAATTATCAAAAATAGTGGGTAATTAATTTTCTGTCAATTGACTGATTAATTAATAAACAAATGACTTGAACTCATACTTACATTGGTGTCTTTCCCTGACAGGACGCATTCAGTCTTCCTCTGGGGGGCAACAGGCCAGTGGATCTGACAGGGAGAGATCAACAAGCTGGTTAGATGTAACCGTGCGCGGAGCTCAATCAGGATTATTGTTTGTGTGGGACGTTTCTTACTATGAGCGGCTCCTTGTTGATGTCGTGCAGATCCAGAGAGAGGATATAATCTTTGCTGCCCACATACATGCGGTCGTGGTCCTCATCCATGCGAAGGATCCGATAGTCGGTCGAGTTCAGCAAAAAGGAGAAGTGGTGAGCGGTGCCGGTGGACTTTAACTCTATAAAGAGGCAAAAAGAGTGGAGAAATAAATGGTTTTCTTCAAGCTGTGCCTATAATACTGTAGTAGAAAAACACACAATAATGTTGGGAAACACAAACCACAGACATGGTCACAAGAGACGTGTGTAGGCTGCTTCTTTTTGCCACAGAGATGCCCTTTGGTTTGCCAAAGTTCTCTCATTTTTTCTGTACGAGAGTTGATTTTCTCTCTCTTTACAAATCTAAACCACACACACGCACGCACACATGCATGCACACACACACAGACAGTATGCTAACGTTGATGTCTTCATAGTATGCTAATGGTGTGCCAAATCTTCCCTCAGACTCTCCTAAATTAATTTACAAAAGCTGTTTGGTCTTTTTTTCTTCTTCTTCAGCACTACAGTTACATCCTGCCATTATGGGGTTCTGGCCAGGCTAAATCTGGTTATGACAGGTTTGACAAAAGCAAGGAGACATACAGTAAATCTCACAAGAGTCAGAGCTGAACGGCAACAGACAAGCAATACATCCCTCACTGCTGTACGGTGACAGAAAGGTGTCAAGAAAACTACAAATTACCATTCATTTTGGCCTGTGCTGTTTGTTTTTTTTTCTTTTTTCACACTGGATCACTGTTGGTATCCTGAGCTGCAGTCACACAACATGGCTTCCATTACAAAAAGCCAAATAGCAGATAGTGTTCAGGACCTGGCAGTCTGACCCTGGCTTTCCTTCACCTTTATTGAATTCTATCGAGCTGTGGCGGAGATGATGGCCTTCACTATAATCTCTTCTTGTGAATTCTCCATTTCAGCTGCAGCAGAGAAGATGCCAACCACTCCCAGGCTTAGTCTCACATCATATCATACTTAACATTGCCACATCCTTCCCTCCATATCACTGTTTAAACTATTTTGGAATAAAACTTATCTCAAAATGGCTCGCATACTGCTCAGGGCAGATCGCTGGTGTGTGAGTGTGAGTTTAAGTTACACTCGGGGTGTGAGGGGAGATAAGTGGAGATCTGGTGTACGGAAAGCAGCTTTTTCTCCCGGTCCTCCCATTACCTCCCAAGCTGTTAGAGAATCTGATAGGAGGTCTCTCTCTCTCTCTCTCTCTCTTGCTCGCTTTCAAACTGCACTTGGGAAAGTGGAGCTTGAGAAAGTTGAGCCTGCACTTGTGCTGTTCTATTTGCAGAGAAAACTAGAGGACCAGATAGAGGACCTGTTCATGTTCCACTTCAATGGGACCAGACAAACACCCCTACTGTTCTCCTCAGCCAAGTCTGAGACTCACTGATGATGAGAAAGACTCCCTAAAACAGCTTTTCTGGACCAGGAGGAAGCAGAACGTCTTGTTACTTTACTGGAAACAAAAGACAGCATGATGTTCTCCACCTGCACAGGACATCTTGAAATACTGACATGACTCTCCTGCCAGAAAGCTCCTCAGCTGCTGGAGCTCATTCAGGAACTGTAAAATGCTGCTGTCACGGTGCAGCATCATGGCAAGCGGTGGGGTGGAGAAGGTAGTAAATAGGAATAGACATGGCTGTCACCCGTGTAATTCTCATATGTTTGCTCCAGACACATATGCTTTAATACTCGTTCCCACTCTCATGGACAGAGAATTATAGTATGCCTGGGCATTTATGGACTTGATGATATGACTATATCCGGGTATTGTTTTACAGAATTCTGTATAGATCTATTAAAATCATTCAAAGCCAATTTAAAAATAAATACTTTATACTAATTAGAAAATTAGTTACTGAAGTTTGTTTTATGTGAGTTTTTTTTCTATCGGCTTAATTGAATTTAACATAAATTTGAATTGATATTTAGAGCTGTGATCCATTTTTTATGATATCAAACTCAATTTTTTATGCCGTTTTTGGCCAGAATTTTTACAGAAATACCAATTCCAAGTATTTAAATTCTGTCATTACCTCTCTTTATAGTGGTTTTCATTGTTAGTGGCGGAGTCCACCATTCCCTTGTGGTATTCATGTTGCCTACAATTTCCGACGGGAAATGATGCGTGCGTGCAGGGAATTTCATCTGATTAAAATCAGCTCACTGTTTACTGTTCGCTCTTTTTACACTGTGTCAGAGCTGTATTAAGTTACTACCAATGCAAACCCAACATTTCACATTAAGCATTCAGCTGGCGAAACACATGGCACTCGTCATCTACAAAACAAGACATGGTCATTTTCAGCATTTTTTGACAGTAGATCAGTTATATTTCAGGGACCAGCCACAGTGAGCTGTTAGGCGACAGGCTGCACACCTCCAACTTCTCAGCAAGGTAACCATCCAACTCCTTTTACTGTGCCCTGCTGTTGTATTAAAAACTACTTGTGCTGTGCAGAACATGAAATCGTGGTTGCTCATGGCATGATGGAAAGTAGCCAATTATTGCCTGACTTCCTCATTAAAAAGAGTTTGTTTGGCTGCACTGTAAACAGATACACCAGTTGCTCTTCTGTTGTGTTTGCTGAAGTAAACTGCACTTGTTGTTACCTCCATTAATGAAGGGTGTCACCAAATCAACCAGAACTAAAATTTTAAGGGTTATAACTTTTGATTGATATTGATATTGTTTTCAACCATATCACCCCAGCCCTACAGCAGAACACATGCACGAGTAAAGTAAAGTAGCACACGGGTGCAGGCGGTGACAGCAACATTAATGAATTGCAGCCCCACTGGATATCCTGTGTTAAGCATCTATGCTCGTGCAAAAACAGTACACACACACACACACACACACACACACACACACACACGCACGCACACACACAGAACATCCTAAAACAGTACATCCCCGTTCTTTCTCCATAAACATCCCATCTCGTTTTCCATCCTTGTCATCCACTAACTCAGCCAGCTAGCTGCTCTGGTGGCAGGCCCAGCGGTCGAACGATACTGGAGCTTCAGGGACACCAGACGTCACCAGCTGACATCCCACATTTATCACCTCTGCACTCAGATTCTCACTCAGGAACATCTGAACGGGAGCCTGCTGGTTGTGACTGGCTGCCACAAGTAGGACAGTTGTTGGGTCACCGAAAAGTTCAATGAGAGTGGAGAGACAGACAGACGAGACAGGCAGACAGACAGATGGCCTACTATGTTACAAATAAACATTCATCAAAACACATTATCAGTTAACAGCAACTGACTTCGGGTGTCTGACAGCATGTCATCTTTATCCCTCTCGTCTAGTCTCGGTCTTCGATTCAGCATCACTGGATCAATACCTATCTCGTCTGGAGCAGACCCAATTTCAAAAATGAAATGACCTGAATGAACCATGAAAAAAAAAACAAAAACCAGCAGCAAGTGAGGTCCAAAGTCAACTCTTGAGCAAAACTGACAAATAGAAAACAAAACAAACACATAGTACGGGATAATTTTCAATTTGAGAAGCAGCAGGGACATTACTGATAAAAACTTTCTTGGCCGTTCCCAAAATATACAAATCAGCTTCTAAATTATATCAAAATAAACTGTGGGAAACACTTTCAAAATAGAATAATTATCTTGTTTCTGAAAATTTGCAGGCTGCAAATTATATCCAATTGTGGTTTGGGGAACTTTTAATCATTCAACAACCACATTAAAACACACTGTTCTTGCCTCATTTTCCCCAAAGCGAACTGCTGTGGAGAGACCACTTTTTAAACACATAATAGAAAAAGATGTTTGGCTCTGAAAATTATATGAAAAGAAAGAAATCTTTTCGTGGACATCTGCATATTTCTGATAACTGATTGTACTGTACTGGTAATCTAAGAAGCAAGGCCTGGACTAAGTGTGAAAACAGTGAGCGGGTGATGCATGTATGCACATGCTTAGTCTCATCACAGCACAGCACCCTTTTTTGTATGCTGCACCGTAATTAAACTATATAAAACTGCACTGTAGGAGATCATAATGTATGAGACATAATGGGGTTAACCAGGACTGCTTGTCTTGAATTTCTTAACATCTACAGCACATGGGACTCATTCCAAAGCACATTTAAAACCTCCATAGAGATTACAAGTCCCTTCAGCTAAAATACAATGATTCTATTATAGCTATACTGTACATTAACTCTATTCATCTTGCCATTTTAATCTCTGAAAATGAAGTGGCAATCTTGCACTCGGGAGAAATATTACATCTTTGCGAGACGAGACATGCTAAAACAGATTTTCTTTGAAATAATGCCTGTGGCGTGGTGAGATAAGGAGTAAGGTATGATAACAGCCCACCTCAAAGAGCTCATATGCTCTATTGTCAGCACAAATTCATTTTCTCAGAAGCATTCCTGTGTGTTGCAGCTCAGCCTAAATTGCCCATGCCTCTGAAGCCAAGAAAAATGTTACAAAACAAAACACAGCCTTGACATTGTGTTAAACGGTTGAATTTATAAGCAGCTGGTAAATTCAGCAATGATAGGGCACAAGTGTCTGTCTATAAAG
Source organism: Macquaria ambigua (assembly GCA_008360985.2). NCBI lineage: Eukaryota > Metazoa > Chordata > Actinopteri > Centrarchiformes > Percichthyidae > Macquaria > Macquaria ambigua. The sequence goes on along the minus strand of VMKM01000160.1, from coordinate 332,638 downwards.
ACCACAGGATCTGGCATATATCACAGAGTTTCCCAGCAAGGTCTTTGTAATCACTACCAGACACACAGGCAGACAGAGCTAAATTGTCTTTTTCTTTTTAGTGCGTGCATGTGGAATAGTCTTCAGTTTGTTGAAGATCTTTTTTGTTGGATAAAACCCAATCTGTTCTCACTACTGCCCCTGAACATGAATGGCATCTGCTGGTAAACTGAGCCTGTAGTCTGTCCACCTGTTAATGTGATCCCTCTGCACTGTGGTCACCCTCCGCTCTGCTCTGTACTGCAGCCAAGGTATGTAGCCTTTCAGCAAAGCTTTGTACCTCGGTGTGGTTTTCCTGGGTCATCCTCAAGGGGACATAAGGAACCTCTGTTTTGTATCTGTAAGGAGATGACGAAAGACGCAGCTCCCAGACACCGCTGCCACTTCTTTTCATGTCACTATCAGTCTTGCAGATCTCCCCCTCTTTCTCATCAGTGTATGTGTGTGTTACGGGTGAAAGAGAAGGGGGGGTCTGAGGAAGCAGGCAGCAAAAAAATCCCGCATACCTGCCCAGGCATCCCCGGCATGTTGTCTGAATTCTCCAATCTACTCTGGTTCACATTCTCACAAAGTAGAGGTGTGGCCCCACCTTGCTGCAGCTTGTCTGCAGCCATGCATGCACTGATGTGTCCCTGTGTGGATTTTCTTTATCAACTAATGGACACACACATAGCTCATATATCAGGACCGTCCTCAGCAGAATATAGACAGCATGGGTTATTTGTTACAACACTTAAAATGACCTCAACAATTGACCTCACGGTTGTCAGTAGCAAATGCAGAGATAACATGGCGTTATAACATCATCGCAAGACTTCTTAAGAAGGAGGTCGGGGTGGATGGTTGGGTCAATAAAGTGCATGACTTTGACATAGTTGACTAAAGAAATAGTTCAACATTTTGGCCAACATGCTTATTCATTTTTTTTTTTTTTTTTGCCAAACTAAGCTAAGAATAAGCTAACAGTTTCCGGACTCTAGCTCCATACTTAAACACACAGACATGAGAGTGTTATTGATCTTCTCATCTAACTCTCGGCAAGAAAGTGAATAAGCATATTTCCCAAAATGTCAAAGTATTGCTTCAACCATAATCACAATCTTTCTCTAACTGCATCCAAGAAGTTATAGTGTCAGATCAGAAAACGCTCATGAGTCATCTTTGGAGTGATCATATGGGTCATTCTGAAAGACACTGGTAAACCTGTTCGGTTTGAGGACTTTTGGATTCATCGGTGTGTTGTAAATGCATACAATCAAGAACTGTGCCCAAGTGCATACTGAATGTCTTAAGCCAGTGTATCTTTGTAAGTGTTGGCGCACAGGATGGAGAGGTCATTGCAGATATCAGAGGGGGTGAACAGCAGTGGGAAGCCTTATCAGCCAAACCTGTCGCAGCTTTGTGTTCGTGGCTCCGTTCAGCACCTCATAATCAGCCTCTCACCACCCACTGGGACCAGGTCTATTGACTCAGAACACATGTCACTGGAGCTGATTGCTGCTTACCTGTGCCTGTCAAGGACAAATAATTGGCACCAGATTACGTCTTATCTCGGAGCTTCCGGATGCTGTCACTCAGATGCTTTTCACGCTCGTCTGCCACTGGTACACTGTGTGTGTGTGTGTGTGTGTGTGTGTGTGTGCGCATGCATAGAAATAGAAGTAGAGCTCTCTGATCCGCACATCAAATCAGGCACACCTGTCTCCCACTGCACAAATCAAGAGCAGAGAAAGATTGATTTAAGTAGTGAGAGATTATAACAAATCTATTTCTGCTGTTTTCGGATGACAGGAAAGGTTAATTAAAGCACGAGGGAGTAGAGGAGGATCTCTGGTTCAATTGACAGGAAAGGTCATTTAGTTTCTTTATTCCACTAGTCTGCAAACCCAACTTTCCTTAAGTTCATGTTATACTGTATATGTAGTCATCAGAAGAGGATACAGTGGGATTACACACAGAGAGGGGAAGTACAAGACATGTGTAAGACTTTTGATTTGTTTTCACATGTAATTCCAACTTTTCCACCTATTACACAAAAGGATGGCCTATAATCAATTATTATTCTTTGTTTTTCAGTAAAGAAACAAAGACAATAAAGATTTCAGTGAAAAATTATGAAAACCATGTTCTTATTTTGTGTTATTTTGTTCTTTGGATAAACATTCAGTAAAAACCCAGCAAAAAAAACAAAACAAACAATGCAGTGAGACTACAAAAGCATGAGCTGTCTCATGAGGATGCTACCAATGCTTTTCCCTCAGCACATACTGCCACAGACAGCTGCCCTCAATAGCCCTGCAGGGCCGCAGGTGAAAGGTTAAAGGACACGAGGGGTCTGAGGTGAAAGCTCATCTTTGGCCCTCCTTACACACTTCAGCATAATCAGGATTATCTTTGGGAGGGTCAGGCAGGGTGCCTGCTCCAAACTGGGTCAGGAGAGAGCAGGGTGGTCATGATGATACTGGGGTGGGATGGCTTGAGGAGAGCAGGGAGAGATTGGAAAATGCACCTCCTAAGAAATATCTGAAAGGGGGGAGGAACACTGTTGTAGCTGCAGCTGTTTAAAAAATAGCAAGTACAATTAATTGAGATAAAATGTCATGATATTACTGTTGCCTCTTCACAAAAAGGGACAAAAAAGGTTTTTATCTTGTTTTTATAATCATGTTTTCCACTCAGTTACACATAAATAAAATGTATACTTCCTCAGAATACCTTCACATTTCACAGAGAAAAAAAATAACAAAGGCCAAGAAAAATGAGAAATCCATCTTCAGCCGTCTGCCTTTCAGGAAATCAGTGTGCAGGTCTGCCTGACTCTCTTCCTCTACAACAATAATCTCTGGATTTTGGAGAACATAAAAAACACTGGTTGGTTCCTTACTTTGTTTACAAAATGATCTATCCCAAGGCGCTGTCTGGGCCTGTGGCTGGCTGTTGTATGCACAAGTGTTTGTGTGTGTGTGTGTGTGTGTGTGTGTGTGTGTGTGTGTGTGTGTGTGTGTGTGTGTGTGTGTGTGTGGGATTGGAGTCGTACAGATGCTGCAAGCCACTGTAATGATGATGAAGCTGTGTTTGTTGTTGTAGCTGTGCTGTCGCTTGCAGCTAGCTGGTCAGGGTGGCGGGAGTGGTCAGTGGTGACAACACAGGTTAGAGGGATTACGGAAAGGGCTGAATAATGAGACAGAGCTGGTGCGAACGAGTGAAAAATCCTCCTCTCCCTGGCTGACCTCTGACCTGGCACTCAGAACAAATACTCTCCCTCTCTGTCAGCTGCACTAACACACACACGCCCAGATGCACAATGCTTTCTGTGCAATAAAGAGTCTGTTCATTCTTATTTATGGATTTCTCCTAATCCTCAATTCGATTGGGAGTGTTCAAATTTGCATAGTTCCTGAGCCAAAATGTCGATAAATCAGTTCTCTTCCCGCTGATTTTAACCAGAACTGAACAAAAGCATAATTTTAAGCACGCCCTCTTGCTTCCTCGTCTATCAAGGTCATGGCCAGTGTGTTGCTAGCTGGGGGCAATAAGAGTGGGGTAATTAGGAGGTAAATTTAGAGAGACCATTAGCAGCAAGTGTTGACTCACGGTCCACTGGGGACAACAGCCACCTCTACCCTCTCTGGGTGTTCCACTCTCCAGTCCGGCACTGAGAATCCACCATATTCCCTGTGGTCATTTTTCACCCGCAACAGCAAATGGTGTGGCAGAGGAGTGAGAATGGAGGGAGGAGTCCCGAGGGGAGAGGAGCCTGACAGCGAACCTAAGAACTTCCATTTATCAAAAGCAGGCAGGAGAGAGCCATGGAAACTCTGAGTCAAACTCTGAGAGAGCTCCTCTGTACAGCCAACACAGAGAGGCTGAGATCCCCTCTACTGCTGCTGAAGAGGCAAAAGACACAGCTCACAAAAGGCACACAGACGCTCTCCAATGTGTATTCTAATCATGAGTTGGACGTAGGACAAAACACCCTGATTGTGTGCCCAAATACACAAAAACGCTGATTGAGATCTCAGCTGCCAGCTTAGGTAGAGAGCAGAATTGGAAAGAGGCGAGAGAGAAGTTCTCAAAAGTCATGTTTACCCCAGAAAAGAGAACGGTGGAGAAAGTAATGAGAAAGCAAGATTTGGCGGTCAAGTGCTAACAAACAGCCAAATTTACATGTTAACCAGACAACACATACCTGTATTTAAGAAGCTATGTGTAACATTTTCACTACATGTATAGGTCAAATGAGCAAATAAGCACTATACTATAAGATGCTCTCTATCGAGTACTAGAGACTATTGAGTCTCTACATGAGTATTCCTTACTGTTTGTGATGCATTGACCAGATCTGAACAAATTTTTGACCAAACAGTTAATGCAATAAATGCACAAAGCGGCATGTGCTAGTAGGCGGGAAGAAATAGTTCAGATCAGGCCTGTTAGTGTCAAGTTCAAAGGATAATGGAGGGGAGTGCTGAGGACTCTAAATGCCTTTGGGAAGGAACTGTAATCTGGTGGTACTGGTTCAAATGCTCTGGAAGTTTTCTCCCTGAAGAGATGTGGGCAAACAGTCCATTGGCTGGGTGGGAAGGGTGTTAGCTGTGCTAGTACAATGCTGATGTAGCATTTATGGTAGACACCCTGGACAGAATGTCCTCCCTGAAAATGCCCCAAAACCAGCCATGGGAATTGGGGTAAAGGACAACCAGGGTGTAGGGTATGAACAGTGAGCAGTGCACTTCCTACTCCAAACAGTGATGCAGCTGATCAGGATAATCTCTATAGCCCAAATGGTGAAAATGGAGTGGGGAGAAAGTGAAGTACGTAGAGACACCACTGTGCTTTAAGGGTTCAATCCTCAAAGCACAACTTGAACACCATCTGATACTGAGATGTGACTGCAGTTAAGACCTAAGCTCTCTTACATTCAACAGGCCAAAACATTTTCTTCCTGTTAGTCACGTCAATCAACCATTCATTTGGATGATTTTCAATATACAGCAGGCGATGGCCAAAGTCAGATAACCAAAGTGCTGCCTCCTCTATTTTACAAAATAAAACCAAATTATCTCTCAGTGAGGAGTGATGAGGAAACAAATATCTCAACATCATTTATCATTTTCCTGTCCTGCATCAACCTCCTCAGATTGTTTGAGCATTTCCACCAGCCTTGCACACCATCCAGAACATTGCACGGATTCTTTAAAGATGTTGTCATGCGTGCAGCTCTTCCAAAAAATTATAGCATCCCCATCTATCTTAAATCTCCCCCTCTATGCCTGGTTAATGCCATTTTGATTTATCACCTAGCTTCCGCTGACACATTTCCTTTTCCTCAGCTTGTCTGATCCTGCCAGCATTCACTAGTAGCCCCTGTCTGCATACCAACCCCTTGGGATAACACACACACACACACACACACACACACACACACACACTCCTTTCTTTAACACCCAGCATGCTGCAGGTGGAAGAAGCAGTGTGATGGGGGAAATGCGTGCATGATGAGTGGAGTGATGATGTATTTTGCTATGACTGTCAGGCTTGTGCTTCACCCATTAAAAGTAGTTAACTCTAGCATGAAGAAAGAGTTAAACATGTCTCTCAACAAGAGTTGTTAAGAGACATGTCCAATGAGATTCACCAGCTATGCTTCTATCCAAATGTGCAGGTTTTAAGCAAATTTCTCCAAAGTTGACAAAATAAAATGCTTGTGGTTATGTGGTTCCATCAGCTAGTGTTGTGAAAAATGACTCAAGAGGATGTGACACGATGACATATTCAAACAAGGACCAATAACTCTGCCCACATCATGGCATTTCATTGCTGCTTCCCAGCTAAGATGGCATTTATGTTATTTTAATGAATGACTTCTGTCTTCTGTCCACACACACCATGTGGCGTTCTTGTCTGCTACCCTGGAGACACAGACAGGATGACAAGCAACAAAGGCCACTGTCAGGAGCTGAGCTGGGGATGTTTCATAGTATGTGTCTTCAACTACCAGGCCACCTGGAGAGACGAGCAATTTTTTTTTTTTTTAAACTTAGCCAGGAAACGCGCATTGAAACAGTTGGGGGGGAAATGCACTTCATAAACTCAGCTTGAGCTTTTGGATTAAATGTGCTAATGAAAAATGTGGTATCCTTTGTTAAATGTACTGCATTGCTCAGGACATGCCTTTTATGTGCCTTATCCTATATTGAGCGTGAAACAAGGGTCACCAGCATCTGTGGAGTTATCATACTATGAGCCACTAATGGGCAAGAGCCAGAAGCCCATCTGCCTCTGCACGGTCGACATAATACCGCATGCCCTGCTGCTGCATACATCCACTTGACCCCACGTCCCTGCTAGACAAAGGCAGGGTCACCCCCGACCAGGTACGTGTCAGCACAGATCCCGGGTCGAGCCTCGTGCACTAATACAATATGACAGGCAGGGGACAACCAGATAATGCTCAACAATCAGGCGGCTGGTTGTTGAGCAGCGTGGCGTGGTCCTCAGATGGGGTGTTGAAGTCCGGGCCTGCAGTGAGGACCTGCTCATTTGTCTGACAGGCTTTGTGCTCAGTTAACAGCGACTGGGAGTTTTGCCACAAAGACTGAGACAGGCATGCATAACCATAAGACATCAATGTCCTTCTCATACCAGCGGAAATTACCCACTATCCTATCAACAATGTTTCCTACAGTGTACTGTCACATTTTTGAGTCTTTATATGATCTTTGATACAATTTTTAGCCATGCAAGCGGCGTGGCTCTAGGGAGAGCAATGCTGGTCTGTTGGTCGGTCCACCACTTTAATCAAGACTGAAATATCTCAACAACTATTGGATGGATTGCCATGAAATTCAGTACAGACATTCATGACCCAAAGAGGATGAATCTTAGTGACTTTGGTGATCCCCTGACTTTTCCTGCAGGTCAAACCAGAAGGTCAAAGTTTGCAATTACCCTGTGATATATCTCAACATCTGCTACATGGATTGGCACAACATTTTGCACAGACATTCATGGTTCCCAGAGGATGTATACTCACCAGTTGGTCTCCCATGACTTTGGTGATCCCCTGACTTTTCCTCTAGCGCCACCATGAGGTTCACATTTGTGTCTTTTACTGAAACGGCCCAACAACTATTGAAGGGATTACGATGAAATTTTGTTCAGACATTCATGTTCCCTTCAGGATGAATTGTAATAATTTTGGTTATCTTAACTTTTTAAGGGATACTTTTTGTTCATTACTTTGGCTCATGACCAAAAACCTGCAAAATTAATGACACTCCCATCAGCCTGAAAATGTTTGCATGCTAACATGGTAAACTAAGATGCTGAACATGTTAGACATTATTCCTGCTAAACATCAGTATGTTAGCACTGTCATTGTCAGCATGCTAGCCTCACAGAGCTGCTGGCATGGCTGTAGACTATAGTCTTGTTTCTCATTACAGTACATACATTCTGGCTAAACTCATTTGCTTACAGTCTTTGACAAATACTACAGAGATATCGAATAAAATCGAAATATTTGGTTGGTAGCTACCACTACAAGTCCTGGTTGATTGACACTTCCGTGAATGTAGAAGGTCAAGATTTTTGAAAACACAGTCCCTAAAGACAAGTTCTTTGCAAACAGATCAAACACAACATCTCTCTAGTAATCCATTCCATTAGTGGCCGACTGTGCACCGGTGAACCAACAGATCAATATGGCATTGACCTCAGCAGATGATTCTGGAGGTAATTACACTCGGAGCACAAACTCTGCCTTTCCAGTGTCTCAAGCTCTGCAACCACATGCTTGGCTAACAAAAATAAATTAACCAGGAACATACTTGGACGATTCTTGAGTATATTCTCAAACAAAAATACACAGATATTCCCTGACAAGTTATTACAGGTAACTCCTGAGCTGTTATTAACTGGGAGCAGCCAAGGAACAATATTATGTTTTCTTCTTATGGCCTGGGTGAGAGCAGCTTGAGCCCCACAAATGTGAGATGTTATTTGCTAGTGTTTCACTTCTTGGGTTTGGGCCCAACACTGGCTCTGCTTATACTAAGTATCCTCTGTCTTTGAGTGTGACTGCAGACAGCATCCCACTGCCTCTTTTCATCACAACCATCTTTTGTATGTGTCTCTTTCAACAGTAAGTTTTTATTTTCGTACATTTACAAGCATGACAGGGGCATTTAATACAGCCTCAGACCAATACACTCATAAAAAACTAGACACAAACCCATGCACACATTGAGATTTGGTCCAAACATTCAATGAAACACAGCAGGAAAGTTTGGTGAAAGCTGTGGGAAAAAAAAGAAAGTGGGGAGACCAACTGGTGAGAATAAGCTGACTGGATGCTGTGAGTGACAGAGCACCCGTGTTAACTTGTCCATTTGCTGTCTGTCTGTCTGGCATAAATGGGAGCAGGGGAGTGGAGAAAACAAAGTGGGGGGGATGATGACCGTCAGTCAAGGGCATTCATCTTTTGAAAGTGGAAGAGTGGCTGTATGATGGAGATGATGGTAGTGGGAATGGAGGGAGTTTTAGCAAAAGGAGAAGGGGCTGAAGTGAAGGGAAGAGGTGGCAGAAAGGACTGCAGACAGTGGGAGTGCTATCGAACATTGTTATGGAAATAGTTGGGTTTGGGAAAATATTCAAACTGTAATGACTGCTGTAAAAAAATGATATGAAGTCACATCCTTGTTGCAACGATGCAAGAATCTTTAAGCTTAAGATGCCAAATATTTCAATGGGTGTTTTGTTTTCCACTTTTGCAATTCTATCATCATACGCCACCTGTCTTGTTTCTATGTCAAAGGGTCTCTGTGAAGATGATAATTTGACAAGGTGATAGCTGGGCTTATCAGAGGTGTGAAGGGAGAAAAACAGCAAACAGGTGCGGTATTGAAGTGTAATCTCAGAGGGCAGCAGTCAGTTTAGACCACCTTAGAGCCATCAGCTTGGGAGTTTGTTCAAGTGTTTTCCAAAAAGGAAGCACTAACTTCAGTATGTGACCAGAGGAATGTTGCATGCGATGATCTTTCCCAGCATGAATGGCCTGCATTACTTAAAAATGAGGGGGCTTCACAGAAAATAATTACAGGCTAAAACGACCATTTACATTCCAATAGGTTAAATATGGGCTTTGAAAGTAAAAAAAAAAAAAAAAATGTCATTCAAGATGAAACATGTTGGCAGCCATTACATCTTTAATGGATAATGTGAATTGTCTGCTAAAGGCGGGCCCCACTCTCTCATCCCAGCCTGCAATTAAAGCAAAGCTACCCAAGGTCAGGGTGACTGACAGGCTGACAGACCTATAGATTACTGTCTGTCTGTGTAATCCACGGCCTTTTTACTCCCCTCGCTGACTGACGCACTCACCCCTCCCATTTAAAACACCATCGCCTGTTGATTTGGAAGCTTTCATGTTTGATGGACAGATGGGACATCCTTCTCCGTGACCCTGTGACCTTCTTCTCACCCGTGACCATAAGGGTCGGTGTGCAGAGTGCGGCTGCTTAGCGTCAGTGGGGAGAGGATATTTGAATGGCTCTTGTTAGTGATGAATTCATATTAATAAGGATAAGTTTCCCAAATGAAATTGTGAGGTTGAATGGTGAGGTTTTGCAGACAAAGGAGGCACAAGCACGAGCTAGGAAGAGAGTAAAAGATGGATAAAATCATAAAATCTGCCCTACACAAACCACATCAAGGCCTCTGGTTCACATAAACCCTTCATGTCAATACTACACAGCAATTACTGCACACCAGGCATGAAATGGGCAAATAATAATGCCCACTGTTCAGATTACAGGCTATGCACCCAAATACCAACAGCAAATCAGAAAATGGCTGTGATTTCTCAGGCATGTTATTGTTGGCAGTTTTGCTCAGAGATAGATAAGAAAATATTTCCAACAGTTAAAGAGTCATGATGCAACGCATTCAAAACCATAGCGGTAGTGTCTCATAACCAGTGTGATACTTTTTACAGTAGGATCCAGCAATTCTTAGCCGTTTGGCTTTAGGCTCACACTTATACTGAAAGCAACACATTCGTGCTTAAACATCCAGGTGGGAGATGCTCAGACAGTGTTAACAAAAGAAAGGTATTGGCTGGAAGTGCCTGTTTTGATTGGATAATGAGAGAGAGATTGCAAGATATGAAGAGAAAGAGAAAAAACGGAGAGGAAGGCAAGAGTCTTATCAGTTGGGAGGAAACATGCGTGACAGTGGGAAGTCTTAGTCACAGTCCCTCCATCCGACCGTACATGGGGTGTTGAAGGAGGCCAGTGATTGCACAGACACATGGAGGCTAAAAACCCTCTTATCTTACACTGTCATACCTTCTCATAAATCAGTGCGTAGCCATCCGCTCTGCACTGATAAGGCAACCAAACACAGACTGATCCACACCAGGAATTGAAAGAGAGAGACTTTTTTCTTTCATGAGTGGCCTCTCTGGCTCTCTCTCACACTCCCTTCTCCTATCTTCGTTATCTGTTTTTCATTCATCAGATCTGAAGAGCAGACAAGTTATTTTATTATTTTTTTTTTTTTGCATGGGGCTTGTTTGTTTGCAGCTTGCCATATTTTCTCTTGTAGCTTTTCCAGCAGTCTGGTTATGATCATCTGAAAGACTAGTGAATCATTCACAACATTCACACAAGAAAGAGTTGGGAGTGCTGAGAAATGGTCTTTTGATCATCACTGCAATAAAAAAAAAAAAAAAAGTAGCGCCAAGGTTTAATTTTAACTGAATCTGCCAGGTGGATGTCACTGCCACAGGACTACTATGATACCAAAAGTGTGTCATGTCAAGGACAGTTCATCTCATGATACAAAACAGTGGTCCAATGATGACATTTCTGTGGTAGGCAAACCCAGAAGTTATCTCCACAGCTGCTTCCTTATCTTAATAGTTTGTGTCGTTTTGTGGATTAATACACAGTCTATGTGTTTATTACAAATTTATGATATTCAGCATTGAGATAACCTTTACAACCCACCTCCACTTTTAATAGTTTTAAAGGTCGGTCTTGACAAGAGTTGGCCTTTAAAAGACTGATGTAAATCACATACAGCAATGTAGGACCTGTCAACCCAACTTAACACAAAAACTGGGTGTAGCATAAAGGAGCTTATTGTGCCTTTGTATAGCAATTACATTAGGACCATTTACATGGTTAGAGGTACAGTATTTAACTCTGTCATCAACAAAACCCAGTTAACTTCACACCTGATGCACCTGGAAATGCTGTGCAGTGATGCTGGGCACAAGAATATATTGTTAGTTTGTCAAGAAGTAACTACACCAGCATGAGTACAATGTGTAAAAAGCTAATGCTAGGCTGATCTGTAGAACTTGAGCAAGCATCATCACTGCACAAAAAATATCTTTGCAACTACAAAAAGAATATGGGTTTTAGTGACACAGAACAATCCTGGTGTAGTTCCTGTTGTTTTTATGGTCTAATTTGCTCATAATGCATTGCAATGGTTTGTTACTAATTAATCATGCATAGATTGTTTAGTAGGACAGTGTAATCCAGCCACAGTGGTGAAAAGGTAAATTTCACGCTGTGCACCAATCCTTTACGAGAGCGACATTGGTATAATTGAAAGCCATAGACTAATGAATTCCAAGCTTTTTATACTTTCTAAATGTGATTACACTTGAACAAAGCATCATTTAGGTTGGAGATCTTCCCAGTGTCAAAAGACATTTTTTGTTTCCTGTGTGACTCTTAGCTGAGTCGACCACATTAAAACTAGATCCGTCAGCCGTGGAAAAAAGTTTGTGTCTCAGTGTTTGTGCCAGGAGGCGCTGCTTCCTATAAGCTCTCCGAGGGGCTGTCTGTGGTCTTCCATCATTGTAGTGCAGCGAAGCACATGGTCCAGAGGAGCACATCAATTCATCTAACATGAAGTCCTACAGAACATGAAATCCCGGGATCATAGCCAAGCTTTGAGTGATGACTGTTTCAGCATTTGTGCCAAGAGGAGGAAAAGTGAGAGACGAGAACGATGAGAGACAGAGAGAGAGCGAGCAGAGGGAGGAAAAGGACAGACAGAGATGCTTTGAGCATTAATGCCGTGCCAGCGTTGTATGCCACTCCCCCTCCGCTTCCCCAGGGACATGAATGAAGTAAATGAATGATGGACCCAGCCCACACAAACGCCCCTCTTCTATTGAGACCAAGCAGTCCATTCACGGGGATGAGTGAGGCGTCGACACCAACAACAACAATAACAACAGCAACATAGGAGGCCCTTACTCCTATTTCTCATTCATACATATGTATGCAGTCACACAGGCACACACATATGGCACAGATACTATGGACAACACTGCCAACATACCATTAGGGACACCTAGAGGGGGTTCCTGAGAACAGGGCTGACTAACAAAGCGTGGAGGCAAAGGGGCGTGAAAGGGGCAGGCATGAAAAAAAATCTTGGCATAACGTCAATGCAACCGCCACAATAATCAGGGACGAGAGGCCATCTCCTCCCCTCCACAATCAGCACATTATCAGGAAGCCCATCAGTGCATGAACCCAGAAAACAAGGCCTGGAAACCTCATGTTCCACCACATTCTGCCTTTCCTCCTCCACTCGGCTCTTCTCTGTTGCTCTTCCAACACGAGATGGGTTCAGGGGGTTCTCGCCCACACGGGGGTGATCTCACTCAGAGGCCTGACCTTCAAACTCAGGCATTACTTGCCTGAAGCCACAGCAGCTAATGGAACATGGGGAATACAAATCTGATTGAAGCGAGATCAATCTGACAAGGAAGGCTTTGCTATTTACCAAGCATTTACATCTCAAACCTTGAAGGTGGGCTTTGTAATGATGTTAGCATCTGACTGAGGCTCAGTTTTCACCAATTATGCATTCTGCAGGATGTATGTAGAGCGTATGAAAGTAGGAGAGGGCTGAAGCTAAAAAGATGAAATACAGCTCTGACAGGAGCAGGAGGAGAAGGAGGAATGTTCCGGCTTTTTTAATCCAATACTGAGACACCACTACTGCAACCTCCCACAGGATCATGGTCAGGCTCAACCACAGGTCTAATTTCTCCCATAATCACATAGACAGCTACTTGGTCTTCATCCAACATATACTGTACAGACAGAGAGGCTTGATAGACTATTAGTCTGAATCTAGCACACCTGAAAAATTTCATGAGATTGTGGGTGTTTGAGGTTTGACCTCTCATTTATGAAAGGAAGCACTTCCCATAAAACTTTGCCAAACTGGCACAGTGCAGGCTACTTTGATCGTATGAACACTCAGCAAGCAGAAATATTTGTACAAATTTGTACTTTGGCTTCACATCACTTTTTTATTGCTGATGAATAGATGTACGCACTTTGGGCTTTAGTCCAAATGTTCCCCAGTGCCCAAATACTTACAACACTTCTTCTGAGACAACCTGTATGACAATATGTAAGTGTGAATAAAGTCAGCACTTTTCACTGACTAACATCGAACCATGCAGTGCGAGGTTATTGCCGGGGCATTGGCACGGAGCTGAACAGTCCGAGCAGTCACCAGCTGAGGTAAACCATCTCAACCGACACTCATATACAGCTAATGGGAAACAGACACACAATTTGTCCTGAGTATGCCTTTGTGCACCTACACTCCTCTCCTCCTTCTCATTCTCAAATCCCTCCATCTATCCAGAGATAGCAAACCTGACACTGATGCCCTGTAGTCCATTAGCACTCTGAGAGCCCCCGTCTGAGTCTGCTCTATTGCTCCCTTCACATTTTCCTCCACTCACCCTATCTTCCTGACAGTCCTCACTTCGACTCTTGCGCTCCTTATCTGACTCTCTATATCTTTCTGTCTCTGTTCCATCCTGAGCTGGAACAAGACGAGCTCCTCAAGTTCAACATGTCAGTCTCTGTCCATAGGGGGGAGAAGTCTGTAGTCACTCATGTCAAATTCAGATAACATTACTGAGATGGGACTGCAGAAAATCCCCTTAGACACACGATACCAACAATAGCTCCTCAGATAACTCTCCTCCAGCCTGTCTCCTCTAATGTAACATCACTCTCCTTCTTCGGACACACCTGTTATCACCAATAGACGGCCAAACAGTTGTCTTTTCCTACAATATGAGCTCTCACTCTGTGTACAACTAATGATTATTTTCATCATCAATTAATTTGTTGATTATTTCTTAAAATGTCTGTAAAATGTAAAAAAAAAAAGTGAAAAATGCTTCAGAATCGCAAAATAGCTTGTTTTCTCTGACCAACAGTCCACAACCAAATATTATTAAATTTGCAATGATATAAAACTGAGAATACATTATCAAAATGACTGACAGACTAATTGATTTATCAACTAATTGTTTCAAAGCTGCTGCCCAGTTTCTGTAATATGGAGACAAAACAAAAGCCAGTGACCTCATTCACACAGTAGCCAACTCTGACCTCTCAGGGTAATCCCTGCAAAAGCAAATACAGCTTGTTGTTTTAATATTCCCTACAAAAATACATCCTGCACTTAATCACTTCACAGTGCCCTTTGAAAACACTACAAGCAAATAGATCTCATGATTTTGCAGATAGATTAGAGGTGCAACCAATAATTATTTCCATTATCAATTAATCAATTAAAAAGATTCTGATTTATCGTTTGATCTATAAATTGTCAGAAAATAGTGAAAAATATACAGAGCCCAAGGTGACGTCTTCAAACTGCTATTCACTTCAATTTACAATGTTTTAAATCTGAGAAACACAACAACATCTTAAATTTGTGAAGCTGGAAACAGCAAATGCTTCGTATTATTGTTCGATAAGTAGCTTGAATGATTAATCAGCTAATGAAATTGTTGTCTGTGAAGGTTCATCTCAAATCAATGCAAGTGGTACAAAGTCTGGAGAAAGTTGAATCTGAATCACTGGACCAGAGTTTTGATTGAAGATGTTTCGTTGTTCATCCAAAAGGGCTTTGGCAGACAGAATCAAAACTGTTGCCAATTCATTCGACAAATCAGTTAAAAGGATTCATAGTTCAAGCACTACAACATTGTTCCTTTTGTTGCCAGACATATTATTTGCAGATATTACAGATATTACTTGCACTTTACTGTCTTTGTACTTGTTTTTTATTGCATCTGTTCTTCTTGTTTACACCATAGCACTGAAGGAATTTCCTCCCCCTGTATACTGAGTATTGTATATGGAGAGAATTAATGGTAAACGGTGAGCCAGACACTATAGAATCAACTAAGCCAAAACAAAAGAAGTAGCTTTGCGATGGATCTGAGGTCTGAGGTATGTGTTGAAGTAACACTGGATATAAACATGCATACAGTATATGTAGCTATATATCACAGAGTGTGTGTCTCAAGTAGTTTCCCACCCCAAGGGTTCACAATAGCCACCATATGAAGGAGGTCAATGGCACTGCAGTAACAGGATCCCAACACTGACAGACAAATGATAATGAATGATAGCTGTCTGAGTAAACAAGCTGAGAGAGGTGCCCTTGACCCGCTGTCTCCTTAATTTCAGTCCGGGCTGCAAACCCCCCCACCCCCACGCAAGGACTCCCACACCTTGGCCACATCTGGAGAGCACGTCCAGTTGGGTGGAGCCTCCACACAGAGAAACCAATGCTCCATTTATTTGCTCACTAAACTCTCCAACCCTCCATGACAACTTCAACAAGATCCCACCACATCCTTATCAGAGTCTATTGTTTTAGCTAATTTATTTTCTCGTTCGTCTCAACTAAGCCTTGAAGCCTCGACGCTGCTTCACTTCAGGTTTTCCTGAGAGCAGACGAGACAGCAGACATCAGGGGAAATAAGCACAGCGCTGTGATTACATCCCACCTCTCCTCTGTGGAGAGAATCATTTGAACCCGATTCGGATTGTGAGGAGTGACAGGTAGACGCTGCTATGGCAACCAAACCAAAGCAGTGTCATATATAGCTCTTTACAGAAGCACTGCAAGCATGTGAGCATGTGAGCACACACACACACGCACACACACACACACACACACACACACACACACACACACACACACACACACACACACAAGACTCTCTCCCATTCCTCTCTGTCACTTTGAATCTTAAGAAAACCACCTCTTGT
The DNA here is from genome assembly GCA_008360985.2 of Macquaria ambigua. NCBI lineage: Eukaryota > Metazoa > Chordata > Actinopteri > Centrarchiformes > Percichthyidae > Macquaria > Macquaria ambigua. The sequence goes on along the minus strand of VMKM01000160.1, from coordinate 316,466 downwards.
AAAAGCAGTTACCATCTCCCTCTCTAACTCCGTCTCTAACCACAACAACTGTCGTCCTCTTCAACTCCCCCGCCCTCCTGCTCTTCTTCTTCTGCAGGTGGTGAGGTTGATCACAGCCTGCATAATAATCTGCCTCTAATAATGATTAAAATCACACCTCATGAATTATGGGCTCTGTAAAGTGCTCAGAGGCCCGACAGGAAACAATTACAAAGGCTACACTAACCACTCTAACTACACAAGCTGATCCAATCAAGTTCCTCAAACATGAGAAAAACATGGCATTGGTATGATGTAGCACTGTGGCATATGCCTATTTTTATCCTGTCTGCCACATTTCGATCTAAAAAATTGGCTGCAGCAGGGACCAAGAGACACAAAACACACACCAGGATGTACTCACTATCTATCACACACTCACCTACACACACACACACACACACACACACACACACACACACACACACACACAAATCTCACATTGTGGCTGTCTTTCACCCCCTGCTGAGTGTTGCTCCCCTTTACACAGCAGACAGAGAGTTGGAAGGGCTATTTATCGAACCTGCGAAAGCATCCCCTCTGTGCAGTAAACTATCATTCACATAAAGAAAAAAACTATTCACACAGAATGTTTTCAAAACTCCTGGAAACCTATAAATGGTACAGAGTTGCGAAGTGGTATGAGCCATCTCAAGCACCCAGTGTTCATAAAAATTCTGTTTTTGCATAGACAATGTTAGGTGACTGTGGTTAGTTGGAGCACTTCTAAGGCTTGGATGGACATTAAACTCTCTATCCTCAGTACAAAAAGATGACAAAGTTTGTTTGAAAATTTGATAAAAAGTCAAAAGGTACAACTCTGCATACATATAAGAAGATAGGTACAGTGTTTACTGTAAGAAACATGGAATCACCTAACTTAAAATTTGGCCGTGTGCGACGCTAACAGCAAGAAAACTAATGATTAAAGTTCGTATAGGAACCTGATGAAACATTCAGCAGTTTATATCAGTTTAATTTCAGATTCTGCATCAATGCTAGACGTATTCAGCAACTTATGACAAAGCCGCTTCTTCTCTGTAACAGTGGTGACTGATGCTCATGGGTACTGTAGGACTTTGAGCTATTTTCCATATCAAACTGACGAGAGAAACATGATTTCACAGAAACAGTGTTGAAACTATTTAAGCTAACAGCCACATGATAAACCTTTGTTACATTATGCCAGCTCAGAAGAAATATTCAGATTGCAGCAAACAGTTTTCAATCTGGAGCTTTTCACTGGGAGCAATGATTTGTATGTGTATTTCTCTGACATCATTAAAGGGTGGGGAGCCAGCAATTTGTTGAGTGAAAATGACTAAAATGGGCTACACAATGGAGACACATTATTTCCTTTCAAGCCTGCGATCTAAGTTAGCGCTGCACTTACTGCATGTTCGCCGAGCTGGTATGCAAAACCTCTCTGTGCCCTCGGTTGCACATGTCCACCCACTCCTCCCTTGTTCCCTCACCGTTGTGCCTTCCCTCAAGGAAAGTCTGGGCACTTTAGAGACCCCCCCTCTCCCCTTTTCAGTGTGCTAAAACAGTGCGCTCCTGCTGTGGGCGGCATACTGGGTGCTCTCCTCCCTCACCTGACACTGCCAACCTCTTATCAACAAGCAAATGTAGAGGGTGTGAGTGTAGAGTAAAGGCAGAGGAGGAGGACGACGAGGCAGAGGAGGAGAGGGAGATAAAAAAACAGAAAGAAACAGACAGGAGGGACACTATATTTAGCACTGGAGCTGTCGCCTTCTGTTTTTCTCTCCTGAATAATCATAGTTTGACAGCATGCATCCTGCAGAGCAGAGGTTGCTGGGATGCAGTACCCCCCCTCCCCTCCTCCACCAGCAGCATCTCTGGAGAGAAAGTAGCAAAGTATTGTAATAATTGCTGCAGGCTTGCGTGCCACAGCCACCGCACATTACTCTGTGGAAACATTTTTCAGCGCCCTGACATTCTCTAATGGAGAAAATAGTGAAGAGAGTGAGTTTTGGACTACAGACTGTTGCCAACAGGTACAGTGTTGCATGTGTTATGCACACAAAGAGAGCAAACTGCATCCAAGTGCTGTGTGTACGAATGAGCAGCAACGTGACTGAAAGACATCCATTATTTCTCAGAATTGGAATGCATGTAGGAGGACAGGGACAGTAAAAGGCTGTGACAAACTTGTTACACTAATGTACCAATGATGATTATCTGCTGGGAAAGAAGTAAACAAGCACAGCTAGAAGATGCTGTATGTGAGCAGTTCAAACGGTGCACAATGGACCGATAGCCGGTGCAAAAAGCTTATTTGCTTTTGTGGAAAAACTAGCAAACCAGTGTTGCTGCTGGTTTTTGCTTGTTTCTCAAAAATAAACAAGTCACTCATTATTTTGTTTAGAAGACATGTTGATCCTGCATGTCATTTATTTCCTAAAGCTTTAACTTGTTACACTACTTTTCTTTCATGGCCCCATCATTGCTTGTTGTTCTCCTCTAGTATAGGAAAATTACCATCCAGACATTGTTTGATAACATTTCTGCCATTTCTCATGACAAAATCATGAAGAGAATATGGGTGTTACAGGTTTTAGATTACTGTAAGAGTGAAATGACATGTTATATAAATGTAAAGATGCATGCCTGACTAATTTCTTCTTCTTCTTTGGGATCAGGAAACCCTTTAAAAAAAATCCCAATAGCAGCACAAGGAAATAAACAACCAATACAAAGGTTTCTTAGTCCCCCTGTGGATCTTTACAAAAACATGGCAACGAAAAATCCTCATTTAAACTAATAGGCTGTAAAAATCATTCCAAAAACTTCTTTCTGGAGCAACAATCTGTCTCTGTTCCCTCCATGTTTGGCCATGTTGACCACTTCTATGCCTGAACATAAATGTTCATTAGACAAAGCAATAACATTGGCACCTCACACTGTAGATGATTATTATTATCATTGTTTATTACCAATTTAATTATTTATCACAGAATTAATGACTACATTATGACAACTTTCCAAGTAGGTTTCATTGTGCAATGCAGGTCTCATTATGTTTAACATCTCTGATGATGCATGTAATGTAATGCACGATAATGTGGTCTGATGATATGGCTAATTAATGACATTACTTTTGTAGCTGAAGTGCAGGAGGGTTTCTGGGTTATGAGAACAACGTGCTTGCCATCTCCCTGGTGATTAGCCAATCACAGTAGCTGGTTACACACAGCTTGTTCACCTTTGTTTGAAGGAGATGGATCAAGACAATCGAAGCAGCAAGAGGATGCATGTCTAAATGACTTATGGTGACTTTGTATGCCTTTTTTACGTCCGTGGGATTGTTGCAGGCAAGCACCATGTCTGTCAGATTTGTCTGGACTGCACTGGCCAGACTGAAGATCCTTCCAGGGTAGCCAGGGGTCATGAGCTAGCAGACAGGTTAGCTGTGGATAAGCTTTCAGCAGCTCATTGATTGCTCAGACTTGATTGCAGCAAGGCTTGGCTGAGGCACTTTGCACCGTCTCTAGTGTCACAAATCTCTCAGCCTCTTCACTTCTTTATATCCATCCACCTACATACTGTAGAGGAACGCCTCACTGATATGACTTGAGGAAGACAAAGGCTCTTCTCATGTACTATATATACACACACCTAAATCTGCCTATAGAACATAATCTGTGGAAGATGAGGTCTATTGTTGCAGAGTCAGAAATAGAACGACCAGTAAAGTTCAAACTCAGTAGCAGCTCCTAATTATTCAAAGAATAAAGAGGTGGAGGACATCTCGCCATTTTCTGATCTTAACCCTGAAAACTGCCGGGAGAGATGAACCGATAGTGAAGCCTTTGTTCAGGTGCGACAACCCATTACGTGGGACAAAAAGACTGTCGGGGAAAGTGCAAAGTCAATGGAGTAACCTTAAGATTGTCCCTGAGAATTAGTCCAATTACAGGACGGCCTGGCTTTGTCTGGCTTTCTTCCCAGAGCTAACCTTGTACCCAGGTGTTCCATGGAGTACTAAAGAGGCCAAAGAAAAACAAAGTTAAACACTTTCGAATGGGCCCGAGGATTAGCGTAACAAGCTATTACTTGTTAATATGGTGCCATTCTCCCACAGTTTGAGGGCAGTTAACCTCGGGTGTGTGACTGGCTTCTGTTTGAAGGGTCACAACCTCTCAGAGCCTTGCGCACTAAAATAGCACGTGATTACAGACCTTGTTTAAAAGTAAATATAGGAGTTCTCAGCAGCTGATCTAGGCCAGCCTCGTTCAGACCTTTATGAGAGAGAATACACCTACGTAACTGTGACCTTTTGAAAAATGTTCAGTACATCCAATAACTGACACTCTAATTTGAAAAAGTTATTTTCATAACCTCAACTACATTGCATTAATGTGCAACTGACAAAAAGTTATAGTGCAGAATTTGTAACATGCCGTGGGTGCGTTAAATTATTTTTTTGGACAACACACAATGTTTAGTTTGAGAGATGCATTGCAGCCTGGTGTTTTGTAAGTGTGTGTGTGTGTCTGTGTGTGCTATTTGCACTCTTTTGAAGTCCGGGTTGATGATCTATCCCTACGAGCTTTGAATGGACATTCCTTTGGTCTTAGCCTCTGTTTGCTCTCTTGGTCCTTATCACAGTTAATAACTCAGCCTGCGCTAACACATTCAGTAGCTACTTTAGGAACCTTAAAAGACAAAATAATCAGCTCAGGTTGCTTATGGGTGTTTACACCGTGAACCTTAGTTTTAAGAGATCTGGTAGTGAAAATGTACTTACTGGATTATTCTTTTCTTATTATTATTTCAGGATCCTGCAGACATGGAGATTAAATGTTGAACAGGAATGAACATAATACAAGTGTATAAAATCTACTAGTATACTCACTTTCATTTATTGAATAAAGGAAAATGATCAAACAATTCATATTAATAAAAATATGTACAAAAATTGAAAAAGAATGACAAGCCAAATACCAAAGTGCAGGATTTTCTTAGACTGTGCGCCAGAAATTAAACCTCAGTTATTTGTCGGTGTGATGTTACATGTGATCTGATTTGGTCAGGCTTTAATGTATGAAAGTCCTTTAGCTTTTAGTTATGCAGAGTTTCAGGAAAACTGGCATATAATATCAATACCTCAGTACAAAATAAAGCTGAAAAAGTCACTGCTGAAAAGTAGAGATTAATAAATGGCAGTGTATGCAGAATGGAATTTGAAAGTGTTTATAGCAGATGGCCCCAGTGAAATGCAGTTCTAATACTGTATATGCCATACGAGACATTGTAATCTTTCTTTAGAGAAACATGTGAGCGTGTCTATGTATATAACCCGTTGTCTGTTGCTTCGATAGAGGGCAAATATTTGAAAAGCAAAGACAAAGTGTTGGTTCTCTTGTGTCAGAGTCTTGGATTTCAGCCAAAAGCAACAAAATCTTCTCTACCAGCTTTATAAAATGCAAATAATCAGCGGGAAGTGATACTGTGTAACCTTTATGGATAAACATGTGAGGCTGGGTCACAGACAGAAGCACAGACAATGCAGTAAAAAAAACAAAAAAACAGATTCTGTTAGCTGCTACAGTTAGCAGCTTACATTTGCAGCTTGTCTCTTTGTTTTGTTTTATCATCACAATTGAAATGCTTATTAAAAATTAGCTGGGTTGCGTTATCAGAAGGCACTTTTTACAACAAATCTTTATGCCAGCACTAGACAGATATCATGAAACCTAAAGGCAATTATTTGGTTAAGTACACTGGCACATCAGAAATTAATAAAAGCACATTACAGAGCTATTCCCAGCAGTACGGTGCAAAACCAATACAATTAGGGTGCATTTCTAGTCTCCAGCTATCTGAGGTTGCTCTGTGAGGCATAAAGTAACCTCCAAAACTAATTAAAAACAAAAAAGGAACTCAATTAAAAGAAGTAGAAAATAGATGAACTCTTTTCTGCCAAGTATATGTGAGACCAGCGGAGTGTGAAATCCAACTCGATTAGAGACGGAGAGAAAGAGATGGGATTCGAGAGAAAAAACAAACAGGTAAGCAAAATATCTGAGCAAGGGGGAGAAACTGAGCAAGGGCAAATCTTCATTGACAAATCCCTTCAGTTTAAAGAGTTCAGCTTAGCGAAAGACCATCATAAATTCACAACAAACAAATGAAAGCAAATAAGTTATTTCTGTTAGTCCAGGACTGACCACATATGGGGTGATAAATACACACTAGGAACACGTGACAGATGATAGATGTCAAAAGAAACGTGATTTTCCACAACTGTAATCATTTATCATGTGATTTCAGTGCCATGATTTGCAGGGAAACCTCCCATTCAGTGTTCCTATTCAAACTCGACACAGAGCTGAGATCTGAAGTGTGGTGGGACAGGGATCTGAACTCATCTGATGCTTATTAAAGTCTTCTTCAGAGGCAAGTACTATAACACCTCGAGAGCTTTACATGGACACGATGGCTACGCCGGCGCTGGAATGACAAAGCACAGGAGACTGCACTGCTGAGACCTTATTTTAACAGGACAGTTCACACACACACACACACACACACACACACACACACACAGGGTCTCATGTGGCACTGGCAAACATTCATAACATGCTGGATGTGCGCCCTGAGTGTGTGCCCAGCCAAGTGTTAAATCTGACTTGATTTCAGAAGGGAACCGAGGTCACACAAAGGCCTGTTTGGGGAACTAATAGCAGCCAGGCAATTAAATGAAGACATATTCTCTGGCCCTGAATAGTCAGGACAATCAGCAGCACATCTCCTCGTCCCTCTCATCACGCCTCTCTCACACCGACACACAATCAAACTCTCTGTTAGGCGGTGAAGAAATAAATGCCGGGCCTGCCAAGCCCTGAATTCAACTAGTGCCAATAGTTTACCCATTCCAGTTATTTAACAAGACCAAGACATTAAAGAGAAGTCACTATTACACCAGTGATCACTTCTACATGTCTGGAGAGACACACAGAACTACACAAACTGGGTCACAGACACAGCAGTATTGTGAGTGCCTTACCTTTGAAGGACAGGAAGATCCTGGGAGCAGAGAGGGGCTCGTTGGAGGTGGGCAGCCCCCCGGAAGATAGGGCCAGCAGGGCCAGCAGCCAGCACAGTTTGTCCCACAACATTGTCCCTCTGTTTGTTAACAGAGGAGAAGGAGAGTCCAGGAGCTGAGGGACAGAGAGGGATGAGCGTCAGACAGCAAGCCTGCACGTCCACCTCACAAACCAACTGCAGCAACCATTTCTCGGTCACTGAGCTGCAATAATAAACCAGTTTGCTTTCTTACAGTCAGTGTAGTCACAGTGTAGTCTTTGTATAGCTTTTTGATACTGAAGTCATACACTGACAAGACAGAAAATCAAGCAGGGACTGAGACACAAAGCTAAAAACTGGATCTGTTTTATAGCCTTTTATATCTGCTGTGCATAGTCTGTTGGTTGGGGAATCAAAACGCTTAAAATCTTGACCAGGTAATTGTATTAGGGTGTGCAATATAGACTAAGTAACTTAACCTGAACCATAAAACCTGAGGCTTGTAGAAGTCTGGAAAGAAACTCTGCTCGTTCAGAACTGAATTGTCATCATTGCTGCTGGGTTTTTTTGTTGAATCTCTCATTGTAATGTGTCTTTCCTAACCGCCCACAGTTATTCCTGCCTGTCTGCTTCTGTGTGCTGTAAGGGCAACAGTCTGAATGGACGGAGTCTCCTTCCTGCCAGAAGGAGCCACCGCTGCTGCCCGCACCTCCACGCTCACTGCAGATCCTCACTTTTCGTATACTGACACAAAACGTCTCTGTGAAAGCTGGTCAAGAAATATTAATACTATCATACAGCAAGAGCTGAATTCCACCAGTAGTACACGGAGTTAAGCCTGGCGCGCGCACTGGCAGTGCTCACAGATTAAATCACAAAGCGCATCAACATGCTGTTACCCGCCACAAAGGGAGCTGAAGTTAATAATATCCCCATAAAAGGATCTGAAGACTCTCCAAGTTATCAGCGTGCGGACGAGGTGGCACAACTTTGCGAAAATGCCAGCACAAAAAAAAAATGTAAGCTAGAAAGAAACGACTGTGCCACGTTTGGAGACAATAAACCAAATTTAGCGAGGGTGTTTGGCTGTAATTGTCCATGCATGGCACTGATCTACTCGTAAACGTGGATCTGAGTCTGAGGTCAAACTGTCAGTCAGGGTTTAAGATCAAGTTCCATATTGAGCCCCTGAAGGCAGAACTCCAAAGCAGATCCGTTAACCAAAATAAAGCTTGACATGGGCTTTGAGTTATGAGGACATGAACACGAACCACGTGCCATTTATAAAAGGTAAATGCGATTTTAAAATGTGAAAAGTTACATAGCCTTCGTTTAATCACTGGGAATAGCAGATTTTGAAGGTACAGCATCACATACAGCAAAAACTTTCAGTGCCTCAGAACTCACGTTGTCCACCAAACACACACACACACACACACACACACACACACACACACACACACAAATGTTCTTGCAGTATTTGCAATTTGTATTTGAGCGCATTGCTCATTTAAAACTACCTCCCACGCGCCGGAGAGCACACACCAAAAATATAAATACAGGCGAACTTAAGTATGTTGCTTAGAATAAACTATTCCACATATTCAGGACAAAATTCTTTGACAGGACTTTTAAAATAAATTGTATATATTAGAGGCTTCTATCTTGCACATGCAGCGCAGGCATCATGTCCTTTGGCTCGACTCCACCAAATGTGGCTTCCTACTGATTTATGGGCACATCTGTCTCAATACAAATAATTAATTTGACTTGTCAAAACATCACTTGCATTGTGACCTACCTTCTAGTTAAGTCCAGTGAATATTGTGATAAAGCTGGTCAACATTTAAAACCATCCACCCAGATCCTTTGAGCTCCTCTGTCCGCACGCAGGAGTATTCAGTGTATCCGCCGCAGATCCTGCACGATTATCCCAGAGCCAAACAAAGCTTGGATTTAAATTAACTTGACGCGGCCGCCTTAACTTGAAGTGATCTCTAAATCGCATCAACAGATTCTGTATTTTCCACTGAAGGAGGTTAGAAACAAAGAGTTGTTCCTGGAGAGATGAGTGGCGGAGCGGATCTTCAGCCGTGCGCAGCAGCGCTCAAGTGTGTAGTGCGGGGAAGCGGCTTCTGCAGGTGGATAGACTGAGGACTCCCGGCAGTGGACACACCCATGGGGGAGGGAACCTACCTTAGCATCCCTGCGCTGCGTCCCGCCCCAAAATTTAGCACAAAACAAGTCTGTTTTGCATCTTCTTGCACTCCAGAGGGACTCCAGAGGTAAACTCACTTAAAATGGTGAAGAACACGCTGTAAGTTGGGTAAAGGGCAGCTGGAGGAGATGTGGAGATGTCCAAAATGTTCTGCTACAGTTGAAACATGCAAATATGTTTTTCACTTAAAAAAAGGGAAATATTTGTTTTTTAAATCTCCTTTTAATTACTTTAAAAGCATTTGGCAACAGATATTTGCAGTGTCATAGTATTTCCCACTGCCCTGTAGCCTAATTATCATCTCCCATATCTTCAGCCTTGGAATATGGGTTTTTATTTTTTCCTACATTTTTTCTTAAGTGTGGGAACACAGTTGCATTTGGGCTACTTCTGCGTTTATACTATACCAGTGTGGTTTGTTCCCCTGAAGTTGATTCATGAAACCTAAAGCCTGTAGTAGGTGAGAATTATGCAACATGTTTTCATTTCCATTAGCATTTATCTTTGTCACCAAAAAGTAGACATATTAAGATAAAGATAGATAAAGATAAAACAAGCAAAGACATGTGGACATGTTTAATTTTTTTGTGGAGCTTTCAAACAGTGAAACGTTTCCAATTCAAATATCCCCATAATGACTTTATTGCAGAATAAACACTGCAAAATACACATACTCACCGCAATACAGGACACATTGGAACTTGTGTTAATGGGATGTAGGCTTCATTTAGTCTGAGAGAGGCAATATTCACAACCATGCAACCTGTGTCCAAACTGCATGCAACAATAAGGTCTTAAACGCTGAACTCAGATGTTTCTGTTGTATGGCCAATGTTTTTTTTTTTTTTTTTTTAGAGGAAGAGCTTTTCTTTTGAATGTCCAGAGGAAGCTATTTTTACATGGCTGCTTGAGTATGAAAATAGGACTGAGGTCATTTCACTACTTGATTAGCCTGTGACTGCCAGCTACTGATTTTTATTAGCTGACTGGAGCCAACATCGAGTTGTGCTAAGAAGCTTTCAGATGCCAGGTCTGAGCCAAACAATTGTTCAGTATCTGCTGGTGTTGGCAGTCTCACAGTATGGAACAGTGTTTGCTTTTTGAATAAAGTATGAATCACTTAATATATTTTGACTCAGGCAGAGAAGAAAGAAAACCAAGCCGCCAATGATTTAAGATGAGAAGAAACAATTTTATTTGATGCCAACAGCTGCTGCACAACTCCTGGCCACAACAGGAATGTGGCCGCACATTCACATAAGAAACATTTGAAAAGTGGCCAGATGCAGATGAGGTAGATTTCCTCCGACACCTCGGCGATCTGACAGAGGATCACTGGCTCTTGCCTCAGATAGGCATCAGATATTCATGGGCAAATGGAGCCTTAAATCTTTTAATCTCACTCGATCCCTCCCCTGATCACACTGGCTTATTTTGCTTCTCATCCAGTCAACGCACAACGCAGCTGACGCCCAGTGTGCATGCTTATTATTCCATAAATGATAAATACAGTAGCTTCGGTTTCATGCAGTCTTAGGGACAATACTATTGCAGAAATGTATAAAATCAGAGAGGAATTTGGATCACACAAAGACTTTCTTTCATTGAATCATGGCTGTAGAGCTGATTTACTGTTTCCTTTGTGTTTTTTAGTTCACAGGAAAGATAATGTTACAGTGACAAACCATAAAACCTGCACCACAGCAAAACTGACTGGGTGGTAATTTCACTGAAACTTACTTGTCTACTCCATTCAGAATGACCAAATTGGTGATGTATGACTTTCAGTATTTTCATGTTTATTTTGTCATTTATTTTGTCAAATATACATGTACTTTCCATCTTTTTCTAACTTTTGTGTTGAGGGGAATAAATTGGATTTGTAACAAAAAGGCATGTTAAGCACCTTTATGCTAAATGTGAACAAAAAGATACTGGATCTCTGGCTGTGACTTTGAGTTGTCTGTCCTTTGAAAGATGTCTTGGAAAGACAATCACTGCATTAGTCTATGCAAAAGAGGCTTCGCAGTGTGACTCTAGGCTTTGATGCTCATGGCAGAGAAAGGAAGAGAGCTCAGCATCAGTATTTGCCATTAAAAGTGTTAAATTTCCCTTGATACCAGCAAAGAGCTCTGGGAAACAATTACCCCCACGCTTACGAGCTCACGCACACAACGCAGGAGATATTGATACGTTACAGTCCGTCTGAATCTTGGGACGATCTTGAAAAATCATCAGATTTTTTTTTTTTCTCACACACAAACACAAAGAGGCACACAGCTCAAATTATGCAGGTAGGCGTTCATGTTTGAAGGGTGGTCTGAGCACCAGACTGTACAGAGCCAAAAAAACAACAACTTTCATAAATATCTGGAACACAACTCCCAATCCCTCAGGACTCACCAAGAATAAATCAGTCTAACAATAAAATCCCTTTCCCCAAACTTCACATATCAGCAGTTCAAACAGCCTCCAATCAAAATGTATGTGGACCAGCCAAGTTTAATTGTGTCATTACTGATACTTCTTTTTGTTTCCTATGGCTCCATCTATTCCTTTTTTCTCTCTTTCCTCTTTCTTTTAGTCTCCCCTCCTCTGTCTTGTAGCCAACAGCTGCATGTTGTTTCCTATATTTCTTTTTAATCAACAATATTATTCCCATCTTCAGGCCTCTGGTGGCCTCACCATCTGTCACTTGCGTGAGACAAGAGGAAAGCAATTATTGAATCCTGGCTTTGAGGAGCGCCCGCCTTCATAAAAGTCCCTCATGCTTTCCAGTTTTTCCCTCTAGCGTTGCTTTCTCTCTTGCAGCTATCTGAGGAGTAAAATGTGAAAGATAATGTTGAAACCAAAGATCACCATCGGGTGCCAGACCACAGAGGCAACACATTTAAAAGTGACGTTAAGGCGTTTTGTTCTGCAGAGGAGATGCCAGGTTTATAAATCTTGCGTTTGAATACTGCTGGTGGGAGACTTTATTCTTCTTTCTCTTGAGAAGTTCTATGCTTGTTACAGATATTACACCACTTCGCTTCAAATGCTTCACTTTTATCAGCCAGACTAAACCTGCCAGTTTTAACAATGTGAGTTTGACTGCAAGTTGAATATCTATTTAAAAATGTTGTCAGATTTCCTGGAGGACATGAAGACAACGCTGCATAGATTATTGTTATCATTCTTACCGAGTTCTCTGAGGATTGTTCATTAGAACCATTTTACATTTATTTATCCACTGCGACTCGATTCACAACGACATTAACATTTACTTCGAAGACGCTGGTGATTTTCATGGAAACAGGTGCCAGTGGGGAATACAAATCCAGGCAGTATAATAGCAGAGGTCATTCTCTTATGAGTTTCATTACATTCAATGAATTTTTCCTCCAACCTTTTGCCATCTATGACTCCACCAGCCATGGAAAGTAATTATTAACAGGCTGTGACAACCTTAACCTCTGTCTGCTGGCTCCACCACATGATAGGGAGGCAATTAACAGCTGTTCATTACGGATGAGGTGAAGAAACAAGTGCACCCGCACATTGCTGCGCACATCTGCACGTATGCACGCATCTAAATGACACGGACAGATGTGAGTGCACACACATCCTTACACAATTGACCATGCACAGTACACTAGCAACATACACACACACACACACAGCTGAGGATGCCGTGGCACAGAGAATGGCCCTCAGCGCTCTCTGAGGGACACATCGTTTGTGTTGAATTTAATGAGGGAACATGTACTCATCCCTCCACCTCACCGGGAGAGCTGTTACCTTTTGGTGTGATAAGATATTAAAAATTCACACTGTTTCTGCAGCGCTTTGACTAGTACGGCAGCACGCTCATTAGCATTTAAATGGGAAAAAGATAACGCCGCACTTCGCAGAGTCATACCTCCATCACAAAGCTGGCAGACAGAGAAGAAAACTTGAATCAGGCCCTGAAAACTTTGGCTGTTCTTAGACCCATCAGAGTGGAAATAGTTACATTTCATTACTAATGTTGTGTCATTGTCTGTTTTATTTAGTTTTTATACCTCATATATGCTATAACTGTCAGTGTATCTAACTTTAGACAAACATTTTAGACAAAAAAATGTATTGTTTTAAAGGGAAGTCTAAATCAGCACTGCTGGAGACGCTTTCAAATCCCACCTCATATTTTATTGTTTATTGTTAAATAAAAAGTGATTTATTAGGAATCAGGGGAGATTTTCTTTATGTACAGCATGTAGCAAAACAATAAAAAAAAAGTTAATTGAATGTAAAATCTCAAATAAAAATGCTGACTCTGAGGCCACTCTCTTGTTGTTGGAGCAGTTCCAGTTATTCTGTCTTGTTACTGTAATATTAGAGCCACAATTGTGTGTTTTCTCTCACAGTAATAAATACAGCAATATTGGTCTATTATTCCTCAATACATTCGAGTCTGCAGGAGAGACATTCACCCCGTGTTTGGAGATTCCCATTCAGACCACATACTGTTATTTAGTGAGTGAACCCGGACTAGAAAAATACTTTGGATTTTTGTTGGCCTGGCGTGATGCTAGCAATGTTGACTTTAACAATTAAATAGTCAAGACACTGTAAAGCTAAAACAATAGCCTCTCTGTAATGCCAATAAATGTAGTGGACAATGCTATTGCTTGCTAGCGAATCTGTAATTAGCCAAACATTTATGCTGTGATGTACATTCTGTTTAGCGTGGACTTTTCTTCCTTTGATTACTCACACATGACATGCCTTTTGAGCTGCACTTTCAAGATTAATGGCACCCTTTTCTCCGTGCATATTTTTCTCATCCAGATCTCGCTGTGTTTGGCTGATTGTCATTTTTCTGCTCGTATTTGTTCCTCAGCCTTTTGTCACAGAAGCTGACTATGACTCAGCTGGAGCTTTGCGGAGCTAAAAATGGGACAGCTGCCTTTTTTAAATGACACAACTTTGTCTCATTGTATCTGGCTCACATGTCTCCTGCCTGGGAACAGAGGGAGGAGGGCAGCTGTGGTGGGATGATTTGGTATGAATTAAAGCTGTTTCCTAACAGGCTCCACAGGGTCTGATCCTGTCCCCTGCTTGTCTGGTGGATTCTCTCTCCACCAGTTTCAGCCAGAGGAGAGCATGTATTACATTACATCAGCTCTTTTCCCCCCCTTGTCTTTTTCTTCTTCACAGTAAAATGTACTTCAAACAATAACAGTGGTTTTATATTTAGCATGACTTTGTGGTTGAAGGTGCCCCGGCCATGCTACCTGTGGTTGGTTGAGGGGGGTTTGTGTAATAGTTTTCCCATGCAGTGTTGCTGGCGTGGGCCTCATGAGGGTCCGGTCTGTCAGTGTCATTCTTCATCGCCATCCAGCCGCAGGTCTCTGGCCAGAGGGAGAGACTGAAGACAGCAAGAGGAAATGACTATGCCTTTTGTTCTACGCTGTACTCAAAAGTGGTCAGCTTTTGGAGTTGAACTCAATCTAATGTAGTCTGTGGTCTGATAGGGGAATACATGGGACTTTTTGCCATAGTCTAGTTCTTTAATTATTTAAAGACAGTGAAAACCTACTCAATATGTACAATTTTTTGTTGAGTTTCTTATTCTTATTTTCCTGCATTATATTATGTACTGAAAGACTAAAAAAAGAAGTGTTGGCTTACAAGAAAGCACTTTGCTGTTGCTGTAACAATATACAGACATCCTACTCCTGTCCTTTCTTCTTCTTCTCTTTCTGTTCTTTCCCTTCCTCTGTTTGTTATGATTTGTATGGAAAGAAAAGAATGTTAAACATAACTAAGGATGAGAACAATTAAGAAGGTTTGTGCGACAATGCAGATTTAGCTGGTGTAATCTCCTTTACTAGGTCACTCCTTATTAGCCGTGCTAGCGGCATGGCTCTAGGGATGGCAATGTCGGCCTGTCGATCCACCACTTGTGTCCAGACTGAAATATCTCATCAACTGTTGGATGGATTGGCATGAAATTTTGTACAGATATTCGTGGTTCCCAGGGGATGAACCACAATGACTTTGGTGATCCCCTGACTTTTCCTGTAGCCTTCACATTTGTGGTTTTGAGTAAGATGTCTCAACAACAATTGGAGGGATTGCCGTGGAATTTGGTTCACACATTCATGTCCCACTCAGGATGAATTAGAAGAACTTTGGTGATCTGACTCTTCATCGTGTGTCATTGTCAGGTCAAAATTTCAATTTTTCCTATAGTTTGTGTTTGTTGCTAATTAGCAAACATTAGCATGCTAACACACTAAACTAAGATGACCATGGTCAACATTATACCTGCACCAGCATGTTAGCATTGTCATTGTGAGCGTGCTGATGTTAGCTCAAAGCACAAAGGTACAGTGTCACATATCTGCTAGCACGGCTGTAGAATCTTGATCTTGTTTTCAGTCTACAACCGACAAGGACAGGATTGTGTGTGCTCATGTGGGGTTGAAAATTTTGAGTATGCAGTGTTTAAAATATATATTTACGATGCCTGTCTTTAATTTGCCCTCCTTTTGCAGCGACTCTAGCTGGACTATGCGGAGTCTCTTGTCCTTCACCCTTCCCTGGCCCATCTCATCCTCCTGTCATCGCTCGCTCTGATGAGGCCGTGAAACAGGTGGTTTGAGAATTCAAAATGACATAGGAGAGATAGAAACCAAACAGTTGTGTGAGTGAGAGAGAAGCAGAGGAAGATTTTGCGTGTGTGCCTGGGCTCATAAAAGGGAGAGGAAGAAAGGAAGGGGCCACCCAAAAACAACAATAACAAACAAAATACTAAATTTGGTAACTTGGTGTTTTTGCTGATCATTTCTGCAGAACCCACTTCCATATTTTTGTTTTACTTCTGTCTCAGAGTTGTTTCAGATTTCCCCTCTCTGCACAGACTGTCAGCCTGTTGCCAGAACACACCTAAATTAAATTAAAGTTAATGAAATCCATCTTGATTCAAACCCTGGACTCTAAAGGATCACAGATGAAGAGAGACAGATTGTACGATTTATACAAGACAAAAGCATTCATGACTGTGGCATTGTATAGTTCAGTTGAAACAGATATAGTGACTTGCATTGATAAGAGGAAATACTTTCTATGTAACATGAAAACTCTGTCTAACAATGGCCTAAAAGAAAAGTTTTCTCAGCTCTGCAGAAAGAGAGCAAATCTGCCTCGACATCTGTTCCCAGATTTTCCACCAGCAGTTGTGCTGTAAAAGATCTTGTAGTAAGTTGTCTGGAGACAGTATGGCACATCAAGCACATATTCTAAACTATGTCTTTCTCAGTGGCTTAGTTGGCAATTTAATTAACTGTGAAAATGTTGTTGGAGGGATGTCACAACTGTCGGTGGCTCCCCAGTCAATCCCAGAAGAAAGTCCCACAGTCTTATCACCGTCTGCTTTCCCATCAGCACTCCCTCCTCCCAACACTCGAGTTACCAGTCGGTCTCACACATTTCACAAAAATTCTGTTGGCAGGATTTTTGTATTGTTAGTCAGTCATGTTTTTTTTTCATCTAGCTGTGGTTCATTTAGTTTTGGCAGCAAAACAGAAAAAAACAAATGTTGTCAAAGCACTAAAATGTGCCATGAATTGTTGATACAATGGTCAGTTGTGTCAATTTGTTCTAATATACAGTGAAACTGAAGTGAAAAATGCTTTTAAAATATTATACCAGTTGCTTTACTGACATTACACCCTGATATTACCACATGTTGACAGTTTTATGGTTAATCACTGGGGACAGTGTCCAGCCTCAAACTGCCACAATGGCACATCTGCCTCCCTCAGTTGAACCGGTTGTGCCAGCAGTTGCCAGCCAGCGTAAGGTAACCTCATCTTGTTCTCTGTGTGAAGCTGACAGAGAGATAATTTGCCTCTGTATTTTCAGATCTGCTGCTGTTGCCCTCTGTAATGAAGTGGACTGAGGCTGTGTTTGTGTGCAGTTTGTGCTCTTTTGTCATTTGTGGACTGGAGGTTCCTTCACTTTGTTGTTTGTAACTCACACAGAGCAGACCACATGGGTACCAGCTTTCAAGTTGGGTAATAATTACAGAATAAATTGGGCAATACTGGAGGAGCCAGAATTCCAGATCCCATGTGTCTCTCCTCTGTTAGCTTGTATAGATATGTTATATTTTATTGTTTCTGTCTCAGTGTCTCTAAATCTGAGTTTTTTTAAAAGATATGTGACAGAGGTTGCACAACCTCCCAGCAAGATGTGTTCCTGATACAAACCAACAGGCCAAGTCAGTTCAGCCAAGGCTTAGATGCTCCAACAGTTTTCTTCTGGGCGTATGATGGATGTTGGCCTGTGCACATGAATTCCACATTAGCACATGCACTCTAAAACGAGGTTGACAGATTCAACTGTTGAATAAATACTCTCGCCTCCGCAAACGTGGGGCACGTTTTTTGCTGTTACACAATGTAAACTGTTCAGCAGCTCTAGTCTATGTGTGAGTTTTGTGCTGGCTGTAAGGACATGAACATGCGCTGTTATACAAAGTTGACAAGCTAATTTTCAGTAAAATGAGCTGTTACTGAAAACAATATTGTACTCGAAGGCTGGTGGCTGACAGAAGCAGTTGACAGGCTGGTGCTGAGTTTGACATGTTCATTCAGTTTTTGTTGGAGGTCTCAACATCACTTCCTTTTTCTGAGACATTTTAACGAACATACTGAGCAGCTTACCCTCAACACACACACATTATACTCATACACACACACATAGACACGCAGTCACACTCACTCTGTACGTAAAGTAGCAACACATGTAGTCAGCAATCTGATTGGAACAGAGGAGGCGATTAGACAGACGGCCCAGGGAGAGGTGGCGCCTGTCATGTGGAATGGATCTCATTAAAAGTATGCCCCAGGTCACACTTTGATGGACAGGGAGACGTCAGTCATCTGCCAACTAGATTAGCAGAGACCGAAGCCCCCCGTCCTTCCTCTCTGCCCCTTGAGAGCCCGCAGCATACCAAGTGGGTCCAGGCAGACTCTTATGTGTGCCCCGCAGACTCCGTCAAACCTCTCACCTCCGGCTTGCCAATCACAGAAACAAACGAGCACATCCACCTCAAATCCGAAGGAAAAAAACCCCACCTGCTGTGTCAAAAGGCAGGTGGTAGCAGACCTTTTCTTTTCCACCTTTTCCCTGGTGTATGAAGTTGTTTTTCAGTCTCAAAGGCCAACTTCTCTCTGCTGTGTACTATAACACTATATTTGTATGAAAAAGAGCTTTCACAATCCAGACACTTTGCTGAGAGTTGAACGTGCTTTTGTCAAAACCTGGTATCATAATTCACTTACTAACCTGCTGGAATCTAAAGCTTTCCTTCCCACAGGTTTACTAAATTAAGGTAACTACCAACATTTTTGTGCATATTTTGGTTCTCTCTATCACTGAGATACAGTATAACTTATTCAACTCATACACCATTTGATACATTTTGGTGAGGCCTGTGAATCATCCACTGCAAACAGGAAGTGATGCATTTTACATGTCTGGCACCAGCAGCAGTGGTTTATTTAGAACAAATAGAACAAGAACTCGGTAAGCATGACCAGAAAAACATGGCTGAGCAAATAAAGAAAAAAATCAATTCCAACTGCAACCAATATTTTTCTTGTATTTGAAAGGAAATACAATACAAACACACGCTATGGCAGTGGGGACACTTGAGGATCTACACTCAAAGGAATGGTTTGATATTTTGGGAAATATGCTTATTTGATTTCTTGAGAAAATTGAGCCCACTCTCCGTTCAATACAGAGCAGAAGTGAAACCAGAAACTTCCATGTTCTGTTCCAGAAGTAAGAAAACCTAATTTAAAATCCCACTGACATTTGAAGCTATGCTAATAACTAAAAATACAGCCTTGGAACAGAGCCTTTGTGTGGCTCACTTCATATGTTACGTTATGTTATGTTATGGATATGTCATAGTTTGAGATTGCACTGAGCTAGAGAGGCTAGCCCGGATGTGACGTCATGACTTCGGCTCTCTATATGTAGTGGAAGCCAGTAACCGGTTAGCTTAGCTTAGCATACAGACTGGAAACAGGGGAAGCAGTTAGCCTGGGTCTGTCTCACTAATTGTAACTAGCACTTTTAATGATCAAAACAGCAATTAGGGTTTTTTTCTTGTGTGCAGGACTATTTCTTGGCAAGGAGCAGTGACTTCCTGGAGTTTCCACTTATCCAGTCCAAGAAGCAGAACATAACCTCCACAAATAGTTTTTACAGTTTTTTTTTTTTTTGGACGGATTAAACAAATGTGACAATTAGTCATATTGTTTGTGTTACCTGTGAACAAAGCGAGGCTACCTGTTTCCTCATTTCCAGTCCCTATGCTAAGCTAAGCAAACTGGCTGCTGGTTTTAGCTTCATGTCTGAGAGTGAATAAGCACATTTCCCCAAAATGTTAAACTATTTCTTTAAAGAGGTCTGGAATTCTTCACCGGTACCATCAGTACATGCAAATTCATACTGTAGCAATGTCACTGTGAATATACAAATTACTGCTGGGAAGTTAATTAAAACTTAGCAACACAGACATGCTTCCCTCATAACCTGGCAAGTGTGGTAAGCTATGATTGTCTTTTTTGCTTTTTTGGAAAATGAATGGATTTCAGGCAAACACTGATTGATTGCAACATACTATAAGATATAAATACACTTGATTTGAATACTATTAACATGCAGTATACTTCTACTGCCCTTCTTCTTGTTCAGTCTCTTCCTCTTTTCGGTGTTGTTGTCTTACAGGAAAAAGAACATGCGCTGTAATCATACAGTGACCTACTGTTTATCCCGACATTCCCAAGAGTTCATGTCTCCAGCAATAGACCTGTGGCATGATGCCCAGGACAGGGGCCATGGATGGCTCACTTTGACAAGCATGCTAGTCAAGGCTGCGCTAGCTTCACTCAAAGCAGATCAGGATTCCCAACAATCTCTGACACGCTGGCTGACGTAATACAAAGTCCATTTGAATTACATCTAAATCTGGGGCTGGTAAAATTGAGAAATAGTTTTGGCAAAAGATGGAAATAATTCGGGCTATTTACAGAGCTGAGGATGGGTGCTAGGAAATGCGTCAGTGTTTAATAACCCTCATCAGCATTTTGATTTGTGACAACCCATGCAGATATATGAAGTATCCCACATTTAATCCATGCTGGAGTCTGACCAGCATGCAGTGTGTCATGCTTCATGCATCCGTGGGGGATAAAGGCCAAAGGTAGTCAAGACAGATATGAGGTGATGTCGTCTCCATCCTCTGTGCCCAGCAGCTTCTGTAGAGGGCTCCACTCTTGAGCATGAACTAGTGCTGGCAAAAACCAACAAACAAATCTTCTCTACGGAAACCTTTTGGAGTTCTGTATGTACCGGGTCTGCACTGGTGCACACTACTTCCATGAAGTAGTCCCGTCTATGCAGCTTTTATTTATTACCAATCTAACGGCCGTGATCAAAAGGGAAGTATTACAACCATAAACAGTGTTACAATCTCACTCGAGTACTGTTCCGCTTGCTTTAGACTGACTGACACATGCTTTCCCCGCAGGGCTTTCCGTAGATGTATGTGTTTGTGGCTGAGCTCGTTCAGCGCTACAAACTCGTATAGTCAACTCGATCTGACTTCCTGCTGATGATACTAGCTCTTGTTGCCCTTTTCCAGTACATTCCAAACTGCTGCCAGTATGCCGAAGATGAATATCGAAGACACCGCTTGGGGGCTCGCCAGATTGAATTCATGTACCAGAGTCATACAGTAAACTCAGTGCTTGTTAGCATGAGGATACTGTTCCTGGCTGCCAGCGGAGTTTGACGAGACGTGCTGCTGCAGTTTGGATGATAATTAGACTTCTTTTAGTGCCTGTTAGTGTTAATAATTGTCTCCAGGTCATCTCTTATTTCTGCTGGTCATGATACAGCATACATACGAGCTAAAACATTTGAATCTGGGTATACTGAGGCAACACAACACTTGAACTTATCAGCACTAGCATTAACATGTCAATGGATTTATGACTGTCCAAATTAACTAAAGGCTGGTTATTATTTTTTCTTTTTATGAGAATCAGCAGATATGTTTTTTTTGCATACATTAAGAGGTCACTGGGGGAAAATAAAGGCCTTGAAGTCTTTGTCACATTGACTGAGGGGTCAGAGGGGCTCAGCAGTAGATGTGGTATTAGCCTTTTTTTCCTGAAGGATTGTGACTTTTAGACATCTTTGCAATATGAGCTACCCCAGACCGCCACGCTGGGACTTCCCTCCTGAGATACCCGGGACCTGGGTCACTGGGCTCTGACATGACCCCTCACCTCTCCAGTGCTTACTTGCCTAACCAATGTTATGTAAACTGATATGTATGGGAAATGTTACGTGGCATGCATGCTTTGTTGTTTTCCTTTGAAAGGTCTTGAAGACTGGGTGAAGCATGTTAATTTGTGTAAAACACGGTAATCAATTAGTTGAGGTTATTAGTATAATATGGATTAAATTCAAATGAGAGCCATCAGGGGCTGAGATGCCTGAGGAATGGCAGACCTTGGTGCTTTCTGTACAACCACAGATGATGAGGAGAGGTTGAACACAATGCAGCAGTAATCACAATAGATTTACTAATCCCTTCCTGAAAACAGTAGGGGGAAACCCCACATGCAGCTCTCCCTGAGGCACTGAGACCATCAGCAGCCACATTTTTTTGGTCCCTTTTCGACTGACAGGTCTGCAATAAGGTTTGGGGGGTTTGGTGGAAACCCGTTATTATCCAAACAATGACTATCAGACTTGTAAATGTCAGGAAACGGCTATTTGACTGACTGGAAGAGAGAAGGATAGCCGGATGCTTTTAGCAAACCAACAACCTCACAGTGCGTTCAGTTTAGGAATGTGTGTTAATTAGTTAATACTGTGGTCTGCAGGTTTACATGGACTCTATATAAGAGTACAGGCATCCATCTGTGGAAGGCAATGGTGGGAATTTAATACAGTAAAATGAGGAAGATTGTGTACCTAGAACCAATAAGCTGTGGTGGTATCCTCATATAAATATAACGGCAATATATAATAATATAATAATTAATATAATGATACAGTACACAATAGCATTATGCAGTTGGAGTTACTGCAGTTTATTGTTCTTTTGTTTTTTAATATATGCTGTGGTTAAATGTCACATACACATAGTGAAATGCCAACAGCAAAAAAGCTGCAAGTCTATAAATGACACAGTCTTCTAATTCCTCTGAGGTGTTAAGTGTTGTTTTCTTCACTGCATAGATAATAGCACATTTTAGGTATAGCACTGAATTAAACAGCATGATACTGCCAAATTCATTCAATGTGTAAATTCTTTTCCTAGTGCTAATAGATACTCAGCTGGACTATCTACATCTGCATCTTTTTCTCATTAAAAATTGCTGGGGAGCCTGCATGTATTCACAGCAGCCAGAGAGAGGGAGCGATCAAGTAATCAAGCTCTCGCCTCTCGCAGGTTGTTGCCTCACTCGCGTTTCCCTCATTTGACTGTCACTCAGCGAGATACCACTTTCTGCCTCCCCCTTTAATCATCTGTCATCCCTGCAAATGCAAAGTGACTGCCAGGGCCATGTAGGAAATCAGCCACATCTTTAGTGTCACTTCTCATTAACATAGAAAGTCAGGTAAGAGAGGAGGGCACTTATTTACTGTATATCCACAGGGACCTGGCTAAACCTCTGACAGTGAATTTCCCTACCTCCATTGTAAATGGAGGTAAATGTCATGGGTATTTCCTGTGGCATGGAGTTTTTTAAAAATGGGCCTAAAGTAATGTCCTAGATGTTTTGTAACTGGATCATCTTTTTGACACTTCATAGCTCCACACAAAGATTGTTCCTTCGCCTTCACCGGCCCTTTGCTGTTCCCAGCCCTCACAGTCTTTTACAGATCTTTCTCTCCATAGCTGGAGGATCTCTCCGCCTCACCCACATCGAGTTCTCAGGCACAGCTGTGCTCACTGCCTGCTGGTGGGTTCAATTTTTAATATTAATGAAGCTTTAGCAGATTCAAGCCTGACACTCACCTGCAGCGCATCGTACTGTACGAGCGAGAGGGAAGGGAGGGAGACCTCATGTTCATGTCTGACAGCCCACCATGCAGAGAGAGCTGCTGACACACTGATGTTTTAAGTCTCTCCTCCATCCTCTCTGCATGTATGTCATCCCTCAGTGCAGTAGCTGAAAGCCCTGCATGTCAGAGCATCAGAGCCCATGTGGGGTGATGTGTGTTCACCTGTAGCGACATTTGAATCTGCTGTACAGGCCTGACCATTTTTTCCTCCCTCCAGTCCCAACTGAGTTCTGTTACCATGGCGACGTAAACTGTACATCACTCTCTGGGATGCCTCTCTTGCAACGAGTCTACGGGCACAGCAGGATCACACAGACGCATGGGCTTTAGGGGCGCACTGAGAGAGGATGCCTCTAAAGTGGATTCATATTAAGTAGTTCTTGTCATTATGCTGCAGAAACTGTTTCCTATAGGCTTTGTTTTAACTGAAGACACTTTGACATGTCACAGTAAGAAAAGCACAGGTTTAAGTAATAAAATGAATGATAGCTGAAATTTATTAAGCTGCTTCAGCTAACTTCAGCTTGTCTTTCTTACTATGACATGTCAAAATGTCTGCTGTGAAAAGATCTATAAGTTACCCAAGAAGTCTTTTAAATGAAACAACAAAATACGTGATTTGTAACTGCCCTTTAGAAGGACACATTGAAGCGTTTCCCGATCTGGCGCTCCTGTCGGCAGGATGACATTGTGTGTCCTTTCCAAACCGTTAAACTCACTGTTGAAAAATTAATCTGTTTTATGATGTGACAGCGCTCTGGTTAAGGTTTGGTTAAGTTAAGGCACAAACACGAGTTGGCAGGCATTAGGGAAAGATCATGGTTTGGATTAAAATAAATACTTACTTAGGGTTAGGAAAACATTGTGGTTTGGGTTAAAATTACTACTTCATTAAGGCTTGAGGACCTTCGTCGCCATGGTGACAATAATAACCACATGGTTAAGGTTAGGGAACAGCCGTGTTCGAACCACGCTGGCTGTCGGTAGGAGACGGTATAAAACAGCTGTCTGTCTGGGTTAAACTCCACGTTTTGTTGACTCATCCATCCTCCTCCCCCTGTGGACTGTCATCACCTTACATCCTCCTTTACTCCCCGACGGACAAGAGTCATAATTCCCACAGCCATTAGAGGGCTTTGTCACTTGAACTTAACATATGCCATTTTGAGGTAATTGCTGAAACAATCGATTCAACCATTTTTCTTGAGGGGACGGTCTCATGTTAGCCCAGCGTCTCAGGCACCATCACAGTCTAACCTTTGACGCATTTTTGCAAGTGAAGATTTTTAATCCATCATGATAAACTCTGACCCTGCACCCCCACATGAAGTCCGTCAGCACGCCATGTCTTTATACCTCCTACCCACGGGCATGACACTAAGGCTGCCCTACATATTAAACTGGTCATGCTCTGAATTGGGGTTATCCCTACACCCACTCCACCAGACCACCCTCTGGTTGTTTCTCCTTATGTGCACAAACAACCCTATCTGTTGTGGTAACAAGGCTATTTACAAAGGGGTCGGCTAATCCACTGCGGATTCATCCCTGCTGTTATGGCATGAAGAGGAAATGCCTCACTTTCTGCTAATGCCATCACATCCATTGCATTTCTTTATATCTGACTATCTTCTTGGCTGATTAAACTAACTGTTAGCCACCACTTCCTTGACTTTCACTCACTGGCATTAGCTAGTGTCACCAGTCCACCTCATGGATGCGTGTGAGTATGCTTATCACGATATTCTGATAATCCTGTTGTAATTTGACCCAAATACTGCATTCAGTCCGCAGAAATCATGATTCATTGAGAGCACATTGCCATGTATAACCTCTTATAAATAAAATAAAAGAAGCTACCGGTATATATCTATATAACAATAATAAGACCCATCTTTTTTTTATAATTTTATCCAAAATTATTGATTTTCATGCTTTTTGTTAATTTATTTATTGATTTTCATAATCATGTTTGCGTTTTTATCTGATTGTGTCATCTCTCTGTTAAGCACTTTGGTTAACATTTGTTGTTTTTAAATGTGCCCTATAAATAAACTGACTTGACTCGATTATATTTATAATAATAATGGCAGGCTGGCAGAATTCATAGATTATTATTAAAAGCTCATCCCATACTAGTTCAAACATAGATAATCTCTTTCTCCTCTGGCATCTCCGGAGACATGATTTCCTGGGTAACAGCTGTTCGAGATGATAGATAATGCAGCCACGTTCTTGCGTGTCTTTTTGTGTGTTGAATTATTCAGAGGTGTGTGTTGATACAGTTCAGCGAAGGACTGAGCTACCTACGGCATGAGTCTGAAGCGCTGAGGACGTCACTGGCCAGAGGCAGCTGACATGTCCTGTCACTGTGACCTGGCACTGTCCTGCCTTTCCAGACACAGCTAAGCCTGAGCGCAATCACAGCCAAAGTGCTACACTTCACAGCCAACACAGGAAGCGCAGCTAACCACACACACACACACACGCGCGCATGCACACACACGCACACACACACACACGCACACACACACACACACACACACACACACACACACACACACGTTCCAAGATACACATGCGGGATGGTAGCCTGTCAGTTCCCCAAACCTTCCCCCTTTGGAATACTGTCACCTGTTTAGTGTTTCCATGGAGACCAAGCACACTAATGAGGTAGAGTGTGTGTTTCTGTGTGTGTGTTTACACATGGGGGGGCAGGTGTCATTAGGTAGGGGCAGGTGATGGGAAGCAGCTTGGGCTATTAGTGCCGAGTTTGGCTTCATCTGTAGCAGAGAGGATGAGAGGCTAAACCGCTGCTTATGAAAACAAAAAATAAAAATCCCTACACCAAAATGTTCGTATTGCATTAGTTAGCTCACTAGAAGGTGAACTTTTAAGATATCCATTCATAAACAGAGAAGTAGATAGTATTTCTTACCTCCATTTGTGACATCAGACTTAATGAATCATAAAGCCGTAGGTCCAGAGAGGCGGGGTAAAGGAAGGAAACTCTGTGCAAACATGAGAACCTGCAGCCAATTAACAGTGGAGGTGAAGCAGATGGCTCGTTTGGCTGCTAAAATAGGATGTTCACTGACTCCCATGACCTTGAAGACTTGCTGCCTTGTCAACAGGCAAACACCTCAAACTTTTTGATTGGTCATAAGAGACGTCTATAAATAAGAATGCAAATTATGTCAAATGTCATACAAAAACAGAAGGTGTTGGAATTAGCCAGCAGTATTTTATTACCCATTATAACAGCATACTAACAATGATAATAATTATGCAGAGTTTATATTTTGTGCCATTTGAATGATTATGTGGCACGTAATTTAAATCTCACAGTGTCATGTGTGTTTTCATGCTCTGACAAGGGCATGAGTTTGTCACCTAGAGGTGTTGACAATGACATGTGGGAGTGGATTAGTGGAGTGGATCGATGGAATAAAGCAACACATGTTAATCTAGTGGCCTCCAGAGTATATAAACAGAACAGTGCTAGATCGATGACAAAGTTACTTATCGGGTCTGAACGTCTCACTGTGGTCAGATCATATGATACAATTTAATTCAGTTTATTTATATAGCACCAAATCATAACAGAAGTTATCTCAGGGCACTTTTCATATAGAGCAGGTCTACACTGTACTCTTTACAGTATTATTTACAGAGACCCAACAATTCCCACCATGAGCAGGCACTGGGCGACAGTGGCAAGGAAAAACTCCCTTTTAACAGGCAGAAACCTCGAGCAGAACCAGGCTCTTCGTGGGCGGTCATCTGCCTCGACCGTTTGGATCATCATCATTTGCAGCAGGCATTTTAAAAGGAATAGCTCAACGTTTTGGGAAATACGCTCATTTGCTTTTTTACTGAGAACTAGATAAGAAGATACCACTCTCAAAATGATTTGATCTTACAGAAAGAAATGTTGGTGCTCCGCCTATGTGTTGAGGAAGTATCCTTTACTTTAGAGAACGATGAAGAGGTCATTACTAACTGACGCTCTGGTCGATAATGCTGCTGTCAACCTAGTCAACAAACGCTTACAAAGGCCAGTTTCATCTTCTATGGGTGACTTCTTCAAATATTATTTTAAATGATAACACGCAGAGCAAATTGTGTTTTAAGTTACTTCAGTCACACTTATTAATCAGCTGTGGAGAGAAAATTGATTTCTTGTTTTTTTTTACACCAGCTGCACATTGTCAGACAGACTGTTTTCCACATTCCACACCTTTCTCAAGCACTGAAACCAGGTCATGAAATCAAAAACCCTGCACGGAAAGCCCACGGCCCGCATCAGCTCTGCCATCTGTGAAATGGAGGCCCTCTTCCAGACCAGGATGACAGTCCCCAGGTGCAATGACCACAACACTAAAAACCATATCTCTCCTGTTTGGGAAAATAAAACGCAGTCTTTTTGGTTCAATACAGTGCGTGTGTTTGTATGTGTAGAATGAACTTCCCCTTTTTCAGTCAGTCAGACACCCATAGGATTTGTGCTCAATAAACTCTCTGCCCTTTGCTCTTTAAAGGAAGTCCATCTGCTCTGGAGAGTGTTGAGCAGCCTCCAGGCAGCTTGTGAGATGCGTGCGTACTGTACGGTTCA
Source organism: Macquaria ambigua (assembly GCA_008360985.2). Taxonomy (NCBI): domain Eukaryota; kingdom Metazoa; phylum Chordata; class Actinopteri; order Centrarchiformes; family Percichthyidae; genus Macquaria; species Macquaria ambigua. Next base: position 288,408 of record VMKM01000160.1, on the reverse strand, counting down.
CCACTGATGACTGTGCAGAGATTTCCACTTCCTAAGCGGCACGTTCTTCCTTTCCAGATCCACTCAGGCTCTGTGACATGTTTAGCATTGCCTGTAATTAATGTCTGAGGCGCTGCAACAAGAAGCTTCAGGTAAAGGTCACAACACCTCAAGGGGAATAAGCAACAGCTGAGGAAAATGATTGACTTCATCCACATCTGTTAGACTACTTTAGAGTCTATTCCTGTTTTACAATAATATTTTAAAAAGTCCCATAATTCTTATATTGTTTGAAATGTTCATACATTATAAATGTTTTTTTTTACTACAGTTCACAGTTTCTATCATGTTTAACAGCTGCAGCAGTGAAGCTACTGTATAGGTCACCACAGTTTCTTATTTTCTGTCATACCAGCTTATGTTTGTAGGTACGTTTGTTATTAACTGCACAGCACCCTGCAGGGAACAAATGTGAGCAATTATTGCTTCACATGTGATACGTATGCCCGGCTACAGCTACACAGGAGATGTAGGCAGCTTAACGTGTCTGTCAACAAGATGGCATATTATTTGGTGCTTCTAGCATCCCATAATCCCCCTGGATCCTTCGACACACAGCCGGGTAGGGGAAGAGTACCAGGGGAGGTGGTGTTGGCAAACTGGAGCTTGTCAGTGTTATTTTACTGTACATTTGATACTAAAATATATTTTTAGCATCACTTACTTCAGAACAGTGACAAAATGATATTAATAAGTAGTGAAAATATCCCATCTGGAGACACGACCTATCCCTCTCATGATTACTTTTTATACATGGTATCTTTTTATCATAAACCTCACTGAAAGAAATAGATTAGCCAATAGGCAAACCTCTAAATGAATAGGACATAAATTCAAAATTGTATGTATTTAATGTCTATTTCTTTGGATATTAATTTATTATATATCTTACTGTCTAGTTATTGATATGATTGTGTCACATTTGGTCTTCCATATTATACCTTTACTTAAGTTTGACTATATATTTTCTTCAGATTATAATCACCAGTATAGTTTTAAATGTCCCTCAGTAAAAACTTTGGAAACTCGTTAAAATGTCCATAAATTCCTCATCCATCAGACATGATACAAATCCAAGGACTCACAGAAAAATAATTCACATTGTGTTACATATAATATTGAATGTCGTTGTTTGATACATTATATACATTTAAAGGTTGGGTAGGCAGTTTTCTTTTGGCGTCATTGGGCAAAAATGTCATATTAACCGTGCAGCATATTGTAATTCAAGTCGTCTGAGAGCAAACCTCTACTTCAGCCCCCCCTCTTGCCTCTGTTTTCAGGCTTCAGAAAATCTAGCCTGTGACGGTAGACTTTAGCCAATCACAGGTTATTTCAGAGAAACGGTGCATTCGTATTGGCTAAGCTACAAGAGCAGATGCGTGTGCACATCCCTTCAGACAGCGAAAGCCTGATTCAATGGCGGAAACTCCTGCAACTTGTGATAAATTTCCTTTGCCTACAGCGATGTATAGTACAAAACAACACGTCTTGGCTCATTATGTTCGATGCCATGGCGCTCGTAACAACAAGTGGCAAAGAGGCACGATGACAAACAGTGGGGAATAACTTTTTACGGGGGACAGTGGTGTGTGTGTGGTGTACTAGCCTCTCTTATTTCACAAAAGAAAATAAATCACAGTCAGCATTACTTACAATATATCTGAACACATTTGTAAGAACTTTCTATACTTTTCCACTCAAGTTAACACTCTCTTAAGCCATTTTAAAGTGTTACCAAACTTCACCTCCACTGAGCTTCAGCCAAGCTAAAAAGTTGATTTGTTTCAAGACATAATATGTGGAAGATATAATATATGGAAGCAAATACATTTTCAGCTTGCTTGTATTCACGCTCTCAAATGAAACGGTGAATGTGAAGCTAACTTTTTCGAACAGCACATTCAGGCTGTTGTGACACAAGCGAGTACGGTGTCTAATTCAAACTGCTGTCACTGTAGATCTGCTGCTCTCTTCTTCCTCTGTCCCTAAGAGAGTAACGCCATAAATCAAAGCCTGATGAGCTGCCTCATGCATTTAAGGAGATCACCAGTGGCATTGTTTCACTATTTACTCTCTTCATTCTGGATGTCACAGAACAAAAGATTAATGGGATTACCCAGGGTCTGGCTCCCTGTGTGCCTGTGAGAACAAAATGGCCTGTCCACACCAACTCCACCTGGAGGTTTGGACCATGTAATCAGCTGGCAGCGGGCGGGTAACACACTGTTGATGTCTGTTAGCCTTTTGAATCAATCCTACAATGCAGAGCAGCTTTGACTTTTGCCTGTACCACTTTATGACCTGTAGTGCAGCTTAAAATATTACTTAACCCAAAGAATAATAACATTTACATTGTGCCATTGTGTCATATTTTGGTTGATCAATCAAAAGTCTTGCTGAATACTCAATACAATAAACAAGGACTACCCAGACTAGTGGTTTAATGTGACTGTACCACAGTTAGTCAGACTAACTATATATGTGAATAGTGAATTAATCAGTTCATTAATCAAAAAAATTCACCATCTAGTTGCTGTCTCATAATCATGACCAACAGCCCATCCCACATGTAAAGGGTTCAATATGTTTGAAAGTACCTGGATCAAACGACGTGTCACCTTACCATGCACCTCCTTGCTGCACAACACTGCCTCCTCCTCCTCCTCTCCACGATCTCTGTGTCATTTGTGTGTCTTTTTTGTTTCAACGTAATGAATCATAAAAACGGGGATAACGCACACTTTCTGAGAGTGTTTTTTACTTTGCGCACTCATGGTGTTGCACATGTTTGAATACATGAAAAGTGACCATGTGTTGTGTGTTTCTAAAAGTTACAAAAATTGATGGACATGGATCCCTCTATTCTGATGTTGGAAGGCTATCCTTGACCTTAGTCTATGATAAAGATTGGACCAAAATCTGTATCTCAATAAATAAAATAAAAAAATGACTAGAAGGACCTCTTATGGTCTTCCACTCACTCAGTAAACACAATCATTGTACACTGAAATATTGAATATAATGCTGTATCCCTTATGTGCAACATTTGTGCAATATTGCAAAAGAAATAATACCTTTATTCTATTGTGGAGGCCGTTCACCAATTTGTGGAAATTTGTTTTTATGAAAATAAGTTAGCTTTACATTTCCTAGCGTTAAGATAACAAAGAGCCATATTGTTTTTACAGAGGAAAACCACCTTGTTGGTTCTCAGTTCAGCCTGTTATTATTCGAGATCCCGACTAGACTACAGTCACACAAGCCGTTTCAGTACCATTCTGACATATTAGGAGAGACAGACCTGCTTCACAGCTATCAAGCTGAAAGGATACTTTCACAGGGTAAAGGTGACCAGTTTAAATGCTCTCCAATCCCCTGCACATGTGTGGTAAAATATATCACTGCTGCAAGAGAACTGTCAACCTGTGTCAGAATTAATCAACCTTTGTGACACAGACCCAGGCGCCCACACACATAAATCTGCACATGCATGAAATCCAAACAAATAACTTTTCACTCAGTGTTGATGGAATTCCTTGTAGATGGGACCCATTTATGTGTGATGTAGGAAACTGGAAAATGTACTGGAAGCGTCTTTGAAACCAGCTCTACCAGAGCAATGTTTACTGTAGCACTTTGAATGCACTGGCAGGAGTCTAAAGGAGAGGGATATTCTTCGGACGTGTTTACGGCTTTACTGACTTCTCTCCCTGCGCACTGAGGGTCTCTAATTACAGAGTCCTTCGCATCCGTGCTTACTCCTCACGCTTCAAACATGATGCTCCATTCACACAGTGTCTGTGAGCTGAAAGAATAGCAGCCACAGCTGTTGCAGTGTCGTCAGAGGCTCATCCAGCAGCATGAGGTCAAAGGTCAAATACAGCTGAGTTCATGTTTACTTGGACATGCCAGGTAGTCAGATTCACATTATACGAAGGAAAATAACAACACTGAGCAATATTTAATTAACAGAGCATTATGTAGTACAATGTATAGCCAAAGGTATCTGCTTACAAGCATTTTGGTAATTTGGTCTGGGGTTGCTCATAGTTTGGGCTATGTAGTTAAAATTAAGGGAAATATTTATGCTACATCACACTGATATTTTAGACAATAGTGTGTTCCAACTTTGCAATAAGTCTGAGGAAGGCCGTTTTTTTTGTTTCAACTTGCCCCCATGCACAAAGCCAGGTCCATAAAGAAATGGTTTTCTGAATTTAGTGTGAAAGAACATGACTGGGCTGCAGAGTGCTCTGAGCTCAACCACATCCAACACCTTTGGGATGAATTTAAACACTAACTGCGAGCCAGGCCTTATTGCCGCACATCATTTTACGGCCTCACTAATGCTCTTGGGCCTGAATGGGAGCAAATCCCTGCAACCGGATTCCAATTTTCTTGTAGAAAACCTTCCTATTACAGCAGCATATTAATGGTTTTGGAATGAGATGTTCAACAATGACATATGGGTGTAATGTGCTGGTGTTCATGTACTTTGTTTGGATGTCCATGTACTTTTGGCCATGGAGTATATACCCCAATATTTTCACAATAACATGATGATTCACTGTGTACAAAACATTTAGGTAATGGCTGGCAATATTGTATATTTTTGTTACTGCCAACAAATCCCATGAAAAGACCAAAAGCTGTCAGTACTTTCTGTCTTCCCTACCCTGTTTGTGGCACTCAGACCCAAATGCATAAATCTTTAATATGAGGTTTATAGGCTGTTAAAGGTTTTTTTAAAATAATTTCCTAAAACAGCTGGGCGTAGTTTTTAGCAAACCTTACTCAAACCAGAGTAATTAGTATATTTATTAGGGACTATTTTCAGCTGCCGATTTGGTGCTTTAATGCCCACGTTTATCATAATGAAGGAACATGTCACCCAGTGCAATGGTGTGACTCACTTAATTTGTGCCTACAAGATTCAATTCAACGTTTTTTGGACAACATTTGGCACAGAAAAATACGCTATATTAGGCTTTGGCTACACAGGTAATACTTGTTAGGATCAATTTATGGGATTTGTTGACAAAAATATAGAACATCGTCATACTCATCTTTTAGAGGATAGTTGAAATTACAAGTTATAAAGATGAAACAGTGAATCATTTTGAAACTATGTAGTCATGAAACTATTTAAAGTAGTTGGGTATGTGTGATTGGTTGGGTGGAGTGATAACCTCTCTCTGGGGGAGTCAGGAGGAAAAACATGGTCGCTCCGACTGATCAGCGATGATCAGTGATGCCGGGTCATGCGTTCCTGTTTTTATTTCCCTGACAGAAAGCCTATCCAACAAAGTTGCTCTGGAGACCCTGGAGTATTCTCTCAAAATGAATAACATGTCTCTCTTGAACTTTGACTCTCAGCCGTGCTGAGTTGTGATTGTTTTGCCCTCGTCGGAGTATGATTACATAAGGCCCTTGATTTTAATAGGCCTCCACTTTCTGTTCAGACACACCGCTGGGGAAGAGGAGATGAAGTGAGGGAATGTTAAACCTCAGGAGAAAACTACTCCTGCAGCTCCCTTTCTAACCATTGCACTTAGGTCTGTGTTCATAATAATATACTGCAGCTGTCTCTGGGCCAGAAGTTGCAATCTGAGGGAGCTTTATGACATTAGAGTGAAAACTATAGTGCTTCTCTCTGCCTAGTGGAACCCTGACACACTGTTTCCCCTTGGAAAATAAAATTAAGGCAATTAGATTAGAACAATAAAGCCAATGGTTATCGTAGTGCAGCCTTTTAACTATTCAATTATGCTGTCTTAAGAGGCTGCGGGGATCAAATCCTGCCTTGGGCCAATCCACATGAAATGTCAGCTTAATAGAAATGGCTGGGTGTTCAATTAAATACATGTTCAAACATTTTTAGCAAGTTGAAACCGACCCAAACTAAGAATTACGGATCATGAGGGAATTCAGCATTCGTGAAATAATTTCTCCATAAAAAAACATTTTGTATATCACCCTTCACCCAGTTTCTACTCAGAACACATATGTGTTTATGACAAATTTGGAACAATAAAATCAAGAATTTTATGTTGATAATTGATGTAAGATGACACAACTCCTCCATCTAATTTAAAGATACTATATTTGTAATGGAAACTTTGGTCTACAAAGATAGCAGTGATGGCTACTTAAACTTTAAACCCTTTAGAGAGACTTGTAACTTAAAACTATGGTTCCAGGGTGGATAAGATCTTAGGGAACAATGTGCTTAACTCTTGCAAGAAAATCACATGGTCTTCGCTACCTCACCGGTGACCGTTCACTTGCACAAATCCAGAACTATCTCCAGTTTCCAGAGCAGAATCCGATCATGTCTGTGTACTTGTCTGTTAAAATGCCTGACCCTTGACCACTGCAGTAAACAGACTTATTGGGTTATGTCTGTTCCTCCAACAAGTAAACGGGTCTTGAAGTCTGAGGACGTCACTGACGAGACGGCAAGGGGTCAGGAATTAGAAGACAGGACGGTGGGAGGTACTAACAGCAGGAGAGAGAAGGTTTTTGACTTAGATGGGATTTAAGAAAAATGCAGCCGTCTGAGGTGAAAAACATATGGATCCCTCAATTGAAGTCTTCAGAGCACTAAAAAGACCTTAGGACTAACCAGCAGGATATTCCAAACAAAATTAAATATGGCATTTTCACACTAGCAAAATTGCAAGTTTTCAACCAAAAAGAAGCACCTCATCGTGCTTTGATCATTTCAGCGGCCACAAGCTTGCCAGCCGAATTTGTCCTATCAGTCAACAAAACCGTGTGTCTGTTTGACATTGTGCACAAGTGCGTCTATGAGTATTTACTCCTTTTCTTGAGGGGCTTGTGAGTGGGGTTGGCTCCCCATTGAACTCGCATGCTCCTCCAGCTGACGTGGCTGCCATTAAACAAACAGAGCCCGCGCCTCAGCGAGTAGAGAGGCATTTGTTTGCAGAAGCATATTCAACAGCAGTTCATTAGCCTTGGGGAACCTGCCAAATTCTGTTTTGTTTGGAGTATACAGCTGGCCTAATTTGATCCTCAAAACAGAGGATTGGATCACAAAGACAGACCAACGGTGATGCTGCAGCTAAGGTGAGGGCCAAATAACCTCACATTTATTGTTATTCAATTCCAGATGACTGTAACAAAAGATAAAGCATAGTGTGGTCCATCTAAGAAGGTTTTATAGGGAACAGAGTTGCTCAACATTTTGTCATAAGGTCTTTCAGAGCTCCAGTAAGAGCATCAGTCCTCCCTTGCCATCCTTCCGAGCTTCCCTGCAAGCTTCCAACTTGGCATCCCCAGGGGAGCCTTCAGCCCATGTCTACACTAATTGCTCATTGATACAGATTGTGATTATCTGTGCTTACGGGGTAATTATGTAGTGTCAGAGTCACTAAATCAGGGTTGGAATGAGGCTATCACTGTGTTGGCTCTCTGGGGATTAAGGGGGGTATGTCTGGGCCTCTGCCTTATCTCGATTCCTCTCCTGTCCTTATCTCCAGAGCGTGAGCCTGGAGAGAAACAACAGCCGGGCCACAGCCAAAGCAGACAGATAGTGTGGAGTGCCAGGCATGCAATGCAAAGACACAGAGTGAGAGAATGATCCTCACAACACACACACACACACACAGACACATGCATGGCTCATTTTGTTGCTTTTGTGTGCACCAGTATGAACAAATGCCATTTCACACTGAAAGATGAACATTTCCTTGTGAAAGAAAACGACTCCAATGTAACAATTTATTTGAAATTTGGACGTGAATTCGGCTCCAACATCATCGTCAGCCTTGGTCTTTTTTTATATGTTTCACCAAGCTTTTATATGGAGCCCAGAATTTATACGTCCAACAAATACTGACTAAACTGGTGGTCGACCATTTTATGGCTGGGTGTTTTGACATCATATCATGTGGGATTATATACAGCCTGTGCGGCCGCAAATCTAAGCCAAGGCTGATAGAGTGCCACAATTGTCTTAGCTTCCATTTGTTAAACTGAATGAGAGCCCATGGCACAAAACAACACCAGCACAATGACTTTAGAGAAAACATTATGCCTAACTAAAAAAGTGCACTTTTGTTTATTTAAATGCATAGAGGGAGAGATAAAACGATTCATATATTTTAAATGACCCAAATTTCACTTTGTGTGATCTGTTTTTAAAGGTAACCACAGTTCTGATTTACTGTTTATGAAGAATCAACAGTACTGCCAATACAATATCCTCTTTTTAGCCATTCCCTCTTCAGTGAGTGTGTGTGTGTGTGTGTGTGTGTGTTGTATTGGGTCTACCAGTTCACTGTCTGCAGGGGTGCCTGTCAGAGCAGCGGTAAGTGAGCCGAGGCCTCTACACAGAAATTACATGTAATAATTATTCAGGGGAGAACGACCTGCCTCTAATTGAATTTTGCATCCAGCGACATTCAACGTGGATTTTATAAATCAGAATATGTTTCTCAGGCTCCAAGAACTGTGGAGCCTCATTTGGAATCACCCTCTTTTATTACTTCCAGTCTGGGTGGGTCATTTCTCTCTAAATGTTGATGAACTATTTCCACATCTCCATAATACTTTACAAGCCTTGAGTAGGGATCACCACTGTCAACATGCACTGTGTTTTGTATTATAAAAGTCTTCACATTTTCTTTCTTCTTCACTTAAGAATGAAGAAAAAAGATAATAATAAATAATGTTGATGGATTACAACCGTTGAATAAAACTTTTTGTTTTTTCACCTGCCCATTTCCATTTGAGATACACATGTTATGTTGCAATGAGTGCACCTTCCTTGATAAATCTTTGTTCAAATCTCTGTATCAGAAGTTTCAAAACTGACGTCCAGTGATGAAAATCTTTTTACTTTTTAAGGAAACTTGTGTCCTTTTACCTCTTTGATCCTTGGCTGCCTACGCAATGGTGAAGCTTCTCGAACACTGGCACTACTGAATTTGGAACAATATATTATCCTTATAAAATGTGACAATTTTGATGTGATTTTAGGGCTGGACTACCCTATTGCCATGCTGTAAAACCCCAGATAAAATCTAGTGACAATGTTTTCAATATCTGCGCATGGCAACCACGGTATGGTTAAGGTTAGATCATGTTCAGGTTATGACAAATAAACAATGGTTAGGGTTAGCCAACTAAAACACCTGGTTAATGTTAGGAATAGATTCATTTTAGGTCTGTGATGAGACACAAACCCCCAACCTACTGCATGAAAGTCAGACACGCTACACATCCATCCACCACCCTCACCCCCATTCCTACTTTACACCCTTAATTCCCGTTTCTCTACATAACCGGCGCTCTACTTCCTCTATTAACGTTTGAACATTCAACGTAAATTGTGGGGTGCAGAATCGTCCAGTATAGACGTAACTCTTTAGATACTGTTTTACCTAAATCATACAATGACAGCATAAAATAAAGAGATTCACAAATGTTTTGCAAGTTGGAAACATCCCCAAAAAAGGGTCGGAGCTATGCACCCCTGCCATGGTGAAAATAAGATGGATTCCATATGTCAAAAGTTCTTTCAAATGTTTCTCATCAAAACAGAGAAATAAGGAAAGTTTCACGGAATAATAATACTCAAGTCTAAGAATATTTCTCCGTAAGCCCTTGAACATTTCTGTTTCTACATCTGCACAATGTAACAGCTACATCTTCTCATGACAACTTTCAAGTTCTAAAGTATCTGCTCTGATGACAGAAACTTCCCACGACCCTGCACCCATTCTTCAAATACTCTCTTCCTCTTTCTCCTCTCTGAGGTCTTCCTTCCATGTTGGAGCTTTACGAAAGCGATCTCTTATTCTTGGCTCTTTCTTTTCTCTGGCAGTTGTTCAGCTTTAATGGTGATCCTGAGAACTGGACAACATTGTGGAAACCTATAATGTCACTTGGAGCACATCCACTTGGCTCGAGACATTACATGTAAAAAGTTGTAATATGTTAGGGGAACTTGCATGCATCTCTGGACAGCAGAGTTGGGAACTGCTGCTCTAATCATATGTAAATATGTTTTATGAATTCAGAATGAATTTTCTAATTGGACTTTTAAAGGACTAGTTCAACATTTTGGGATTTACACGTAGTCGCTTTCTTGGTGAGAGTTAGATGAAAAAAGTGATACTATTTTCACATCTGTATGGTAAACATGAAGCTGGAGCCAGCAGCCAGTTAGCTTAGCTTAGCATAAAGAATGAAAACAGCCTACCAGCAGCTCTAAAGCTCTAATTAACACATTATATCTTGTTAGTTTAATCCATACAAAAACAAAATGTAAAAACAACAAGTTGTATTTTCACAGGGGCTTATGTGCTGGACTATTTCTTGGCTGGGAGCAGTGACTTCCTGGAGTCTCCGCTGGTTTTTGTGCGAATCAAACAAACGAGACACAATGTGTTAATTTGTGTACTTTAGAGCTGCTGGTGGATTTTTTCCCCCTTTGAACAGAGTCAGGCTAGCTGTTTCCCCCTTTTTGCAGTCTAATGCTAAGCTAAGCTACTCAGCTGCTGGCTGAAGCTTCATATTTACTGTGCAGACATCAAAGTGGTATCACTCTTCACATCTAACTCTGGGCAAGAAAGTGAATAAGCATATTTCAAAATGTTGAACTATTAATTTTAAGTATGGCGTCTATGGTCATGTGTTTATAAGTGAGGGCTATGTTTAGTCTGAAATCCCCATTGTTTGGTAGAATACAAATTAACGTGACTTAGTCTTTCAGTGTTTCACTAGTTTTGTCACCAGTTCCCCAAACATGTCACAATTTAACATATCAGCCCTTATTTAGAGTGACAATTATGATTATGGCCTGCAACCTTCCAGCTCTCCATACAGCCCCTTGCCACTGAATTACATTTACAGAAAACAAATACTATATATAACCGCAATGACTACACCAATAACCCATGTTTAGTGTATTTGAAGGTCTCAAATTAGATGCTTGTCAATGACCCAAGTTCCTTCACAGTAGTGGTAAACAAAGCATTGTTTATGCTTTTAGTGCTCTATTCCATGCTGCTCTTACTGTATTTAGATTATGATCATGGCTTTGTCTCATTTAATGTCTGGATTCAACCTCCATGTATTATGATGACCATGCCATTGCTGTTTTGCCATGGCTTTGCACGCTATTTGCTTCATGGGTATTGGACTCTCATCCTTGTTCTTTCTGATCTGCCTTTCTTATCTCCCACTTCAAACAAAAGTGCCCCCCCCACCCCCCACCCCCCCACCCACAAAACCTTTGTCTAACAGCTGCTAAAGATGCCTCTGCTGCTTTCAACTAACTTGTAGCTTCCAACCCGTCCCTTTCACTGTCAATGCACGGAATACAGATTATCAGCAGAGCGTCCCTTTGTTGTTGCATGGAGGGGATGGGGGTATTTGAGTTAGATCTCCTGGATAACATTCGGAGCACCTAGATTTCATTTCACGCAAGGCTCTTTCATGCTGACAGAGTTGCTCATATTGGGATGCTGATATGGTTATTATTATTTTTGTGAAAGTTTGAGAGGGAAACCTCAAACTCACCAACTTCAGTGTGTTACTCTTAAGTATAAGAAAAGCTTGCAATGTGATAACAAAACAAATGTATGAATGTAGTTCATGTTTTCTCTCTCCAAGGCTCCCAAGCTGTCTGCCTTCCCATCTGTTTGCTGAGACTCTTTACTGGAAGAGGAACTGGGAAAGCAGAAAGCAGACTCCCGCACACAGACAGTGATGTTGTTGCTTTTTATGGCATGATGGACTGGCCTTATCAGTGGCCATTCTGGCAAAGCTGGCAGACTGAAGGGGGAGATCTGATCTGGGCTTTTGTTTTGATTTCCTCAGACTTCTTATCGCCGAGTGAGTTGGGTGGAATCCAGCCGCAGACGTAACGTCCATAGAGGAGACGACACGCTATGGTTACAGGTTATCATCTCTGCTCACACACCCACCTTGGCACCAACTCTTGCATCGTTTGTCATGGTTACCTCTTCACACTGTTTGCATGCACATTGGTCTGTTTATCCACTTTGATACTTTGTTTACTGTTGATTGTTTGGGTTATAGCTGCATTTCCATTTTCTCTTGATTCCTTAGCAGCACATAATTCTTAGCTGACCATTTAAAGGAATAGTTCAACATTTTGGAAAATATATAATTTCTCACTGAGAATTAGATGAGAAGATCGATACCACTCTCATGTCTGTACAGTAAATATAAAGCTACAGCCAGCAGGCAGTCAGCTCAGCTTAACATAAAGATTGGAAACAGGGGGAAACAGCTAGCCTGGGGCTGTCCAAAGGTAACAGAATCCACCTACCGGCACTAAATAACACAATTAACGTGTTAAATATTGTGTGTTTAAGCCGTGCACAAAAAAAAAAAACAAAGTTGTAGTTTTACCACTCTCATATGTATTGATATCTAACTCCAAGTGTAACCCCCAAAAATGTCGAAACACTCCTTTAATCGATCATGAAACAAATAATTTCTGATTGATAAGACAATTATTACTTTCCTGGTTTCTTCAGTCAAAGGAGACAGATGAATTAAAGGCAATCTGTATCTGTATCTCTGTGTTTGCGAAAGCTTTGGGAAATCGCAGACAGGTTTTTAAATATAGTGTGCAGTTATCTTGAATTGTATTGGTCACTCAGGTGGCACAGTCTAACGTAAGCCATGTGAATGGAAAGTAAACACATTGAGAGGGTTGCTACAGGAGGTGGAAACAAATATTTTGGTAGGATAATATATCACCTGGAGAGTGACTGTGAGGCTCCAGTATCTGCTGTATTCAGGGGCCCACATTAGCAGCCTCACACTGCATAAACCAATAACTCTCACCTCCACGTGTAAACCTTTTTAAAGCAATATTTACAACATCCGAACTATATCTCCAAATGAGGATCATTTCTTTTGGATTACTTTAAAGAGTGTTTACCGGGCTTCCTGTCAGAGATGCTGTTGTACATGAGAAGATTGTTTACAAGAGAAGAGAAGGCTCTTCAGAGCTATATACGGCATCTGTGAAAGCATTTGTCTTCAGATAAAACTATTAATAGTCCCCTTGAATACATCTTCCATATCCTCTTGTTAAAATAAGTAGGGTAGCAGGGTGCTTTTGGGTGCCTGGTACAAGTGATAACATGATTCACCCCAATAAAACAGGATGGGACTTAAAAGAAATGTCAGACTACACTATATCAAGTCTTGTTCAAGGAATGCCCATATCTTACATATTCCAGCGTTCCCCTTGGAGAGAATAAGGATCATTTCTCAAAGTGGTGAAGACTTATCCTCACACTTAAAACAGAGCTCATCTATCTCCTGCTATCAGGACATGCCTCGCTGAGGAACAAAAACAAAACAGTTCGTAGCAATCCAGAATGAGCTCATATATAGTGAAGCACTATGGGAATACTCACTTCTTAATGAAACCAGGCTCAGAGAGTGTCTTTGCCAGACTCAGTGCCTTTCCCTCTTTGGGCCACAAATGAGTTTCATGGAGAAGTCATCAAACTCAACACAGCATTACCAATAAAACTGATTTATTCCCATGAGGAGGATTCCCACAAGTCGCTTTTGGGATTTTAAATCCTACCTCTTTTATTTTCTAGATGATTGATGTGTCCTGACATGAGCAATCTCTCTGTTTTATTTTGCATTTATCTTATTTTCATTAGGGCCACTGTAAACATAGTTAGTGTTTCTGTTTGTTTATATCAAGTCGCCCATGGAGATATGACTCTTCAGGACACCTCTTGTGCCAGTGCCAGATGGCGCCTCTTGTCTCTCCCTCAGTGCGGGTTACAGGTCCATAATGAGTTATCATTCAGGGAAAAGATGAGTAATTGTCAATAGGATCAAGAGTCAAGTGTTTTCTATTGTATTCACCTGCCATTTTCATCCAACCACAAATGCTAATATGTTTTATCATCCCCATTCATCTGGGGAGATAAACCAAGCTTGCTCTGACCTGAGAGACATTGATAAGAGGGAGTCAGATGGGTGGTAGAGGGAGGAGGTATGATTTTAATCTGCGTAAAGGAGCCTACTACACTGTCATAGTATATGTGGAGATATTGCGTTACATGCAGAGATGAGGGGAGCGACAGAAGTAGCAGTGTCCTCCTCTTAGAAGTAGCGATGTCCTCCTCTCTTCCTTCAGGGCATTCCACACACACCAGGTCCAGGGAGCGGCTCACGTCAGACGATCCTCTTTCTGCTTCATACAACGCCGACAGGGCTGTCGTCAGAGGGCTTTACCAGCGGTGTCTGTGAAACCTGAGAGCTGCTGGACAGGCTTCACACTGGGGGGCAAGAGGTGATGCACACCCCAAGTAGTGGGGAAACCGTGGCTTGGTGGCTAGCCACAGGGCTGTATGAGTGTGAGGAAAGCCAACCCGCCGCCTCTAAGAGGATCAAATTTCCTCACAACTTGTTGCCCGATGCTATATAAACTCTGGCATGCGGTGTTGACACCTGATCTGGACTAAAAGGGCCGCTGGAGAGATTCTCTGCACCCACCATGTCCCCTGCTCTTTCAAGTCCACTGCCTCCTCCTCTTGCCCAGACCAACCCACTGGCATGGCCACCCTCCATGGGGCCCACTGTAGACCTCCTACACACAGCTCTCACTCAGGCTCAGTCATCACTGCTCCGCTAATGAGGGTCTCAAGGGACAGTCTGCCACAACTAAAGGGACGCTGTGAGACCAGGGAGTTCCCTTTAGCTACTGTGAAGAGGGAACCTCCCTCCTCAACTTTAATGTGTCCCGATGTGTGACAGCTGTCCATCTGCTTGCCAAAACACTCTAAATGTGAATCGAACAGGCCTAAACACAATCACAAAAAATTTAAAGGGGCACTCCACCAGTAGTAGTACTCCTCAGCCACTAAAAAAGAGTTATTTTATGTTTTCTGAGGCTCTGAGAGGAGTGTTTTTAAAGTCTGAAAAAAAAAACATGATAATGTCATCTTAGCTTGGGCTTTTTTTAAAAGCCTGTGTTACATACTAGCGATGTGAATTTTGTAAGGCATTTACCAGGAAGGGAGAGTGTAATGAAAGATGCTATCAAATTGCATTGTGGGAAATGTAGAGTTTAGAGTTTTTGGCTCTTGACCCATTCTAGGGACTCAAAGTCAGGATATCTCAGCATCTGCTGCATCTGTCTCTTGCAAGTCAACTTATGCAAGTGCAATTCTAAATCACAGTACCCCTTTAAGGTGTTCGCTTGACACATTGTAGACGTCAAAATTCAATATATTAGAGGTAATATTTAATATAAGAAGCCTTTTTCTCTGTTTACATCTATGCGGTCATGTAGTGTAATTTATTCATTGCATTATGGATTTTTTCAATAGAGTTGTTGTCTAATGTTATCTGATGACTTTGTATTTGAATTATGGCTTTCACAACAGACAACACTCACCTTGTTAAGTGATATTTTTATATTTTGGATTTGTTCCAAATAATAAACGTATACTGATTGAGTTACTAATGATTGTGCACCTTGATATGTCACTAGAATAATTTGACAACTCTTATTCATAAAAACAGTGAATGATGGAGCTTATTTTTATCACCTTCCACAGACATAGCAAATATGTCGCTAGTACAAACAATCAGCTGAATTAACCAAAGCCATTAAAAACCTTGACCGCCATTACAGCAATAAACAGCTCAAGGTTGGCAGTTCCACAAGCCCTGAATGGAGTAATGAGCGGTACAAGCATCAATTATTCAGCTTTATTGAGTAGGATAAGAGTTTTCTACTCTTCTTACACCACAAACCTGATGAGCTGGCAGCCTCTGAGAGAGGTCCACAGTCTGCCATAAATTTATCATAACACAGAAATCTAGCGGTCGATATCACATACTTCTGTGAAGATCAAGCTAATGCACATGGCTGACTGAGTGCTGTTAGCTCGGAGAGATGGACCGGGAGAGATGGCTTCATCCTGGAATAAATCCAGATGTGCAACACACCAGCAATGCCCTCTACATACAAAGAAGTCCTTAAATTAATAACAGAGACAATTTGTATGTGAAAGACTTCTTCTCAGAAGACTCCTATGAGTACACAGGCTGTAAACAAACTCGTCTGATATAACATAACATCTCAAGTTGTTCTCCTCCAATTGTGCATTAGCAACTTTACTTTTGAACCACACTGCTATAGGCTGCATAGGCCTCTGATTGTTGTGTCAGTGTCAGCTAGAACAATCCTGCCTGTGACCTCCGAGATGCCTTAAGCTCTTTGGAGAGTCACTTCAGATGAGGATTAGGACTGGGTGTAGAAGAAGAATTCAGCAACAGGAGACAGCACTTTTTTGTTTCAGCAAGCAGGGAAACCGAAAACGACCACATATTTCTGCGAAGGCTGCAAAGAAGCGGAGCAAGAGGGGGAAAAGAGAGATTAAAACACCAGAGGGCCCCTCTTTCTTCACTCAGGATGTTGTTTATATTGTTGACAGGCCTTTAAACCTCCCTAAGCTCATTCTGTAAGGTCTCTTTGGGAGCTCACTTTGGGTTTGTAGTCTGTGGAGCCTCCATTCAGCCTGTATCCAGTCAAGCAGTTGCATTATTTATGAGTGCTGCGGCTGTTATTCTGACTCCCTTATTGAGATTGTTGATACC
The DNA here is from genome assembly GCA_008360985.2 of Macquaria ambigua. Classification (NCBI taxonomy): domain Eukaryota; kingdom Metazoa; phylum Chordata; class Actinopteri; order Centrarchiformes; family Percichthyidae; genus Macquaria; species Macquaria ambigua. Next base: position 271,722 of record VMKM01000160.1, on the reverse strand, counting down.
TCATCATGGAACAAAAATAATGAGGGGACAATAAATTTAAGCGCTGTCAACAGCCACTTGAGGGAACAACATGTCAGGTTTCTCTCCCCCAGATCCTGACGACATCAGATTCTTTTCTGCGTGTGATATGTTTTCCTTTTGGACAGGTCCGATGGATTGGCCTCAAGGCCCATTTCACACTGGATTAGTTTCCATTTCAAGCCCCAGCCCAGCCCCCACCTTCTATATTGGAGACATGAACTAAGGTTAAATCCTCAGAAAGTCTTTTTCATTTTTTGTTATGGGTTTAAAAGCAATGTGACAGAAGTTTGCTTTTGGGGCATAAATTATGTTGGGTTGGGTCAAAAACAGACTCTAATCCGATTGTTTGAAATAGATCAAAAAATGGGATTGTAAATCACAGACAGAGTTGAATAAACAGGCAGAAGATGCAATCTCATGCTAAGCCTTCACTGCTGGGTGTAAACTGGTAACAATACTCATAAGACCACCAACATACAGTCCTCTCTTCTCTCTCATCTATGCACTTTCAGCCTCTCACACAGTATATACACAGGTAAACAAGCATGGTCATGCAAATGCCTACAGATGCACAGACATTGCAAACATTGGAGAATATACACACACAAGCACACACTTGCCTCCCTGTGCAGACAGACTTAAAGTGCACAGACCATTTCTCGTAAGGGAAGTGTTTTAAGTAGACAGCTGTACATGTATAAGCCATGAGCTCCTCATCAGCGAGTGTACTTCCAGATGTGAACACACAAATCAGTCACTCAGAGCAGCCTCACTCTCCATCTCCACACGCATGCACAGAACAAAATGGGTGTTTGTTTCAGGGGAAATCATAACAGGAAAGGACCAAAGGGGAGCGCTATCCCAGCCGAGGGAAAGTTCCAGCACATATCAGACTCTGGACAGACACCTCGTTAGCATCCGTCCACGTAGCATCTGTAAATGACAGAGGATCATTACTCTCAACCAGTCATCTGACCGCATGTTAGCAGTAATGACATTTCTGCAATACCACGTATGTTGAAATTCATGAGGGTACTGGGTATAATCATGGTAACTTCATAGTGTTGCTACAGATCTTGCATCAACTTCTTACAATCGTATTCTGTTATCAATTAGCTCTTTGTCCTGTTGCTGAATCAGTATTAACTCTTGTCCTGTGACACCTCATCACAATAAACCTCCAGTCACACTACATTAGCCAGACCTAAATGAGGCCAGTTTTGGGAGTAAAACCACTCCTGCTCTGACCCTTTGACTCCAGTTCATGCATCCCTCACATTCTCACTCACTTTTTTGCGGTGCATGCTAACAGACCACAAAGTGATATAAAACACTCAACTCTGAGGTAGATGAGGCATGTGTTTCTCACATCAGATGTGATTATCTGCATCCTTGATAACAAGTATAAGATGGTAACAAAAAAATGTAGATTGTTTTTTTCTTTTATAAGGCTATATATACATTAAAATCTCTTCTGTTTGTTTAATTAGCAGCAGAATGCTGATGGGTTAGCCATTACAAACACAAGCTGCGCAGCCAAATACTGTACAAACCTGCAGATTTGTATTTTAAATTCTAGTCGAGATCCAAAAGTTTCCAAAGATACTAAATGTTGGGGAAATACAGCTACAATACTTCCATTTGATGGAATGGCGCAGCCATAGAAAACATGGGCTTGGGTTTGAATATCTTATTCAGTGTAAACATGACATAGCTTTAATGAAGAGCTGCACCAACTTGATACACACGATACTGTCTGACAGTGTGGAATAAATACCTTAAAGGTACTTAAGTGGAAACAAAAGTGGAAAAGTGTAAGTTAAGGGGTTCATTTGAATCTATTTACCGTGAGTCTCTAAACTGGAACTCTTCTATTGTCCTTAGCATAACAGTGACTCAGTGGAAACTACCCCTGTTGTATTTTGATCAGCATCAGTCTCAAGGAAGTAATAATTGAGTGGTCTCATTTTTCATTAATAGTGGTTTTGCTCCGGGGCTGTCCGTGGTGCTGCCTGGCCTGCAGGGACTTGGTAACAAGCACGAGGACCCTCTTAGTCCAGCTCTCCTGCAGAGTGGCATGTGGATGACTTTGCCACAAAAACCCAAGGGGTCCTGCTGGCCAGCCTGGCTTCATTAGCGGAGTTAACCTTCAAAATGTACTGCTGCCTCCTGCTCTGCCCTCGGGTCTGTTATGGCTGAGAGGAAGTTGGAGCAAGACTTGTGTCAAATATACTGTCAACGCGCTAAACAGGAACAGCTTGGACACAGCCAAGTGGCAGTCAAGAGTCCCGCTGGGCAGAGAAAAGTTTGCTAAATACTACAGGAAGTTAAGTACCTTCTTTTCAAATACAACTGCCTCCTGTCTGCAAGAAAATGTCTTAGTTTCAAGCTTAAACTTTTATTTGATAACATGTAATCAGGGAGCTAACTGAATGAGGACCCAACTCACCAGTAGGAGAACTTTTCCATTTCCACTGCGCGGCTCGACTCCACTTGACACGCAAAGCATTGTTCTTTTTTGGTTTTCCATTTGCAAAAGTTATGGATAGCACCTGTTACTTTTTTTGGTATCACCTCGGTCGAGGTTCCAGGCGAGCTGAGCCGATACTATAAGGTGGAGTTAAAACACTGCAAACCACAGATTGGTCAGAGAGAATCGTCACTAGAATCATCACCTGCGCAACACGGGACATCCTGCACAAACCCGCCATCAATAGCAACTGCAATTTTTTTATTCACTTCACCCAGATTTTAAAAAAAAAGGCAGCCCGCAATACCACGCCAAGGTCAACTGACGAAGTGCAGACGTTCCTCTGTTTGGTTGCAGATGAAAGGATCTAGCAAGTGTGTTGCGTTGAAGATGATGTCACTGCAGTTTCACGCTGCATGGCTATGACGATCAGCTAAGAATCCCGCCTACATTCAGGGGGTACTATCTGCAATGGGAAATTAAATCGAGAAAAGTATCTGGTACCAAATGCAAGTCGAGTCGAGCCAAGCCGTACCATGCAGTGGACATGAGGCTTTAGCTGTGGCTGTAACATAGCCTAACTTCACTACTGAGTGAGTGGTAGTGTTTATGGGACATCTCTGTAAGGTAATGTACCAGCAGTCTCTGATCATGGTTTCACAACACAATTTTTGGATTAGCGGCCAAAGACCATTTGCAATGTGGCATGGATGATATCACGACATGAAAGAAGAAAATAGCTGTCCTATATGTATTAAGTATACTCAGTAATCATGATGCCCTCCCACCATCTTGTACTGGTTTACCTTTCTCTGGAGACCAGACTCTTACTCTGAAATACAGGAAGTATTATATGACCTGAAACTAACTCAAAGAAGCTGTGGAATTTGTCAAATTGGATATGTATTGATGTCAAATGATAGGGACTGGTCTGAACCAGTCTTTTGGAGTCTAAATTCATTAAATACAAAGAAGACCAGCACTGAATACAGTCCTATCTCATCACATAATGCTGTAGCTCACATAGAGCCCTCTTTTATTAATGCTTTTATTTTAAAGCCTGTCTTTGACTTTAAGATGAGTCTGAACTCATCTGGACAAACTTAAATAGAAAATGAAGTGAGACCTAAGGTGATGCTGGCTCACCCAGGTGTCACACCTTTGTTTTTTTAATTTCCTCTGCAGAGCACCCTTGTGCTCTGTGTGAGGCTGTTTCACGCCTCCCCCTCTGCTGGCTGGAGGCCTGATGAGGTCCAGATGTGGTCCAGATGAGGCCCCTGTCTGATGCAGGGACCTGAGAGGAGCTGTAGACTCTGGGGGCTCATCAAACTGCCATAGGTTCTGCTCAGATTGATTTCTGACATGGAGGTGCATGTTCTACCATAGATTCAGTGCTTTTATGTTTTTAAAAAGGGCTTGTTTGGTTGTGCAACAAACATGATGCACTAATACATAATTTACTTGGTTCATTGTATTTGAAAAGGGTTATACAAGCCTTTTATATTCAATTCTAAATCTTTAATAATTATTTATAATCCACACATTTTCATAAAATGTAAATGCTTTCTCTGATCACGTACTTTGGACAGGAAATCTTTACTCTTTCTACACATGATCAGCCAGAGTTATGTGATGATTAATGCTTCAGTTTGTTGCTTCAGTACAAAAATAAACCAGTGCATGCAATTACTCAAATGAAGTTTGCCGGCAGTGGAGTGATAGATTCCGTGTCTTTCTAATGTCAGAACCATTTTTTTGTAATTAATTACTGTGTTAATGTAAACTGGACAGCTTATTCATTCATTTTTCTTAATAGCTTGTTAATATTGGTGCTTATTTGGGACTTTTGGGAAATCAGATTGATTTAATTTGAAAGAAAAAAAAATTGGTTTATGTAAGTGTAGCCTGTCTAGCTGGTTATGCTAGCAATGTTAGCTTTCAGCCTCTCAGACACAAACTACAGTACAGACCTATAAACCCAGTGATGATGTTTTGTCATTTGATTTATGTCAAGTGTGCTTGAGTGTGTGCGTGTGTGTGCATGTATATAGTAGGAGGACCGGTTACGATGTTAGCATGTGTAAACTGTGACTATGGTACAGTGCAGGCAAAGCTCATTCCTAGCAGGGAGGGCTCCCCATGGCAACAGCTGCATGATGTCAGATGTTGAGCAGAGATTGGACAGATGTGGTGATTTGAAGTATGCAGGAGATTAAGCCTGTAGTCTACAGAGAAATCAGAAATGTTAAGCGAGTGTACAGCGGTGCAGCGACATAATTTAGGCGCTTAATTTTTGAGCACGAAAGGAAGATAAAGGATATGAAAAAGAAAATTGAAAAAACAAGAAAAAAACAGGCTTAGAGAAAATATACAAATGGAAACTCTGTTTACAGTTTGAGACAATACATGACTTATTTATATGGAATTCAGATACTTGACATGTTTGGCAAAGGTTTGATTTGCCTTACTAACAACCTGGGACAGTCGTAATGCTTCTGATCAGTCAGTAAAATTTTCCTTGAAATAATCTTTTTTTTTTTTTTTTTTGGTTTCTTTTGTTTCGGCACAGGTCATAGGTTGATGTGTGTCGCACATGCTTAAAGTTCATTGACAGGCCATGTGAATTCTCGTGGGCTCAGGGCTCAGCATCCTTGGGAAGCTCCATGGACAGTCTATTGAACAGGATTAGAGATGTTCCTAATTGCTCATAATTCCTGTGTGCTGTTTATACGTGTCTCAAGCTATTGCGTCAGCGAAATGGATCCCTTGACAAAACCGTATTTTACAGACCTGAAGATTATCATCATTATATGCAGCAGGGAGAAATGCAGCCTGGTTTATCCAATTATCGTTTCTTTGTTGAAATGTTTGTTCTCATAAGCCTCAGGTTAAAGCAATGGGACAAAGAGACTGTAGCAGCTTTTTTTCTAGTGATATCTAACCCTACAGAATGTTGTGTTTTTATTTTACCCAGGTTTTGAAACATCTGATTTCTGCTGCCACCCCAATATAATAGAGCTGAATGGAATTTCATTTATGGTGCTTAAACCATTGAAAAATTACATTTGAAACACTCAACAGCAGTATGTCTTTCCAGAGACAATGCGCTAGTTATGCAGCATAAACCACAGACCACACTGTGAACAGTTTTCTTTGGAACTACTTTCTACCAAGGAAAAAGTCCCAATGAAAACTGTTCGCAGAGAGGCCTCTGCTGTGGTTACTTTTTAAAACATTTGCATTATAACAATTAACATTTGTACTTTGGAACTGTTAACATATTAATGTGTAAAGTTCATCTCATATAGCATAATATATGTACTTCATAAGCTTGTGTTAAACGCGGTGCTTTCAGTGTCACTTCCAGTCAGTAGCGTATTGATGTTAAAGTGGGATTGTGGCCAGTGAACCATGGTGGAGTGAGCTTCCTCGCTGGGCCGCAAGCACACATTCAAAAACAGAAATTTGGCCAAGGTGATAACATGACTGTGTTGCTATGGTTTCTAGTGCTGACAACATTTGTCTGCCTTGTGTTTGACATGAATGAGTATAGGCCCAGTTGAAATAGATGACCAAGCACAAAAGAAGTAGCAGTGGGACTAAGAAAGAAGACTGGAAGTAGACGGAGCAGAAGCTAGCAGTGTATTTTGAGACATTTCTTTTTGTTTCCATCCAAGTGATGGATTGTTATCGTGCACTGGGTAAGATGGCTGCTGTTAAAACTGTCAGATGTTTTCTATCGTGAGCTACTTCACTTGTGTTTAAAGTCAAAGAAATGAGGCAAATGTTTAATATAGTGTTGAACTTCAAACATCAATGTCCACAAGTCCACATGAATTTATAACTAATGGGCATCAGTGTAAGCTGTTGTTTCACATTAAATTGTAGGGTGCATGATCATGTATTTTGCCTTTACAGGGAGATTATAAATGCTGTCCAAAGCTTATCTTCCTAGTCTCCTTATTGTACACCCAAGCTTAGCTCACACACAGATGAGGGGTTTTATTTTGTCCACAGAAATGTCCAACCAATAACACTTTTACAAAAACACAAGTAAATTAAAATGTAAAGAAAAACAATAACCTATGAAAATGAAATGTGACAGAAACTACGAAACATCATCTGGAGATTTTTGGTGATTAGACCTAGAACAAGACTAAAACTGTATAAATTATTATATCATGAATAAAACTAATTGACCTTCAATTTAAAAAGCTAAATAATAAGTTAAATGAAAGTGTTTTGTTTTTTTAAACTAGCACTGATGCAGATTTAAGTTGTTAAGTACAAGCAGCCTGGTAAACATATGACCAAGTCATGTGGTCATATGTTTTCTGTGCAGCGTTGTACAGTTTATAAAATGTTAAATGAGTCTGGTCTTTGGTTAATGTATGGAGTCAGGACGTTTACATGTTTCCTGTGCTCATGACCCGTATAGTCCCTGTTCTAGGTGCACGCATGTGGTGACGCTTCTTTGGCCTTACATTGTTGTGTTTGGCACCCGACGCACAGAACCACAGAAACTTAATCCTGTGTTGCTCTTTTATTTGACCTGAAAATTACCTGTTTCCTTTAGGGCCAAAAAAAAAAAATTGGGGAAAATTGTATGAGCCATTGTATTGTAACAGCTTGCAGCAGCTCAGTTTAAGAGAATAATTCATTTAAGCTACTATATCCATCACATACCTTAACACCTCAAAGCGGGTCAGATAACTGCCTTTTTTGCTTCTCAGTAAGAGGCTCTGAAATCATATCAGCACCTATAGTATGAAGTAGTCCACCTTTATCAGCACTGTCTCCAATATCAAAGCTTGTTTTGTGATTGAACACCCAGAGAATCCAGGTAGATTTCTAAAGCAGAGGAGGAGAGAGACAAAAAGTACTGATAATTAATGGCTGTCACAGGATACGGAGTGGATGCAGAACGATTACAGATGACATATAAATTGCTGTGTAATTTCAGATGCTATGGGCGTTTTCTGTTGGAGCAGGTCTCCTCTTGTACTGCCTGACAGATGATATTCAGATGGAAGTCGAGGCCAGAGGGATAACATGCCATTGTTGAACCATTTCATATGTCAAGGACATATAATGGTCCGGGCCACATGCAGAACAGCAGATCAGACACCTTCTAGGATTTCAGGAGAACGCTGTGTAACACAAAACAAACTCTTAGAGAGACCAGTCATTATACTCTAGTCATTATACACACTGTAGTGCAGTATCAGGTCTTGGAAATATTCTCACACACATTCAACTGTTGACATGTTTCATGCTGATGGTTGATTTTGCGTGTAAGACATGTAAAGAGAAACATAATTTATTTAGATTTATGAAAGTAAACTACGTAGTTTTCCATTGACTGCATTGTTAACAAGCTTGGACACACACAATCAACACAATCCAGTTTGAGGGCATTCATGGTCACTGATTAGTCAAATATGCCCACACACTGTCTGCTAGAGGGCCTCATCAAGTTTCCTTGTTTGATTTATGCCTAAACAGCTGCAGAGGTGGCACGCACGCCAGCCAGGCCTGACACAAATGCAACATAAAGGTGGGTGCATTTTTCTGGCTCTGTAACACAATCTCCTCTCTCCCTCCACTCCACTCCAGATACAGTTTGATGATCTATGAAGGTGATTAGGTTCACATCAAAGGAACGACATGCAAGGCACTGGGAGTCTTAGCTTGTTGGAGGTGATCCAAGCGTAGTACAGACAACTGATGATCTCTGTGTTCCTGGATCGTGAGCCCCCATTAGCCGGCTAACAGCACACCATGACTATCATAACATTTTGATCAGTGGTCAGACAAACCTTATGGCATAGCTGAACAGAACTGAACAAATCCATGAAGACAAGACAAGACAATTTTAGACATGTATACAGTTCATGTGGAAAAAGATGAGAGAGAAAATCATAGAATGCACACATATGTACAGATTTAGCTATATACAGCATGTATCAGTACATGTGAGAACCATTTGTTCGATCTAGAAACAATATCAGAAAACAACTTGACTTGACATCAGTCTTATTTCCAGCCTTATTTTCAGAATAACTAAAGACTAAAGACTAAAAGAGTCTGCAGCCATGCTAGCAGCTCTGTGATGCTGTACTTTGACACAACAGTGCTTTGAGAGAAAGGCTAACTTCAACATGCTAACAAGCTCACAATGACAATGTTAACATGTTGATGTGAAATGGTAATGTTGACCATGCTCACCATCTTAGTTTTAATGTGTAAGCATGCTAATATTTGCTAATTAGCACTAAACACAAAGTACAGCTGGGGCAGATGGCAGTGTCATTTGTTTTACATGTACTAGGTCATATGGGCAAATTGAAAATTTGACCTGATGATGGTGCTAGATGAAAAGCCATTGCATCTTCAAAATTATTAAAATGTATCCTGTGGGTCTCCCTGGTTTGTCCAAAATTTCATGGCAATCCATCCAATAGATGTTGAAATATTTCACTCAAAACCACAAATGTGAAATTCATGTTGGCGCTACAGGAAAAGTCAGAGGATCACCAAAGGCATTAGGATTCATCATCTGGGCACCATGGATATCTGTACAAGATTTCATTGCAATCCATCCAATAGTTGTTGAGCTCTTTCAATCTGGACCAAAGTGGTGGACCAACAGGCCGACATTTCCATTACGATTTCAGTACAAGGCTTCCATGTGATACAAGCATCCTGTCAAATGAATGCAGGCCTATAAATCTTTCAGTGTCCTAACATTTGCACAGATGAAGAGTAATCCCACATCTAAATCTAATCATAGCGCAATCATGGCAGTCCAGATTTGTACTTTCTGACATGACATTCTCATGCATGATATAATGGATGCAGCTTCGGTTTTACAGTTGACTGGGATTTGTCTTTTCTGTGTGCATGAAATTGACATAAAGACAGCTATGAGATCAGATTAAGGTGTACTGTAGTGCTTTGTATAATGTATCACTGTTTTGCAATTGAAAATCATATATTAAAGTATGCTTGATGCAGAAGGCCTTTCACATCCTGTCATACTTGACTAAGATTCTTGCTGGGACATCAGACCTGTACTAAGGGGAACTGACTATCCTCATTACCCCTCTAGACCTGTTTGCCTTACCTCCGCTTTGTGAAGCCATCAATCAGGCCCTGCTAACAGTAATCATTCACTGTTCAGGGCTGTTGAGGCTCTTTGGATAGGTAGAGGGGGTGTAAGCCCTGATAGGACCACCCAATCTGATCTGTGATTGAGGGTGGGCTGTGTCATGGCGACATGTGGCTCCTACCGTTCGGATTGAAGTTGATAGACTTGTTCTTCAACACAACATGGCTCTACAGACCCCCTGTGTGAAATTTCCAAATGAAAAGGTTCACCGATGTGACAAGCAGAAGAGAGCTTAAAAGAACATATGGAAGGATAAGAGGCAAGAGTCACTGTGTTGACACTAATTAGGGAGTGAAAGAACTTGGAACTGCAAAAAGACTTCGAAAAAGTCTGGGATTTCAAAGGTAAGAATCTAAGATCAGATGCAACGGGACAAAAACAACTTGAAAGAGGCTCTCAGCACACTCACAGATTTGCATGCTGACGTTCTGAGCAAAGATATTTAAAGACGGAGAGGAGGGCTAAACAGAAGCGCCTAAAGTGAGCATCAATATATTGACTGCTGTTCTCAGTAAACAATCTGAACTTGGTGATTTATTATTTGCTGGTAGTTTCAAACGAGAATCAAGAAAGCAGACAGTGTAAAAATATGCTAGATTGCTTCTGTCTTTGCTGATTATGTAACAATACCACAAACGAGTCACTGTATTCTGTTTTATTCTTTATATACGTTCAGATAGTAGTTAGAACTGTACATTTGAGCAACTAGAAATCATGGGGAAGTTTAGGAGAGGTTTTAGTTAGAGGGAACACCTCACTACAACACTACTCTCATTGTGAATCAGTATCAGAAACTCAGTTAAAGGATTGTGACTGTGATAGAATTTTAAATGAATGGCTAAATACATAGTTCTCGGTAAAGATATAATTTAGACATCTCTTTTAACCAACAGGAAATTGCTGGTTCATTACAATCCCAAGATAGATGCATTACAGTGGGAAAAACAATTTTCCCTGAAAACCCAATTGCCAGAATGATTTCTCTCCTGAACCTAAGAAATTCTCAAGAAACTAGACCTCTGCTAACATGCATGCAGATGCGCCGCCACACTTGAGATTTAACAGACTCCCATTAAGACACACGCATTACAGCGCTTCCCTCTTTGCTCTCACACCTACGCTGCATTCAGGGACCGGCTGCCCCAAATGGCTGTGTTGTCGTCAGTGCTTTCTCCTGGGAGGTGAGAGTGTCTCAGGTTGAGACAGGCTTTCTCAGCTATCACTGAGTGTGTAAGGCACTTAGATTCATAACACAGAAAGAGAGGGAATTAAAGGCTGGTAGGTAGATGGAATCATTTTAAACATAAAGCTATTTAGATGTAGTTTAAAAATCTTGTATATACATATGGAGGCATTTTATCTGACACTTGGCACTTTACATCCTTGGTGTAATGTGCAGTTTGAGGTCTGTGTTTCTGAAAGAGACAAAATGATTTATTGCCTCCAGTTGTCACCCACGGGGGCCTCAAGCACTTCATCTGAAGACAAATGACATTAACAAGGCACAAAGACGTCTGTTTCTTTCCAAATGTACAGGCTGACTTTGTTATAGAAATGGTGTTTCTTTCAGTTGACTTTCTCGTATATTTCACTGATGTCAAGTTTGAATTGGTAGTCCTGATCTTTTTTTCTCATGCACAGACATAAACATTAAAACTGATTTGGTTTTCAAACCCCATTACATACAGTAGGTAAGCACAAATGTGGACTTACCTATCATAGTGAAAATCAAGAAGAGTGAATGAGAATGTCTGAGCTCAGATTGTACACAACAACATTTGCATGTTTCCCACCGGCCCCATCCATTCTCATTTGGTTAAGAGTGCGGGCAACATTACAGATTGCTATAATCCCTCAAAGCTGACAATCGTGATATGGCTGTTAATGTTGTCACTGTACTGGTTTGTGCCTCCAGGACAATGAATAATTTGTACAGTCATTTTCACTCCAGGAATTGGCTTCAACGCAGGTGATTGTGTTACAACAATGCTGTCGTATAAAAAATGCACTGAATGTTGTAAAGCCAAGAACGGGAATGGAAATATCCTGAAGCCAGCTTAGAGTGGATCAGGTTGTAATGTCGGGTGAATGAGAAAAGGCAGCAACACTGCGCCTTCATCTGTTTCCCAACACGGTGCTGATAGGTTTATCAGCTGAAGAAAACTAATGTAAACCTACTGCTGATGAAACTAGCCATGTGTTCTCCGGTTCCTTCCACAGAGGGAAGACAGAGTTGAGGAGAGCTTTTGTTCTGGGGTAAAAAGCTGGTGTTGCAAGCACCTTTCAGCACCCACTGATTCAGTGCACATTTATTGGGCCGCACTACACAGGTATCGCCCTGTAAGAAGGTTGAAAAGCATAGCTATGTGTCTGTCGTCAGGGGTCTGTAACCGGGATCTGTGTTCCAGCTGTTACAATGTATACTGCCATGGTGAACATTTGTGATATCCTGAGAAATACAGGTACTACAGCAGCAGAGTATTTAGGGGAGGCTGTGTTTGTGAATTTCATGACAGGAAAAGAAAGTAGTAGATAGACAGCTGTCTTACCCTCAACTCCCAAGGTGTTCCCACCATAATATTTGGCAGTAAGCAAAAGGGGGGACATACTGGATCGAGGGGTCTACATTTTACACTCCTGACCTACCAGATGTACATCATCCTGCCTGCCGTGAATGCAGACTTCTCGTTTCTCTGTCCACAATGACCGCAAAGAGCTCCAAGTTAACTTTCGAGTGGCAAGACATCACAATATATCAGAAAAAGTCAGTTTAAAGTGAGAGAATTTGACCTGTCTGACAATCACGCACAATAAGATTAATATTTCCTCTAACAGGAAGGCACCTCAAGAAATAAAATGGCCAATGAATGAAATATGGCCATTACATGTCAGACAAGATGGCCAGCTAAAGTCAATTCTCAAACAGCAGAAAAATAAAGGCAGCAGGCTTTTATCTTTCGGGCATCGGCTGCCAGGTTGCAGGTTGAAGTGATCTACGTTGATGCAACTGTACAGGATTAAACTGGATAAAGAGAGAAAACAATGCAGGCGTGAGAAGGAGATGACAGACAGAAAGCAGCTAATATATTATCAAAATGGACTATTAGAGGTAACATTGTAATGCACAATATAGCAGTAATGGCTGATTGCAAGGATGGTTATTTCCACTTCATGTGACTTGCAATAATAAACCGAGGCAGGGAAATGACCTGAAATGATGTTTCATCCATATGGCCGCTATGTTAAAATCATCAAACATATTCCCACGGGTTATCATTATTACTGCAAAATGTTAACAACATTACTGCCAGGTATTTCCACACCAAATGAAAAAAAAAATCACAGAAATAAAAAGCCAGAATAATTATACCGTTTCCCCCTGATCGAACAGACATGCTACCTGAACATGTTAGTTATTGTATTACAGATTGTAGGTCCTACATTCCCTCCTGCTAATATTGACTCAGAATATTATTGTTTCTTCCCTTGACCTTATGGTCCAACAGCCCTTTGCTCACTTAATCTTATTTTACATGAAAAATGAAACAGGCCATTAATAATATACAAGGATGAAAATCTAAACATCTGAGTGCTTGAACTCCATGACCATGAGAAATCGTATTAGCTGGACAGAACCTGATTGTAGGAATAGTTGCACACTCCAGTAAATCAATTAGTTTGGCAAGTTTTCTTCTTTTACTTCTTTTATGAAGTTCTTTGGTTATTACCAAGGTACTTAAACACTTCATGGACCTGGTCCTAGAAAAAGCAGCCTTTATCATCCTGGCATGTAAATCTTATCCAGTGAGCGAAGACTGAATAGAGTATTACTTACTTAGATAATTGCTTTTTATTGCTTTTGTGGCGGGGCAATATGCTGCTGCCTTCGAGCAAATATAATACTTCCTTATTACACACATTTGACTTGGTGAAAGAATCCTATGGTCTCCACCCCCAATACAATTAGCATAAATACTCATGTATCTGAAATATGTTTGTGTCTGGTGGAAGGGCAAATATGAGAACTGCCATTTGGCAAATAGTAGGATATATACAGACATCTGCAGTGGCACCCAACCCCACCATATATTGGCCTATATTCAAAATCATTACATCAATGTTTTGTCTCAAAGCCAGGTTCTCATTATCTTTTCAGTCTAATATTTCATTGTAGCTAGATTCACCTAGCTAGTTTTTTTCAATTTCCAAATTAGCTGGCATAGCATGTGGAAGAAGATGAAGCTGAAGACGGTCCTGAATTAACTCAACAAAAAACTAAACTAGCATTTAAAACGTAATTTTAGGTCGAAGTGTTGTATTGTGAAGACATTCTCATAAATATGGAAAAAAGTACTGAGCTTATGTTGAACACTGTGTTTTAACTGGCAATCCAAAAACACGTAAAAAAAAAAAAAAAACTGTACATAAAGTGAGGTGAGTTTGCCAGGTAAAGGCTCTTAAACTTTGTCAAATACATCTAATCTGGCAATGAGAATAAGTGACATTTGTCAGAAGATAATAATGGTTCACAGAGCATTAAAACCAACTGCCAAGCTTCATGATGGCAGAACTTTCAGCTTCATGGCAGCAGGGTTACAGTACAATAAGATTCATCTTTTTAAGTCACAGAAGTCTAAATAGTTCAGCTTCACAAATCTTTGACAGCTCTAATAGGGAGTGTTTCTTTCACAGTGTGTTTACTAAGGCAATGCATAGTTGTAGCAATGTACATGAGGACTGCTTAGCTGTGAATCATAACCAGCCATCTGAGTGGTAATTAAATGAGACAAGTGTAAATTATATAAAACGTGGTATTAAGTATTTTCTTCAGCATCAGAAAAGAAAGAGAATAGAAGGAAACATTCCAGCTGTCTGTTTTCTGTATTAATATAGTGCTATCACTGCTGTCATTTCTCCATCAGTGCTGGAGTGCAGAACCATGACATCATTTCCAAATGTTTTGAATGTCTATAATGTTCTCAATGACAGGACTGCCAGTGGAATTGGTTCTGCTACGAGCAATGGTCCAAATGTTCTCAACATAAGCTGTCCTCTGAAGCATGTCCCCACGCCTGACAATCTCAAGGACATTTTCAAGATGATGTTATAGATTAGCAATCAATAACAGACGTCATATTTCAACTTACACTTGAAAGGATAAGCCAGATGGTGAAATTGCTCAGACAAGCATGATTTTCCTATGAGCCTGTGATGGTCTCTTCTGTTTGCATGGGGTGACCACAAACACATGCTACTCCTTAAGGGAGTCCCGCTACATGGGATGTGTTTTTGATCATTTGTCATAACGGACAAAGAAGAGATTTGAGATAACCACACAGTCATCCTACATGTAAGCATATTGTAAAATAATCCATTTCATCTTTAATACTACGTGGACTTAATTTCATACAGAAATCAGCTCTTCAAGGGGTTTCTTCAAAAGGGAGAAAACACACTGGAAAACCTAGATGGTGTCTGGTGAACTGCCTCTCCGTTGGTGTTGATATGGATGGATATAAAAATAAAATCCTAAGTGTATACAGGCCTAATGAGATTTTTCATGTGTTTTCAACATTTTGAGCATCTCTGTCCATGTGCAGCAGCTTGGCATCAGACCTCCTCTCCTCGCCTCCGTGGACTGACAGCACATCTCAACATCTGAGAGTCCTGCTGACTGTGTTCTTCCTCTGTCTCGTCCCCAGACTGCTGCTAAGAGCCGTCCAGCTGGGATAATTGGACCCCCTGTCCACCTTTTTTCTGCCATTCACGCTGCCTGAAAGCTCTCCTCCGCACACGCAGGGGATACTAACGTGGCAGCTCTCCGCGCCCTTTACTTCTCTCTTTGGCCTCTCATCCTCTCAGACTAACTGCACATTCATTTTCATTCCATAGACGGTTAGGACTGGGTAATGATGACATCTGTCACTGGGAGCTGGGGGTGTCTTTGAGACAGAATGGAGAAAAGAGGAATGGAAATGAGTCCACATAAAATAACAGAAAATAGGCAGAGATTCCTCCTACAAATGCCCCCCTTCTGCTGGGGAAAAGAAAAAGGAAATGCCAGCTAATCCCTCACCCGATGACTATATTTGAGACTATATTTGAGGTACACAATTGTATTTTATAGGATCTGGATAGCACAGTAACCTTAGTATCAGCAACTATTTCCATTATGTAATGGCAGTTTGTGCTCTCCCCAAGACTATAATCCGAAATTTGTGTTTTATTCTTCTGTATGATCAAACCGTTTATTCAATTTATAGTCTAGGTCATGAAAAGCAATGTCAATAAAGTACATGACAGCTAAGTCCATGTGAATCTTGGTAATAACTAGTCTATTTATATGCAAATACACAGATAGCGTGTCCAAATCTGTTGCTCTGAAAATGTATCCATTTGATTGATGTCATATGTTATACTGACCTACGTGACACTAAAATATGTGATCATTTCAACCTACCAGCAGGATAGACAGAGAAGAAAAAAATGCAGCAAATATGGAAGTAATTTAAAAGACCTTACAACATCTAAAGATGTGAGCAAACCTTGGATTTCAGCAGACATGCAAGCAATCCATTATTTCAGGGACACATGGATATACAGTGACCACTAAAATGCTTTAAAGATGAATAGGTACAATGGTTTTCCTTTCTTTATGGCAGTAAATGTGGTCCCTCTTTTCATTATATTATTGCAAGAGCTGCTCAATTTTGTTTTTATGTGTAAACAGAGAAGGCATTTTTAACATGAAACATTTAACATTGGCTCATTTGATAAAACCTGTGTGGTCTGAAGCATGTGACTGAACAAAGATATCACATGATATTCACTAAGGATTTTCCACAACTTAATATGTGGGAAATGTTGATGACTATCTTTAGACTAGATCAGTAGGAATGGAGATGCATTAGATATTATTAAAAAATAATAATTAAATGCCTCTGTAAGGAGCACAGACATGTATGTTTTCCTCTCCTGAGGGAAGGGTGTGTAGAGTTTGCAAGCATGCTGGCAAACTTGGGGAATGTGATTTAGATACATGTTCAATTAAAGAGGGATGGTCTCTTTAAACCCTGACCACCTTGAGGACAGCAGGCTGGAGGTTTCACTTTCAGTCCTAATGTTTGTCCAGTTCTGCTCTAATGGCTTTCTATGGTGTAAAGTTGTAACTTCTGTTCCCTGCTAGACAGTTGAGATTAAAACGCTACCTTTTTAATACAAATGTGGGTTTCTAAAGTCAATTTTACAACTGAAAAGCAAAAGCTATGGCAAGCTGATGTGTCAAAGATTGTGACTGCAAAAACATCTGAACCTGAGATAATCACTGTGGTTTTGTTTATTGTGCTTTCCTCTGTTTTGGTGCCAAGCCACAAAACAAGGTTTACACTGAATTGTACAGCTTTGTTACCATGTTGCCCTGTATCCTCAGACAGAGAGACTCCATATACTATCAGTCACTCTCAAAGAAATTATGTTCACCTTCGTCATATAACCCACTGCTGGTTGGAGAGAGACCAAGCAGTGAGAGGCATGAAAGCAAAATGCAAGCTACCTGTTGGTTGACTTAGCTGCAGCATTAGTTCAGGCTTCAATTCCCTCATTAGGTTACTGTCCAAAAGTAAACACACAGTAGGAACCATGATTGCTCATGCACAGATGAAAAGGTGTTGGCTCCCTGCTCTCCAGTGTTTGAGCGTTTCTGCTGTTTGTCATTGACTGCGGCTCCTCAGGTTCCCCAGTGTTCTTGTTAATGCTCTCAGAGGAGCTAGTATGTCAGCACACTAAACCCATGCAATCCTCTACATTCATTGAACCACAACCATAAGGAGGGTGCGGGCTGGTTCCTTCACATCAATAAAGGTCAGAGGGGAGGCTTCACGTTCTAACTCCCCGCAGTGCACAACTGGTGAACATTAAAGCTGCATCTATTTAGAACTGAAATCGTGTCAAAGGCAGAAAATGCATAAAGAAAGTTGGCGAGAACAGTCTTTACTGGAATCCATGGGACAAAAACCTAACTGCATGTATACATCCACTTGAAGTGTATCATATTTTATCTTTAACTTGGTAAATACCAATACTGATGATTTGATTCAGCATTGTTGCTTGGATACTTCACATCAGCACAAAACAAAACACGGTCTCTTGCTGCCACCTCGTGGACATGAGATGCATGCAGAGCAGACGTCTATTCCAGATTATAAAAGGGGGCTCTTGGAAAACACACTCAACACAATTAAAACACCAGTAAAAGGATCCATCTGTTTTTTGTTTTTTTTATACTTAAAAATGTGTACATATAATAGTAATTCTGAGCCATGAAAATGAAAATGTAAAAATTGCTCTGTTTTGAAACAAAATGTAATTTTGGCCAGTGTGACAGTATCATTTTAAAAAAAAAAATATAAAGACAACTTGGACACATTTCACAAGTCTACATACAGGCCACACATAAAACATGGGCAAAAATACTCAAATTAACAGCATGAATAAACACTTTCTTTACAACATCCATTGTTGAGGACGTCCACTATTCTTTTTAGATCCACAGTAGCCTTGTAATGTGATTTATAGACCAATAATTGTTCGTTTCAGTGTAGAATACTGTGGCTCTATAGTGTGATAAAGTCCAAGGCAGAGATAAGACAATCAAAGAGATTTCTCACGCCAATGTGAACAAGCATGTCATATTAACAATTCACATATCAAAGTGAGGATGTGTTCAGACGAGATCACTCGAGTTCCTTGAATCGCGCAAACATGGCCTTGCGTACCGCTTGTTTGTAGGTGGCATGGTCCCAAACTACAGGCTCTTTCTTCTTCTTCTGCAAAACAGAAGTGCAATGAAAGGTTTAAAAAAAACTAATGAGAAACACCACATGAAAGTTAACAAAAGAAATAAAGCTAAACACTTACCGGGACAGGTTCAGCTCCTAAACCAGGTCTATCACTGACTTTATGCATCTCCCTAAGTACAGAGAACAAACGGTTCAGGGAGAAATGTTTGGAATAAAACCACTTAAATGCTTTGTTTCCCATTTCAATAACACAATAAACAATAAAGCACACCTACCTAGAGCTTCCAGCCCAGTTATTATGATGCTGCGGCTGTTGGTGGTGATGCTGTTTTCTTCTTTTCTGTTCTGGTGACCTGGAAGTTTCTTTGATATTCAGCTGTGAAGGATACATTCCACCTTTAGTAATCAACTGAAAACCTGATACTGTCCCCAGCATATTTTCCCTACTGCCTTAATTTTCACTTACTTCTTTTTCCTGGTTCTCCAGCGCCTCTAGCTCCTTCTTTGACCTCTTGATCTTAAGGTGGATCTCCATATTTTGCTGTTGAGACAATACATTGATTATTAGAGGCTATATTTATAGGGTCACTGTCAACTAGTGCTCATACAGAGGTTAACAGGTAGTACTTTGTGCAGGTCGGAAAGCTGCTGGTGGCGGAGCAGAGCGTCTTTGTTGGGGAACTGTCTCCTACACAGCAGGCAGGCCATCTTCTTCCAGTCCGTCAGCTTGTTGTCCTTGTCTTCAGACTGGCCGCTGTGACTGCCTTTAGCTGCCTCCTCCTTATCTTCTTCCACCTCTTCATCACTTCCAGCTGCATAGTCGGATGCCAGCATACCCAGGGAGCCCATTGGACGCTGGGGAAACAAACCAGATAAATGTTAAACACAACAGTCACGATTTCTCAATCTTGTAAAAAAAAAAAAGAAAAAAAAAAAAGAAAATATATATATATATATCCACTTTATTTAGTTTTTTAGTTTTTGAATGGCATTCTGAGGAAAGTAATCAAAGCGAGTCAGGGTCAACACCATGCAGTTACAGTATGAAGTATGCAAAGTGTGCTGAACAGGAGGATTCCTACCTTTGACTTTTCATCTTTCTTAGGAGGAGCAAGGGGCTTCTTAAAAAGATCATCTCCGCCTGAGATCTATAGATGTAGACAAAAAACAGGGACAAAAATAATTAGAAAATATAATGAATAAATACTTCTTATATCTACATTCATTGTAAAAATGAATGCACAGAACAGATAATGTGTGGTTATTGGAGGCGAGTCCCTTACCTTCCTCTCAAAGATAGCGAAACCAGCGTCTGCTGACTTGGATTGCCTCCCATCATCGTCCATTCCAGTCTTCAGCAACGGTGATGCGGCGCGGACACTTTCCTTTTGACGATTCTGGATCTTTGCCCAGCGCTCCATATCTTTCATGATCTACAAACAGCAACACACTTCTTAACTATCTGCCCTTTACTAATCTGATTTCACATTTTGTGCACTGCAACTGTAGTGCTACCTTGACAGCAGCAAGACTTCTCGGCTTGTCGTCTTTGTCTTTTTTAGCAGAGTCGTCGTCGTCTTTCTTCTCGGGAGCTGCAGTAGAAGCTGGGACAGGCTCTGCATCTGAGCTGGCAGCAGAAATGAGAACTGGTGGCGGAACTGCTGGGTTGAGGGGAGGCACCGATGGTTTCTTCATTTCCAGAGGTGCATCTGCTGCTGGGTTGGAAAGAATGGCCTGGTCTTCAATGGTCATGGTCACAGGTTGGGTCTCTGCAGAGTTCCCTCCTGGAACTGGGATGTAGGTCTTTGATGCACCATCCCAGTACATGTACTCTTGGGTTTGAGCATTGTAGAAATACTATACACAGAAATGGAGGAAAAAAGGAGAAATTATAACTTAATGACAACCAAAACCAATCATTTAAGACACAGCTACAGGCTGACTCTTTAGTACATATGTACGCTTAAAATGCAGTCTTTGTCTTCTTATTAAGAAATCAATCCAAACACCTACTCTATCATTATCGCACAGTGGTTACTTGATTAGGTTAGGTTAGGTCAGGTCTAGGTATAGATTTCACTCCTCCAGACTGTGAATCATTTGTAGATCTTCAACTCAAGTGACACAGCTGGAAGAAAAGCTTTTTAGTACCTTTGTCACAAAAATAAAAGTGGGTGGTACTGAGTGTATGTCGATTGTGAGATGAAACCACAAACTGCAACTGTTATGCATCTTTACAACTATTAACTATAAACAATATGATTTTAAAACAGGAGTGACAATTACAATAAGATGTTCATATTTCTCTGAAGCTTAAATGTTCAATAAATGTGCATGAAAACATTTTTTGTTAGAGGATACAATTACATCTGGGTAGGTATGCATTAGCTGTACAGTATATATTATTCTCTGGGAGGTTACTGACTGGAGCACCTGGATAGCATTTGGATTTGGATTTACAACACCATTTCTCCCTAGCTACTCTTGTCCATTCATAGGCCAGAGAAAGTGCTGGATCACTGTGTTGTCTTGTATTCTCACCCTAGAGCCTGGGTCGTAGTACAGTGTTGTCTCAGGATCATAGTAGAAGCCTGACGTGGCATCGTACAAGTAGTTGGTCATGTCTGGAGTCTCAGAGCCTGGAGGAATTAGGACATATAGATATGACATTTACATTAATTCATTTGGCAGATACTTATGTCCAAAGCAACGTACAAATGGAGGTACAATGGATGAAGGAGAAGTCTTCGAGAATAAGTGCCTCAACACTCAGTTCCACGTTTCATCTGATACTAGGCTTACAGGTGCATGAAGTAACATATAACATAAGTGCCTAGCAAACAGTTTATTTTATTTTATATTTTGGGAGAAAGAAATAGACAAGGATTGAGAGATAGAGAGAGCACATTAGATTAGTTAGAGTTTGGATTGAGATTCCCTGCCTCGCAATGATGTGATCTGCTGCATGGATTTTGATCCTTTTTCTTTAAACCTTATGAAAACCTATAAATATTATTAGACAATGAAGACCTTTTCTCTGGAGTTCTTACTTTGTGCAGGAGTTCATCACCATTTACTATTGGTAAAATCACAACACAGAGCTATACTGGATTAGTTTACTACAATGTTGTAACAATACCAACAGAAGATGATTAACACTTTTCTCTATTTGAACACTTGATTTGTTTCTTACCAAAGATGCAAGTCTGTGATCCGTCTACGGCGACTGTCATCCCAGCTGATTCTGTAGGCACAAGGGGTCCACCAGCCTGGTACGCCGGATTCACAGGTGGAGCCTCACCGTAGCCAACTCCCTGCAAGGTGATAAAGGAGATGTAAAGTTTACTGCCCAGCTTTGAGACAAGATACCTACAGCTTTGTTTTCTGCTTTAAAACCTACCTGTCCGATGTTGGGGTCTGATGACAGAGCAGGATTAGTGCTGCCAGTCATCAAATCACCTGGTGACAAAAATGTGAGACTACTTAAAAACAGTTTTATGTTCAGGTTTAGTGATAATAAACAGTGCCTAGGGACCAAGATACCAGAATGTGTGTCAGAGCAAGTCTCACCCTGCATTCCAGCGGGGGCACCAGCAGGTGGCGGCAGAGGTTGCAAGTACTGTGGAGGTTGTGGGTACTGCTGCTGCTGAAATGCCAGGGGCAAAAAAATAAATAAATGTCACCTGACAGCTCTCACCAACCTCTTCTTTTAAATAACTAATAAATTAATACAATAAACACCACAACTTACCCCCATCATGCTGGCCTCAGGTGGATACCCAAGGATGGAACTGTTTGGTTTATCAAAGTCTCTTCTGAAACTGAAACAGACAGAAAACCATTAGGAACAAATGAGATAAGATTTCTCTACTAGACATAGCTGATAAGAAAATCCTTGCAAAATGGCGACGTACTTTTGGTTCTTCAGGGGTTTCGCGACCTCAGCATAAACTCTGACTCCATCAATATAAAGGGGTCTGGGTTTAGTGAGGAGCTCAACCAGACGCGTCACTTGCTACAAAAGAAGACACAATGCTAAGTGCTGGGAAATCACAGTGAAACACTGGACAAAGACAGTAACAGCAAACTGTGTGCATTCATTTTGTTTAGGTACCTCATGGGAGTCCATGTCAACGAAGCAGAAGCACTTGGCTCCTGGTGGCTTGGCCTTGACTAAGCGAACATTTCTTTCATCCAGATATGCAAAGGGATCCAAGGCTTTCAGGATAGTCTCTACTGTGGTGGTGGGCTTCACATTTTTTAATATCATGGCTGCACAGTGACACAAAGGAAAATAGTTATTGTATTTCATACCAAGTCGGGTAAAAAACAAACAAATATGTCCATGGATTGCTAGTGTTTATGGTTATAAAGCTTCAGTGAAGACTCAGGAGCTTAAGTCAACATACTTTTGCTGTCTCTAAAGACGGAGTCAGATTGGTGTGAACTGTGATGAGGAAGGTTGCGGTTGCCCCAAGACTCTGCCTGCTGCTCAGTTTCTTGCTGTTGGAGCTGTTGGTCCACCTGCTGCTGCCAGGCCTCTGGAGTCAAGTCAGAGCTACGCTGCCACTGGTTGTGGGACAATGGCTCAATAGGGCCTTTTGGTTTGGACCCATTCAGGTTGGTCTTCAACTCTTCTAAAGGTGCATCTGGTCTGGGCAACTGGGGCTCCTGGAGTTGAGGTACTTTGTGATCTGACTCCTAATTCACAGAGACAGGAAGGAACACTTTTAAATTGTGATATAACAATATGGCAAAGTGATATTGTACATGGTGAATAGATACCATAAATTCTCAAATAGTTTTTTAGGAGCCATTATCTGGGCTAGGCTATCAGTAGCCACTGGACTTTATTTCAGCTTTCCCTCATTTATTAAGCACAGCACATTATATTGACTTTTAGTAAGAAGCCTTCCTGTTTTCTGCTCTGCTCCAATTTGACCCTCTAATTTGCTGTTAATGCGAACACAACAATTACTCCATCCAGGGCATAATCAAAGGGTTTTACTGTAAAACATCTGCAGGAAGTGTTCAGTTTTGTTATTTGTTTAGTTCTTTTTTTTCCAGAAATAATGGCTAAGAAGAATCAATGATACCAATACTTCTGTTAAAGAGAGAAACTCAGAGCAACGGAGTGGTTATTATGGTATGGCTATGTTGTTGTACTGTACTGAAATAACAAGAGAGATGACATGAGAGATGTTACAATACAGGGAATTTTGTTTTTATAGTGCCTTTATTTGTGAACCAACCATATTTTAAAAAAAACTGGCTTTCGTTTGAGAATTCGTTTTAACTATAGAAAAAACAATATATAAATCATTTTCTGTCACTGCACTCACATTAACACCTCTTTCACGCTCGTCTGGCTGGATGTACTTCATGGATGTTGTTCTAGTGCCAACCTTTAGGGAGCCCTGAAAGAACAACAGAAATTATCAATCAGCATCATACAACATAGGTGACTTATATCTTAAATAATACCAATGACACCCAACATGCACTGTGGCAGGTTTAGCCCTCCTCTTCACTGCTGAGGATCAAACGGGCAAACACTTATGGTGGTGTGCAATGCCCAGATCAAGGATCATGCTTCACATACTACGCTATATAGTTTAAAAGGGACCTACAAATTAGGGCAGCAACTAAGAATTATTTTCAGTATCGACTTATCTGCCGATTATTCTGTCAATTAATCGAGTGATCGTTTGGTCCAGAAAATATCAGAAAAAAGTAAAAAGTGCCCATCACAATTTCTTAAGGCCCAGGGTAACATTTTCAAATTGCTTGTTTTGTCTGACCAAAACCCAAAGATATGCAGTTTTCTATCACACGATACAAAGCAGCAAATCCTCACGACAATCAATTGATTATGAAAATTGTTACTGCTAGCATAATCCAAAAGAAAACAACAGAACTCTGTAGTGCCAAATGAGTACTACACTCTCAGTAGGGTAAGGTGTACAAACCAAACTACGGCATCGTAAACACCCCATTTCCAAGACTAGACTGCATTAGTATGAAAAATGAGCTGTTTCAAAGGGAGGCTCACGGCACATATAAATGTACTTTGCAAAGTGGTAGTATTGTGTTCAACATCCATAATTCTGATGAAGGTTGTGCATCTCAAAGATGGATTTAAATCCACAGTGGTTAATTCCATAGAGTACCTAATTCGCACAAAACAGAATAAACCATTAAAACCATACATAAAGCCATACCATGAAGCACAAAGCAAAAGCCATCCTTTACCACTGAAGATAGGGTATTTGAATATTTGAGGATATTAAAATTACCGACGCCACAAACACCTGCATCATCTAGTTTTTATCCTGAGCTATCACAAGCTGCAGAACATTGGCCAAAAGTGAAAATAAATGTGTGCAACCAAATGATCTAATAATAGAAACAGCAGAGCCAAACAATAAACTGCTACACATTTCAGCAACAACTAAACCTACTCCATAGTTTTACAGACATGATCAAAGCACATCAATCCTGGCCTGTGTTGGAGACTCGTTCATTGTGTCCAGATGTGAACTTCATTCACAAATTGCTCAGAGCAATTCAAAGAAAGAAAGAAGAAATCCTGGTGTCCACAATTGACTGACGATGAGTTCAAGAGAATGCCATCAAGCAGGACATGCACTCTTCAGGGAAATCAGATGATTGAAAATGCCTTCAACTGGTGAAAGAATTTTGCTACAGAAAGGATTGCCGCAGAGACCTAAAGACAACAAGACAAAAGAGTTTGCAGCCACACTAGCTTTGTGAGGCTGTAATGCTCATTGTGAAGAAAACCAAACTCTTAAATAAACCAAAGAATTAGACAAATTAAGATATTGACTTGATGATGGTGCTAGATGAAAAGTCAAGGGATAACCAAAGTGCACAAAGACCACAAATGTCTGCACCAAAATGCATGATTATCCATCCAACAGCTGTTGAGAAATATCACTTTGAACCACAAATTCGTGCTCATGGTGGACCTACTGGAAAAGTCAGGGGATCCCCAAAGTTATTAGGATTCATCCTCCGGGCACCATGAATATCTGTACCAAATTTAACGAGAATCCATCCAATAGTTGTTGAGACATTTCACCAAAAAACAAAAATGTCAACCTTCTAAGGCGCTAGAGGAAAAGTCAAGGGATCACCAAAGTCAGTAGGCTTCATCCTCTGGGCACCATGATTATCTGAACAAAATCTCACGGCAATGCATCCAATAGTGGTTGAGATATTTCAGTCAGTGGTGGACCAACCGAATGACATTGTCATCCGCAGTCCCATAAATAGCTGAGAGAATTATACCTAAGTTGTGATCACTACAATGATTTACCCATCCCAAGATTACTGTTGAAATAATATTATTTTTCAAGGCTAGTTCTAATCTCAAAAATGGTCATTTTCTGTAAATGCAGGGTTCTCAGTAATAAGGTCACGTTAGACCGACTTTAGCCGTGTGTGAAAAAACGCAGTCTTCTTATTTATTTGAATGAACCCGGTCCGGCAACACAGCAGAGTTGCCAACGCAAGGGCTCCAGCAAAAAACGCACTGTTGTCCGGCAAAAAAGTTGAACCTGGCTCAACTTTTGCCGGGCCACAATGCGACATCCTCCGACAAGGTGCTGTGGTGACCAATCAATTACATACACATTCCTGGTAGATTACTTTGGAACGTGACACAGTATTTCTACCATTTACATCACGATTGTCGTGAATAAAGATAAAGTAATTGTTGTTGAGTGTTTTGGCATCTGATTTGTGTTCAATCTCACGGATCCGTTACTCAACAGAACCTTTGCAAGTCACGCAATGCAAAGAGGAAACCAATATTTTTTAAGACACGAAGACTTAAAAGTGCTGCAAGCGGTAGCAATTTCCTTCGATCCTCTTCGTTACAAAAGCTAAATCACAACACAGGAAATGGTGGATACGTACAGTACCTTCATTGTCAATATCATCGTAAAGTCTTCCTAAAATTATAAAAACTCTGAACTGTTAGACAATTCCACGTATGGACAGATTCCCCCCCCCCCCAAACATTTGTATTTTCTGGTTAAATCCATTCCAGGGTTAGGCAGTTTGGGGTTGAAATTTAAAAATGTAGGATTAGTAGGGCAAGTAAACAATCTTTTAAGTGCTAAACAAGTAACCTGAAATACTCTCATGGTTTTGTGGATAAGTACTTACTACAAAAAAATAAAATAAAATAAAATTAGGACCAACTGTTTAAATTAGGTTTAAAATATTAGCATCTAAAAATGTCAACAACTGACATCTTCATGTCCTTAACCAAAGTAAGATCACTAAAAGTAATAGCAACCCCTTCCCAGGTTCTCTCCCTCCCCCATCTACTACATGCCCTCTCAACCCCTCATAATCCTGATGGGAGAGACGGCCTTCGTAGAGTGACGAGGATGGGCCACCTTGTTGGACTCCATGAAGTGGACTGCATCCTCGAGGTTTAAAAACTCCACATAGGCCGTATCGTAGCTGTAACCTGGGGACAGCATTTGAAATACAGATGGGTTTTTGTTAGTCAATGCCAGTAATGACAGTCACCCACTAAAACATAAAAGACAGCAGTTCGTGAATACATCGAGATCAGTGTGAGCGAATTTTTACACCTTTACTGACACACATACCTTTTCAGGAAAACAGACATTTTGTTTATGCTTTTTTCTATTCAGTCTTCTGATGACTGACATCATATCAGACTTTGCCAGGAAAGGCTTTGATAAAGCCAAGCCTTAAGAGACAGATACTCCAGACCAGTGGCAGTGAACGACCGCGTGGTGTTCACCATGGAGACAGAAAGATTTACTATTCATGTGTATATCAAATTAAAAAGGCACCTAATATCTCTTTCTGTGATGGACATTTTGATATATTTATGCAAAATGAACGGCCTTTGAGACATATGTCTACAGCGACCCACTGTGGAAAACTTCCACTATAAAGCAGATGTTTAGATCAGCAGGATGAACAAAGCACTAACAAGGCGGTGTCCATT
The DNA here is from genome assembly GCA_008360985.2 of Macquaria ambigua. Taxonomy (NCBI): domain Eukaryota; kingdom Metazoa; phylum Chordata; class Actinopteri; order Centrarchiformes; family Percichthyidae; genus Macquaria; species Macquaria ambigua. Next base: position 244,246 of record VMKM01000160.1, on the reverse strand, counting down.
TCAGGTTTGTTGACATTCTTTTTTCAATCAGAGTACTTAGATAAAGTGTCCCTGAAGGACACATTCAGTGAGTCACTTTTCACAGATCTTTTGTGACTGACATTGAATGTCACTCTCCAAAGCTCCTAATATTGAATCCTTGGTAAAACCTCTAATTGCTGACAATGACCCCACATCCTCAGACATGAAAAGGGATGGCATAAGAGAACCCCCCTTCCTTCTTTACTGAGCGAGTTCACACAGACCACCAACAACAAAAGCAACCAAGAACATAAAAAAAAAAAAAAAAAGAAAGAATGCGGAGTTTCGAATGTCGTAAAAGCGAAATGTCGAGGGACATGTTAGCGATCGACTGCCCCTAACAGTTCCACAAAGAAACTAAATTCTTACCAGGCACAACATTTTTGATTTTCATCCCCTGCATTGGCACACCATCACGGACTGCAAAGGCACCAAGAATCTGCAAAAGACAATATCAAAATGACGTTGTGATGAGTTATGCCATGACTGTCCATGCTGGTAACCATAATCATTAACACATGAAGTTGCTTTTGTGTTTAATTATTACCTGCTCCATTGTGGCAGTCTTTGGAATACCAATTATGGATATTGTCTTGGAAACTTTGTCCTCCACTGATGCACTCCTGTAATCTTGATCCTTATATATGAATTTTGATAAATATTCTGGTTATGACACATCAAAATATTATAATAAATGCTAATGTAATTTATAGACAAATACTAGCAACAAAATAAAAATACACCTACCTGAGAACCAGACTCACTAAATTTTGAAGGTGTGATTGGTTTAGACTCTTTGATGAGTTTCTCTGGTGCTTGAAGCGCCTCGCGTTTGTAATCAAAAGACCTCCCAGACCCTGTCCTGTAATCGATGTCCCTGTAGTCTTGGTCTCTCGTCTGTACAGTGCTGCTGCTTTGGAAATCCTGTTCAGCCCCCATCTTACCCCTGGCAGGTCCCCGATTGTGTGGGATATCTTTCAGCCCTTTAAAACAATCACTTGGCACCTGAATCTCATGTGAGGGCTGATTCTTCTCTTTGTGGTAAGGAGGCCTTTCGTCACGATTTGATTTATTCTGACTATGCTTTGGGTCCCTTTCTCCAAGCCAATGTTTACTCTCATTTTCTCTCCCAAGAGGGCCAGTAAGGGGACTTATTTCTGGAAGTGGATGGTCTTGTGGAGCTTTTCTGCCAATTGATGGTAGATCCATAGCAGGAAAGTGGTCACCATGAGGAAAGCCGACATCTTTCCCTGGGAATTCAACAGATGGCCGATTCCTTTCCTGAAATGGTGGCGGATCTCTAACATTCACGTCTCTGCCAAAACCTACAGGGAAGCTGGGTTCGGGTACACCTCCCATACCTTTACCCATGTTTAAGAAAGGGTTCTTGTCCTTTCGACGGTTTTTCCATTCTTCTGCAAGAGTCATCTCTTCCCCACTTCGATAATCCATAAGAGGACTGCCACTTGAATCTGGATATTCTCTCTCTCTGACTTCTGCACCCATAAACTCTGATCTTTGAGGGACACCAACATCTGAAGGCATGTCTGATCTTGCCCTGTCCACTGGAGGGACATCACTGTTTCCAAATCTTAAGGGAGATCGATCCCTACCTCTAAATTCAGCTGATGGTCCAAGACGATTTCTGAAATCCATATCAGAATCAAATCCACCTCTTGGATTGAAAGGTGGCCCCCCTCTTCTGTCAGTGTCCATCATTCTCCTTTCACGTGGAGGCAAGTCCATATCAAAGCGATCAGCGTCACCGATGCCCATTGGGGGCCTGTCACGCATTTCCCTAAATCCATCATTTCGCTCCATTCGGTCCATGGGAAACCCTCTTCTTCCATCAATATTAGGATTGTTGAATGGTGGCATGTCGTAATGAAATGACTCTCTGTCTCTCATGTCCATAAATCTGCTGTTTGGTTCCCGTGGTGGCATACCCCTCCCTCCCATGTCTACCGAGTTCCTGCCTGGTCCCGGGAAATCAGAAGAATTCATCAGTTTGTCTCTGATGGCAGTTTCATAGTGCCTTCTAAGACTGAAGTCTGGCTCATCTCCAGGTCTGAAAAAATCTCTGTTCGGCTCTCTACCTCGCATATCACGTGGGTCCATATCACGCCCCCTCATGGGTGGCCCATCCATCCTCCTCATGTCCATAGGTGGTAGATCTAGAGGTCTTGGGCCCATAAGATCCATGTTCATCCCATCTCTACCTCTATAATCAGGCATGGGACGATCTCTGCCACCAAACATTTCTCCACGATGATCACCACTGGAATATATATTAACATATTAGGCTACTGATTTGTTTGAAATGCACAATCAAAGAACAAAGCTTAGAACAAAATAACATGGAGGGGAAACATATGAAGTTCATTTTTCCCAACCAATTATCATAAAGGCGTACAGAAGGGTTAGGCAATACAGCAACAAATACTGTGAGACGACAAAAATTAGCCTAACCTCAGAGATTGTGTAATTAACAGAAAAAAGGACAGGAGTCGTAGATTGCAGAAATGTGAGAATATGTGCTTAACATGTACAAAAATACAAGAACTCAATGGTTTAATACAGTTAACATAAAAGGAGTTCCAGAAAATGTACTACACCACAATGATGCATTATAAAATTATATATACTGTGATACCAGATTTTAACCATATTGCTCACCCCTACCAAACAGCAATACAGGAAAACAGAAGAGTAGTTACTAAAACATGCTTGTTTACCGAAAGGGTGGTCCTCCCCGTGGTCCTTGCCCTGGTCCTTGCCCTGGTCCTGGTCCATCCCACATGTTTGTAAGTCAGTATCTTATCTGGAAGCAAAGTTAAAGGTTTGCATCATTTCATTAAGGTACATGAATGCACCACTTTTGACTCGCCAATGGCAAATATATCCATCCTAATATAACCGATAAGAATCGGACTTTGACTGCACAACCCGATATGACAATGATTGGAAATCTATGAGCGCATGGCCACATAAAAGTGATCGTTTATATGTTGACGAGTGTGTTATTTCGGTGCTAAAGTGACGATACTTAAAAGATGGCTGCATACGTCAAAAAACCTGGGGCAAGTAACACTGGGTGCTGTGATTACTAATGCTGGCCCACAGACGAATGGCCCGCTAATTAAAGCCATCACTAGGCCTTCAAAACCTACGCCACAACATAAACAAGTAACGTTAGTATTAAAAATGACTGTACTGCAATAAACAAAGGAATTCAGGGAAACGGTGCATTGTAATTGCAATGTTGGCGTGATTAAATTAGCGAGCTAAAGATCATAATAACCAACGATAGCCCATCGCAAAAGACCATTCACAGGGCGACGCTATCGGAGCTAACTCGGCTAACATTCGCGTTAAAAAGCCGGTTTCTTTGCGTTAGCTTGCAGCTGGCTAGCATCCTTTGAAATACAGAACACTTCACTGACTAACGTTACATATTTCACCATTATCGCGTAGATATTATTTCTTTAGCACTCACCTTGTTCTTCGAGCTCAGTATCGATATTACAGACGATTGTCGTCCAGGCCGTCTTCAACGAACGGATGACAAATGGAGACGAACGTTCTTCTTCTTCAGTTGCTGCAGCGGAGACGAAGCTAATTCTTCTTCGTGGTATTCCCGGCATACATGCAAACCAGATGCTGTAGAGCGAGTTGCTGCCACCTACAGGTTATTAAATACAATTGACACTGACACTGACATGTTCGATTAGGCCATAAAAAGTTGTATCCCAGGAGCCATAAAAATACCACCATATGATCCATATTTCAGTTTTAAATAAACAAGTCTTAGAGGCCAAAGTCAGTGCAACATTCATCAAACCCCTATCTCTGTGATACAAGACAAAACCTAAAATATTGGAGGCTTTTTGATTGAAGTCCAGATCCATTTTGATTAAAAAAAAAAAACCAAACTATTCTTCTGATAACTAATTCACTATTTACTGTACTGTTTGTCTAATTTGGCTTAAAAATAATATAATGGATTATATCAGTCTCTTGAAGCCATATCCCTTGGTTACAACAATTTATTTAGTGGAAAATATGCATATTTTACATATGTCAATGTGACATTAATTACATAAAATCTTGGTGCATCCTCTGAAAATGATACTGCATGTTAATTATGTTCTGATATGAGCACTCGAGTGTCAATATTTGTTATGAAAACAGTTTTCTTCTTTAAAAACTGAAGTATATAAAAACATATTATTTAAAGTTATTCTTAAGATGACCAAGATTGCTAACATTTTTTTGCAATCAAAATTTGGATGAAAGTGAAATGGTGGTTAGTGAAGTGGCTTGTCTTGTCAAATAGTAATACTGTCAGTGAGGGACAACTTGAGAAAAATGTCACAGTTTCAGCAAAATTAGTATTGCTTATTTTTATTCATTCACAAGCGCTGTAGCAACCCGTTAGCTCAGCTAAATGTTGCTAAATACACACATAAATAAAAAAATACACATGTATACAATGCAAATATACATGGTACAGTATATGGACTCAGCTATAAACTCTGAAATTTACTAATTACAAGTGACAACACAACAACGACAGCTAAAACATCACTGCACATACAATGCTCTAAATTGAGTTTTCTGTGTTTTAATTGAAGTGTGAAAGAGGACAGAACACAAGTAGCAATACAGCAGCGTCAAACTAAACAGAAGAGCAAAGGAAAACAGCTAAAACATTTCAAAGAAATCAGTAAGCAATTAAAATCAAGTTGTTTCTTTTGAAACATTTCAGTACATTACTGCAACAAATATTAAGGCACTTAAACTTAAAAATATGCTTTCTTGCTGCTGTAAAATTGTAAGTTGTTATAACTTGTAAGAACATTTTAAAGACAGTCATTGGAATTATATCTTTTTGAAATTTTCAGCATAGCTAAGTTTTAAGCTATGCTGGAAATAAATGTAACTATAAATGTACTCCAATTAGAAGCATGGTTTCTGAAGAGTTAACTCATTTATGCATGCGAGAAAGTATTGTAATAAATTTACATATTTTCAAATCTTGATTTAACAAATCTTTCAACTCATAATTTTAAGTCACAAGATATGAACTCAGGGTTGTAAGTTCTGAAGCTGAAAACTAGCAATTTGTTGAAACAGACAAATACACCTCTATACAATGAGCTGATGAATAAAGATGAGTTGATTTCACTAAATCACACTATGAGTTTTTACAGTTTTCAGGGAAAAGGAAACAACAGAAGAGCTACTTTGCAACTAGCTTTAAAGGGACTTGTACACAAAATAACAAGGGAGAGGGGAGAACACTATTCAATAGACCAATCAGTACAGATGGCAAAAATGATGAAATGCACGGTGTTGTGAAATAATTCTGCAAACTGGGGGATAGTCGAACAGCATAGACATGGTATCATCATGCCAAATTTATTGGCTCTACTGCACAAGTGCTTGTTGGTTGGCAAGGGTCCTCTTCTTGTATTTGTTTAATACCTAGTCTTCCTTTCTTTGTGGCAACATTTGGGGAACATCGCCATTGCACCGTGCCTGTGGCTGCTCTTCCTGTCTGGCTGCACTGGGCAGGGAGAGGGCAGAGATGGCAGTCTGTGTGTCAGGAGCCTTTTCGCTAAGAGCAGCCTTTATGCTGGCAGCAACACTATCGCTGCTCCCAGCTGGAGGAGTGGGAGCGCCGCTGGGTGTGTTGGGGTCAGCTGCAGCCCCTGCTGCAAGACCAGAGGCCCCAGAATCACCCTGGTCAGACGCTCGAAGTCTCTTCATGAGGGTGGTCACTCTAACGGCTTTCTGTGAGTAATGAAAAGATATGGTGAGTTCAAGTTAAGTGATAGCATACAATACGATACCTTTGAGGAAGCCCTCTGACTGAAATGTGTCAGCAATTATATTTTATGAAAAATATGAAGCTGTACAAGCATTGGCTGCTTTGGTGGTGGGGCACCTTCTACTTTGATAACACATTTTCTTTCAGTTCTGTTTTTTTGGCTGAACACCCAGTCTCTCTCTCTGGAATGCACACTTACTGTCTTTAAGCAGGGAAAAATCACCAATAGCATACAAACAACATAAAATAAACTTTGAAAACAGTTTTAAACAGCAGTTGAGTCAAATTGGAGCAATTGCAGGGATATATAAACATGTTTTTTACAGTTAAGACATGAGAAGTTGATTATGTTAGTGGGAAATAAGGGGAAGAACCATAAGGTAATGTAGGGATAAATGTACAATTGTTAACGCACTTGATTATAGTTGCCATAGTTGAGCAAAAATGTATTGATATATGAGATGTATGACAAGTAATACCTTCCACTTGGCTTTGGCAAAGTTCTTTTCTATTTGCGCACAAACGCCATCCTTGATGTTCTTGTCTGAGGCCGCATTTCCAGAAATCCTGAGAGAGGCAACAAGAGAACTATTTTTTCCAGCATGTTATTATATTTGGGGTACCTATATAACAAAGCTCACAACTTGAGTTTTGTTGGTGTGACCATTCATATTTGATTAACGTTGTTTGTTTTTTTTACCATTCATGGGCAATAGCTTCCTGTGCAGTCAATCGCTGATCCTGGTCCACTTCCATCAAAGATGCCACCAAGTTTTTGGCTGTAAAAAAATAATAACAGCAGTGAACTTGTTTCTTTAAAATTCAGACCTTAAAGACATCATCTGTGACATGCAAAATACAATTACTTTGATATGCATTTTAATGAATGGATTATCTCTTACCAGAATCTGAAATGTCATCCCAATACGGTGAATCAAATTCATAGTCCCCTGACAAAATCTTTAGGAAAAGGTTCTTATCACGATTGTCAGAGTCATCTTCTTCGGCATCATCATAGAAAGGAGGGTTTCCAGACAAACTATTGAGTTGGCAGAATAAGAGCATTATAGGACAACACACCTTTTGATAAAGTCTCTTAAATATACTTCAGAACATTACTGTAGTATTTGTGAGCACATTGCTGGGCACTTACAGTATATACATGATGACACCTATGGCCCAACAGTCCACAGGTCTTCCATATCTCTGCCTCCCGACCACCTCAGGAGCTGAAAGCAAAAACAAGCTTTTAGCATTCTGATGATGACTAATTAACTTAGTTGAAACTTAATTTTATTGATCTACAGTCTGGTTTTATGTCACTTACCAAGATATTCTGGAGTCCCACATGGGTCCTTAATGAGTCCATTTTCCAGTTTTGCCAACTGGAAGTCACTGATAACAATTTTGGAGTGCTTCAGACGATTAAAGTACACCAAGTTCTCCAGCTGTGTGAGTGAATAAATAAAGGTTTATCAAACTGGATAGCAGTTATTCATACATATCCTGTTTGGCCTGTGGTGAAATGCTACTATTATTCACTAGGTGTCAGCAGTGTAATATACCTTAAGGTTTCGGTGGACAATTTTCAGAGAGTGCAGGTAAGCTACAGCTTCCAACACCTGTCTCATAACATTGCTGGTGTCCCTCTCAGAGTAGTATCCTTGATCTAAGATCCAGTCAAACACCTCTCTGCCGGTAGCGCTGAAGAGATGGGACATCGAAATGAAATGCATGTCACTTGTTGACAGGAATGCAAAACAATTTTCACATGCTGAATAAAACATAAGTTTTATACAAGTTGAGGAAGTACAGTGCACATCAGTCTGTGCCAACATTTCTCTCAAGTGCCTCCAATAATACTCACAGCTCCAGAAAAAGGAAGTACTCTTTCTTAGTTTCAAAAGCGTCAACCAGCTGGAGGATGTTATGATGTTTTACCCTTTGAAAAGCAGGAAGAGGGGGGTGTAAGAGGGGTTAAAATTAGAAATAAATAGTCAATGAGTAGTAGAAGCTATAGACGTATACGGTCTCATGCCAAACATTCAGGACAGTTAAGGTAAAATTTATAACTGATAACAACAACAGATATTTTTTCCACAACCTTTGAAAACTGTCGGTATTACTGCAAAACAATCAACCCATGGGAGGGTGAAATTTTGAAACACCAGTTGATTGGGCTCAAGCTTCACTTGGGTAATAACAAATCACCATAATAATATGTAATTTCATTCTTTTTAATGCTTAATGATCATGTTCCTAAATCACTTTATGATTTACTTAATTCTGGGCCCTTCATGTTGATGTTGTGGTGCGAATGTGACTAAATTGCAGCAACAATCAATTCCCAAGACACGACGATACCTAATATTATGCTACTATGGCACCTCAGTCTCTTTTACATAACAAATGTTTAAATTATAAGACTGTCTAAATTCTATATTTGTGTTATTGTCAACAAATCCAATGACCAAAACCACGTTTGTCGCTTAATACTTTCTGACTTCCCAACACTGTCTGTGGCACTCAGCCCCAAACCCATTTGTTCCTACTGAAAAAAAAAACCTGGTAACAAACTACTTTTGCACCACACTTTCCTATGTCTTTGGCTCGACCTCAAGAAAGAATTTTGCTGATCGTTTGTGATTTCACTTTGTCTCGGTGCCAGGACAGTGCCTCAGACATGTAAGCTCTATAATAAGGAGCTTAAAACTTCACTTACATCTTTAAGATCATTATCTCATTCTTGGCAGCTTTCCTCACTTTCCTTCCATCCTTTTTGTGGAACTTTTTACAGGTGTACATTTTCAAGGTGTTCCTATCCTTCGCCCGGAATATCTCACAAAACTCCTCTCTGTTAAAAAGACAAAAGAGGAAGCATACATCATATTTTGAGCAAATTCCTTAAAAGTCTTTATGCGCTTATCAACATTACAACGTAGATGTACTCACGATTTAACAATTTGTCCGAGGTCATATTTGTCGGTCACCTCTGAGGGATTGTTGTAATCCTTCTTCTCCCCGAGTGTCAGACAACCAAATGGCATGGCAGCTCGTGCCCTAGCCAGGGAATGTCCTGCCACAACACAACCTGTCAGCAATATGCACCATGTTAGATTCACCTGAATAGTACCGCAACATTTCTACAGACATGCATCTCCACAGTACAAAGTGGGTCTGAACACAGGTGAGCACCTGAATCAGAAAAGCCTGGCGCTGTAGTCTCATAAAACAATATTACTGTAAATGTATTGTTGTAATAAACTGTTTCATTAATAACAATAATAGAAATGGAAGAAATTGTTGCTTGGTAACGGCACTTAACACCAAATGAATGCAGTAAATCAATGCACACATTTATAGGGAGCAGTTTGGGCACATGATTGTTTATTTCTCCAAAACCTTTTTGGTCATACATCTGAGAATAGGTAAGTGTAATTGAGCTTGCGGGAGCAAATTATTTCAAATTACCACAAGTGCAAAGCAACATAAAACTGAGATTTTCCAATAACATAATCTTCTTCTGTGAACTCTGTCAGACTGCCAGGCTTGTTTCTTTCCACTCTGCAGTGAGTCAGCTCTGTACTGCAGCAGCAGCAGCAGCATTATTCATCTGTCTGCTTTCTGCAGTGAAGAATATTCAGATTGACTTGACCCTGTGCTGTAGCTGTAACTTTTGTCTCCTTTTCTTTATTTTTCGAAAGACTCTTGAAAGTTGAGAAAGCTATTAACTCGCAAGCTCTGGAGGAACAAGTGTAGAAAAGTTTTGTGTTTTAATTTCTGCAAGCAAGCCAGTGAAAGATGAAGTTGCCCACAGTTATAATGACATGCTCACTGCACTTCAGACTAGGGGTACATCTTCACAATCAACGGAGAGAAAGAACCTTATCAATTAAGAAGTTATGGGAGGGAAGTGTTTGAAAATGGAATCAGCATAACAACCATATGAATTATTATATATATGCATGGTAACATAACATTTGCTGTGATTAATATACAGTACAAACAAACTAGATAGATTGTTACACAAGTAAAACAAGTGCTACAATTTGGGGTCCCTGGCCTTAATAGTAGGGGTGAGGATGGATAAAATCTTCTATCAGTGTATGAAATTTCAGATATTGTTTAGTTTAGATGTAATTTAATTTCTTAAATACTGCACATCATCATATTGATGCAAATAAATCATATAAAAATCCAATATTGCCACGAAGCAGAGCTGCTCATTGATTTGCAGCATTGTCCACAATGGACATACACAGCCACAGGGTGAAAGGGTGGATACAACAATGTATATGGTATGGAAACATCTCTGATGGTAGACAAATTTATATAATCTCCCAGTATATATTGTCATTATTATCCAACCAGTCAAACTCAGTAGTCACTCTACTGACCAAGGTAACACAGCTGCCTGTATATCTGGTAACACACCATAAATAACTGCAGGATAAATCACCGCATTCAACATAACATTTCCAACTGTAGACAGCAAAAGCCCAAAAAATGACGTTCACCCACATGAAGTCCTTTAACACGTTTCTATGCCAGTTTCACAGCCTCAATAAATAAATAAATAACTTAATAATAAATCACATAACCCTGCTACTTTTTTTTTTTTTACACCATGAAAACTGGAGAACTACCATGCACATAGGGTGATCTAACACTAGCTGATTTGCTTTAACATGTTTTTCTAATGCCGCTTGAGCAACAAGCATCTTGGTGGTACATTTAGTGTTTTAAATGAAATGTCTGCTTCATTAGTAACTTTCTGACATGTTTTTAGTAAAAGACGCTGATAGTAAAAGTACTTACTAGTGGACCCTTTTGTTGCAATTAACTGCAGAAGTGGAAATACTTATTTAAATATATTCAGCTTTTAATGAGGGTGACTTGAATCGCTGCAGCTACACAGCAGAATACTATACAGGTCCACCACTAGCAGCTAAATATTACTGGTGAAATAGGATGCTTGTATGGAAAACAGACCCAGTTTTTTTGGCAGGCCTTTCAGTAGAAATGGCAGCCAGAACAGAAGAGTGGGAGTAGAGAAACTCTGACTGAGGTGCTGTCTGGAGCCTCAGTCAAGACCCTAACAGAGGCAGAGATTTCTCCCAGCTTCAGCATCCTGTAATATCTGTAGTACAACAAAGAGTAATAAATATAAAAATGGAAATTTGTAGAATGCACATGTTAGGAGGATGTGCTTTATTACTGTGTATTTCTTATAAGCAACAAAGCAGGAAGTCTCATGCAGAAGATCTCATGTTTCTATCATGAGAGAGTACTTTACTGTAGTTGAAGACAGCAGGCTGCATACACAGTGTGCTACTGTCCACAAGGGGACTCATTACTCTATGATCCAGTCTCTGCAGATCTCTGCTGTGGAGCTGATATAAAAAAGTGTTACCTTATGTAAATTGCTTGGTTATTATAATTAAAGAGAGTCTGTTTCCACGGATGTTTCTCGTTTAAGCCTCTTTATTGATACTGAATCAATGGAGCATATCTGTTTTTGATCCGTACACTGTGGGGAGAAAAAATAATCCATGAAGTTTTTGATTCATTTGGATACAGTCCTATGCATTAACAGGGCATTCAAGTAGCTGTGCTCCAGTGCTGCAAGTCTCTTTCTTTAGCTTTTTGTTATTTTTCCCACACACAGATTATGACCTGTTCTTCACATAGGATCGGTCAACATGTCACTCATTGACAAAAACACTGTAATAAGTCATCCTCTGCTGAACGAGAGAAATTTGGTACACGATTGTCCACCAGTTCACATAAGTGCATTTATTTATTTAAGTGCACCTCTAAAAGAAGTGCTCATCATGCCAGCTATAACAAGGTCTCTGACCTGCCAATGATATTACCTAAACTTCTCAGCATGTACTGATGTTCACTGCAGTTAACACTATTTTGGGTTACTGTCAGATAAAGTTATTAGAAGTGATAACCAAAGTAATTTTAACTGTATATGGAAACTTCCCCGCTACACACAATATTTATATATTTCCATAAGTAGTGCTCTGTCGATATCAAACAGATGCTGGGTAAAGTACTGTTTAAAACAACTATTGATTTGTTTCTCATATGAGGCTACAGTGTAAGTATTTCTATAGTCACAAATTTCAGAATGGAAACCATAAGGTGCTGCATTTAACTTGGATCTTGCCATCTAAAATATAATAGAATAATACGTAAGTAAAGCTTTATTTATATAGCACTTTTTAAAAGGGTATGGGTTAACCAGAAGTAGTCCAGGACGAGGTTGACTCACATCTCTAATGTCTGTCAATCCTAAAGATCACATCCCATTTTAAACACGAGCTGACCCAACAACGTATTGGTGTTTTCGTGACACTGATTTATTAACCGCACAGTATGTCATTGCAAGCGCGCATTACAAGCATTTCTAAGTCACTATTACTTTAAGTAGTAAAAAGTAAACCACCTGCCACTCTCATACTAAGCCAGACTTGCTTTAATGTTGTTAAAGTGCATTTAGAGGTCTACTTGGAGTAGCCAAAGGGATCAAGTGTCTTCTATTCAGCCATTATTTTTATTGTTTAAGTTCATCCCAGACAAGGATTTTTACTCAGGGCTGTATTTTATCCGGAAGTATGCGCAAGTACAGAACACATTTCCTGGGGGTGAGCAAAGAGGGTCGGAGAATGTTGCAAACTACTCAAACAAAGAGCCCGTCTCTTACTGTGGTGCTCTAGCCCAAACAGTGATGCATTTCAGTACACCATTTGCCTGATCAACATGCAGCATACAACAGCTCTAACCAAAAGAGGAGGGCTGTCAGTACACCATTAGTCAGGAATATGATGAGAGATTTGGGAGATATGCTACAGCTAAATCACATCCTCTGCATGAATCCTGCAAGAATAATACCCAGACTCACCATTAGTGTTTTCTGGCTCTCACCTAGATTCACACAACTGCGCTGCCTGGATATCAGAATTATTTCTTTTCATAATACATGCCTCAGTCCTGTGCCATGATGCTCATTCTGACCAACAGACGCACACAGATAATGTTCACAACAAGCACTTTTCCTTATTTCCTTTTGCAAGGTGTTGTCCACAGACGTCATCAGATTTGTGGTCACTTTTGAAATGGCCTAAACCAAATCTTCCATTCATTATATTATTTAGATTTTGAATGGGCCTCTTTGGTCACACTTTGACGGCCTCTGTCTCTCAAAATAACCTCACCACCAATAGCCACCTCAGAAAGAAAAAAACAGATACCGTGCCTGCCACGCAGAGTTGAAGGCAGAGGCTGATGTGAGACCATTTAATGCAATCATTAGACCTCACAATGATTCATAGATCCCTACACCTGTTCTCGGAAGCTTGACTCACAATACCGCAGTGTATAAGTGTATATGGTATGGAAACATCTCTGATGGTAGACAAATTTATATAATCTCCCAGTATATATTGTCATTATTATCCAACCAGTCAAACTCAGTAGTCACTCTACTGACCAAGGTAACACAGCTGCCTGTATATCTGGTAACACACCATAAATAACTGCAGGATAAATCACCGCATTCAACATAACATTTCCAACTGTAGACAGCAAAAGCCCAAAAAATGACGTTCACCCACATGAAGTCCTTTAACACGTTTCTATGCCAGTTTCACAGCCTCAATAAATAAATAAATAACTTAATAATAAATCACATAACCCTGCTACTTTTTTTTTTTTTACACCATGAAAACTGGAGAACTACCATGCACATAGGGTGATCTAACACTAGCTGATTTGCTTTAACATGTTTTTCTAATGCCGCTTGAGCAACAAGCATCTTGGTGGTACATTTAGTGTTTTAAATGAAATGTCTGCTTCATTAGTAACTTTCTGACATGTTTTTAGTAAAAGACGCTGATAGTAAAAGTACTTACTAGTGGACCCTTTTGTTGCAATTAACTGCAGAAGTGGAAATACTTATTTAAATATATTCAGCTTTTAATGAGGGTGACTTGAATCGCTGCAGCTACACAGCAGAATACTATACAGGTCCACCACTAGCAGCTAAATATTACTGGTGAAATAGGATGCTTGTATGGAAAACAGACCCAGTTTTTTTGGCAGGCCTTTCAGTAGAAATGGCAGCCAGAACAGAAGAGTGGGAGTAGAGAAACTCTGACTGAGGTGCTGTCTGGAGCCTCAGTCAAGACCCTAACAGAGGCAGAGATTTCTCCCAGCTTCAGCATCCTGTAATATCTGTAGTACAACAAAGAGTAATAAATATAAAAATGGAAATTTGTAGAATGCACATGTTAGGAGGATGTGCTTTATTACTGTGTATTTCTTATAAGCAACAAAGCAGGAAGTCTCATGCAGAAGATCTCATGTTTCTATCATGAGAGAGTACTTTACTGTAGTTGAAGACAGCAGGCTGCATACACAGTGTGCTACTGTCCACAAGGGGACTCATTACTCTATGATCCAGTCTCTGCAGATCTCTGCTGTGGAGCTGATATAAAAAAGTGTTACCTTATGTAAATTGCTTGGTTATTATAATTAAAGAGAGTCTGTTTCCACGGATGTTTCTCGTTTAAGCCTCTTTATTGATACTGAATCAATGGAGCATATCTGTTTTTGATCCGTACACTGTGGGGAGAAAAAATAATCCATGAAGTTTTTGATTCATTTGGATACAGTCCTATGCATTAACAGGGCATTCAAGTAGCTGTGCTCCAGTGCTGCAAGTCTCTTTCTTTAGCTTTTTGTTATTTTTCCCACACACAGATTATGACCTGTTCTTCACATAGGATCGGTCAACATGTCACTCATTGACAAAAACACTGTAATAAGTCATCCTCTGCTGAACGAGAGAAATTTGGTACACGATTGTCCACCAGTTCACATAAGTGCATTTATTTATTTAAGTGCACCTCTAAAAGAAGTGCTCATCATGCCAGCTATAACAAGGTCTCTGACCTGCCAATGATATTACCTAAACTTCTCAGCATGTACTGATGTTCACTGCAGTTAACACTATTTTGGGTTACTGTCAGATAAAGTTATTAGAAGTGATAACCAAAGTAATTTTAACTGTATATGGAAACTTCCCCGCTACACACAATATTTATATATTTCCATAAGTAGTGCTCTGTCGATATCAAACAGATGCTGGGTAAAGTACTGTTTAAAACAACTATTGATTTGTTTCTCATATGAGGCTACAGTGTAAGTATTTCTATAGTCACAAATTTCAGAATGGAAACCATAAGGTGCTGCATTTAACTTGGATCTTGCCATCTAAAATATAATAGAATAATACGTAAGTAAAGCTTTATTTATATAGCACTTTTTAAAAGGGTATGGGTTAACCAGAAGTAGTCCAGGACGAGGTTGACTCACATCTCTAATGTCTGTCAATCCTAAAGATCACATCCCATTTTAAACACGAGCTGACCCAACAACGTATTGGTGTTTTCGTGACACTGATTTATTAACCGCACAGTATGTCATTGCAAGCGCGCATTACAAGCATTTCTAAGTCACTATTACTTTAAGTAGTAAAAAGTAAACCACCTGCCACTCTCATACTAAGCCAGACTTGCTTTAATGTTGTTAAAGTGCATTTAGAGGTCTACTTGGAGTAGCCAAAGGGATCAAGTGTCTTCTATTCAGCCATTATTTTTATTGTTTAAGTTCATCCCAGACAAGGATTTTTACTCAGGGCTGTATTTTATCCGGAAGTATGCGCAAGTACAGAACACATTTCCTGGGGGTGAGCAAAGAGGGTCGGAGAATGTTGCAAACTACTCAAACAAAGAGCCCGTCTCTTACTGTGGTGCTCTAGCCCAAACAGTGATGCATTTCAGTACACCATTTGCCTGATCAACATGCAGCATACAACAGCTCTAACCAAAAGAGGAGGGCTGTCAGTACACCATTAGTCAGGAATATGATGAGAGATTTGGGAGATATGCTACAGCTAAATCACATCCTCTGCATGAATCCTGCAAGAATAATACCCAGACTCACCATTAGTGTTTTCTGGCTCTCACCTAGATTCACACAACTGCGCTGCCTGGATATCAGAATTATTTCTTTTCATAATACATGCCTCAGTCCTGTGCCATGATGCTCATTCTGACCAACAGACGCACACAGATAATGTTCACAACAAGCACTTTTCCTTATTTCCTTTTGCAAGGTGTTGTCCACAGACGTCATCAGATTTGTGGTCACTTTTGAAATGGCCTAAACCAAATCTTCCATTCATTATATTATTTAGATTTTGAATGGGCCTCTTTGGTCACACTTTGACGGCCTCTGTCTCTCAAAATAACCTCACCACCAATAGCCACCTCAGAAAGAAAAAAACAGATACCGTGCCTGCCACGCAGAGTTGAAGGCAGAGGCTGATGTGAGACCATTTAATGCAATCATTAGACCTCACAATGATTCATAGATCCCTACACCTGTTCTCGGAAGCTTGACTCACAATACCACAGTGCACCAAACACTAAACAGTAAGTATGATAAGTCAGACAGAATTTTGTGCGCACTTGTTTTTCCCCCTTTCAAAGCAGTCTTGGAGATAAAAGGCTGTTCTCCTTCACCAGAAGAAGAACAAGATAGAAGGCACTTGACTATTGCTGAATCAGGGGTCTTTTATCTTTGCCTTTTGAAAAATCTGAATGAAGTGTTCTTCATTAATGGGAATGTAAATGCTGTTTCAAATTCAGACTGTCGCAGAGCTTGGCACTAAAAAAAACTTAACTGTGGACACCCTTGGGGTATAATGACAAAGGCAGAGCTGTTACATTTGATAAACAGTTTTCAAATCTGTGTCCAATTAATTTCCCAGTAGCATAAAGTAAAGGTAAAACCTCTTCAATTTAGATTATTTTGTTTTCCAGTAATAATGGCCATAATATACAGACTGTAAGACCCAGAGTCATATTGCAAAAATTAGAAACTTTCAATGATTTTGTCTATATCTCAGTCAGAGATATTGGTCTTACTTATATTTTTAAATAATGACTTCTTACTGCATGGTTCAATGAAAAATGTAATAAAGAAAATAAGTCATTTGTTATCATGAGAGCAATAGCCACCATGGCTCAAACAGATAAAGACAGGACTGGGGCTTCTCAAGACCTGAAGTACTTGGCCTACTGCCACCTAGACCAGGGTTCAAATCAGCTTTTCTAGACACTTCAGGATGTGTTTGTGGGTGTTACAGAATAAAACCAGCTTATGCACAATTACTTTGAGCAAACGTATCACTGTCCCCAGGCCAACAGTGACATCACCAATGATACACACTGGAAAATGGCAACAACTACTGTGAATCAGGGAGAAAAACAAAGAGACTGCAAAAAAAAAGAAAAAAAAAAAGACAAAAATTGTTTGTGCCCCACAGGAGCTCAGATTTTACAGAAAGTCTTACAAGACCGGAACAGAATGGAGTGTGTATATGTTGGGGAGAAATGTATGACATCCATCTTTGAGCCACGAGCCACACTCACGCAACAATACAAGAAGCTGGGGAGGAATTCAGGTGCAGCTCTTTGTCTTTTTGATTTGTATTGCTTTCACTGTTCACACAGTTCATGCTGTAGTCAAACAATAAGAACATTGATTTGGGGCTATAGAAATTAAATTGATGCAAGATTGAATTCATGCTCCTCCTGTCTCCTGGAAATAAATTATGCACATCTGGATCACATTAACAACTAGACTCTGATTAACCACAAAAAAGAATAAGCTATGACAGCTATATTATATTATATTATGATTTGTTATGAGGTGCAAGAACATTATGATGGCCTAAGGGCCTGAAGGACCTGGAGATTATGGACATTAATATCTCTTTTCACTAATTCATTCATTCATTTGTCTATCCACCTGTACAGTATGATATCTCAGGTGACATCTTAGACACCCACCACAGGTCTAATTTAGAAGAACAAAAACAAAGGATGGATGATGCATCTTCACACTATGTAACATCTGTTGCAGCCTGAGGGGAAATGCTATCATTTAAAATAAAACATGTTTCACTCCAACACCTTTCAGGCACAAGTTGGAGGGATTCTGTTCTACACGTGTTGGCCTGACTGACAAATATGCATTTTGGGACAGTGCTCTGGCAGTTCAAAACAACAGTAATTGGTCTCCTACATAATCAACTTGTTCCACATGCATAACTAACCTTGAAAATAACACGTGATGAGGGTTTTACAATTAGAGGTAAAATTTGCAACTAAACAGTGTCCCAGCTGTTGCAGAATTACACTGCTTGGCCAAAGGGAAACATTACAACTAAAGGTAAAATATGTTTAAAATATCTCAGACACTCGTAGTCCAGCTTTGCTGAAGGGATGATGCATTTTGGCTCTGTGTTCTGGCTCTGTGTTCTGGCCTAGCAGAGGTGCTAAATCTAAATTTCACATTTCGTCTTAAAAGTCTTAATTTAGAGCTGGGTGACTTGAATCTACTGCCATGTTTTAATCCATGTGTTAAATAATTAAATTTATGTTCAACATGTTGAAGTTCAGCGTCATAAAAGATTATAAAAATCTTTCATTTTAGATGCGTCCCCAAGTGTGTTCACGGATGTCATTTTTTAAAGTTTTTAAAGTATCAATTCAGTTTCACATTAGAGCTTCTCAATGTAATCCAGTTAGACTGTTTTTTTACTATTAAACCTCATAATCTTTATAGATATGGTTTACTGTTGCCTTGTTACAGTTAATTGTAATGCAGTTTTGGGTCACAGAGTCTCACAATTGAAATTTTCTGTTAGATCACTGAATGAAGATTTAAGAAGATTTGTGCTTTTTTATTTGCTACATTTTATAAACATAACCACATACAAGTGGTTTGGTGCCTTTTTTGATGTCATAATTATTATGTTATTATTATTATTATGTCAAAGTCATGTCAGACAGTGGCAGCAGGCCAGAGAGAGCTGGGGATTTGGCCACAGCCGAGCCTCTTCAAAGGGAAAGGCTTGGTGACAGGGGGCAGATGGTGGTGATGATGTTTGAGCCAAATTTTAAAGCCTGTAATGCCTCATTTATGGTCTAAATGTCGCTCTCACTAGCTGTGAACACAAAGAACACATTTACACCTTTAATTTTCGAGGACATTATATCACACATGAACAGAAGCAGACAAATGTGTTGGTTTTTCTCAAAGTCCAGAGAGAGGAAGAACATTTTGATGAGTATGAATCTGTCCTCCTTTGTGCTTGGTCTCTGCAATGCTTTGAGTCCACCATTCATGTCTTCTTCGGGCATCACTGGCTCATCTGACCAGTTTCTTCTGATGTTGTTTTGTTGCCATGGTCACCAAGTGCTACAGTATGCACCATGGTACTGTCTGTGCGGAGTAGCTCTCTGCGTACTCATCGACATTACTGCCCAAGAGCACTGCCACTTCATGTGACTGAAACTCCATTTACTGATCTGAAAACAAAATCCTCCAGAATTTTAACCAAACTACTAACAACATACAATTATTTACATTTACTTTACCATTTCAATCTGACAGCAGTGTGTGCCTCAGTTATCTGACAGCCAATTTAACTTAATTAACTATATGAAAGCCCAGTGACACACACCATGACCCAGGCAACACATTCAATTCAGTGTGAAGCCTGTTACATTAACAAAAGGCCACAGCTCTATTCAAAAAAAGCTTTTTTAAACATTCTATTCAATGATGAATCTTTCACCATTTCTCAGAACCAGCCACCAAGGCTAAAGAAAAGAGAAAAAATAGACACTTGTAAAATAATTATTTCAGTATTTCTGAAAAGCAGTGGTACATGCAGCAGCATACCGTATATCAGGGGTTCTATCTCAATGTATTTTTCCTTTATAAACCTTAGATTTTGTTTAATCTTTAAATGTAAGCCATTCATAAAAAATCCATGAATCTTGTATAGTATCATCTTGTGTCTACAAAACCCCTACAAGGTGTTTTCTGCTCTTAGTGTGCTCCAGCACTATCCCTTCTCATGGCACCACCATACAAGTCCATTGTTTCCTGCGTCAAACCAACTGGCTGAGAAGCAGGGCTTCCCAAACTTTTTTTTTTTTGCACAATTTACATATATGTTAGGCTACTGATTTGATGCCCTAGAATTGATCCATGTGCATTTACCCCAATGCTGAAATGAAATCTACACAATGAAACCCTTGCAGGGACATTTGGAGGTCCACACACACCTGTGTGGCTCTCTTTTATGGTTTTTTCAGCAGAGGACAGGCACCTTCACTATTCTGACATGTCAGAGCACTTGTTCTCCTTCTGGGCTGTATGAGGTGGTGGCTTAGCATTGGCAAAGTAAGTGGGTATTGCAATCACAAGCACTTTGGGTGTGAAATGATGACAAATAATGACAAGGAGGCAGGGACACCGCGAGACTGTGAGACTGTGAAAATGTGAACTCAAGAGGTGCTGCAGTCTGAGTGCATCAAGAGCATGCCTTATGTAAAACTGAAGCGCAGTTTGAGCAAGTCTTTATCAACTATAAAGCTCAGATTGTGTATTAACTTGTTGAGCGGCTCGTAATGAGTAGAATGACGTGCAAACTTTAACAGCAAAACAGGTTTCACCGATTATAGCCTGGAAATGTACTGACAACCTCACTGCTCCAGCAGCATTGACAGTTTAAATATACAGTATTTGCGCATCACCCAGGTTAGACTGATGTTGCAGTTGAACAGATCGCATGAAAACTCTCCTGCAGGCTACTTAAATCACGTGAGCACGTCTTGATATTTCGACCAAAATGTTTTATGGCGCAAAAGTTTTCGAAAGCAATCATGTGTCCTTTTAGCACGAGAGGCGGTCAAGACGACAGTTCCTGACTGAATAAACCTCAGATGACATTCCTCAACATCTCTTCACTTCTCGCGTTTTTGACAGCAGTGGTTTGCAATCTTATGATGGTAAACCAAAGATTACGCAAATTGCGCTCACTTACCTTCAACGAAGTAAACTGGTAATAATCAATAGTCCAGTCCTCTCTCTAATATTTGAGTATTTTCTTGGTGCGGCTTCACTTTTTTTTTCCTTCCACTGATTTTACAGCCAGTGTGCTATCAGAGAGATTTAAGATCCTCGAGCATTTCCAACAAGTCAGCTTGTTCACGGGAGTATTACGTGAACGTGTGATGGTAACAGCGGGCTATGATGCAGGAAGGAGGGGAGGTGTGTGTGCGCGCGTGCGACGCACGGTGTACCACTATAATGTGTGTGCGCGTGCATCAGTGCAGCAAATGTTTTGATAATAGTAACGTCATTTTTAGGACAGTGAATGAAACGCGGTGATGTTCGCACCCCTCAGCTGGGGGCTGCACGTGAGCTGTCCTGCAGGGACATATTCAAAGTCTCTCCTGAAGTTGATGCCAGTCATTCAAAGAGACCATCTCCCCAAGAACAAGAGCAGCTTCTCCCATCTCTCCAAATAAATAAAGAACTTATCCCTTGCACACTCACAATCTCCACCTCTCATCACCTATAGAGAAGACTGCAATATGTGGGTTAGTTTGCAATATGAATTGTAGTGATCAATTTGACTTTATGTGCAGCATTTATTTCCCAGTGATATTATAGATTTTTGAATCTATTTATTGAGAGCGAGGCAGTATGGCACACACCTTGTTTTTTATGAACTAACAGCAAAGCTTGTGCTTTCATGCAAGACTCCTAACACCAAATTATTGCATATTTTATAATGAAAGTTAAATCAGAAAAGATGAACAGATACAGTGGTATTATCTGGTCACAGGACCCCATAGAGCCAGGAAGGTAGAAAACACTGCTCAAACACAGCCTGACTGACCTAATGCATAAGCAGGAAACAACACATAGACCCAACCTCATCATCATGAGGTAGAAGTGGCAGCAAAATGTTAGAGGGACAACTAACATACTTTGATTCAAAAAACACACTATCACAGAATGTTCAATAGCCGTCACAACCCACCAATCATGTTAATAAGCAAGCAGCTGATGGTAGACTACTCTGCTGTTTTCTCTGCACAGTACTGTAAGGTCCAGCTCTGCTCTCAACCGATGCAGGCCTTCTCAAAGTATGAAACACCAACCCAAGGAGAGGCAAAAAAAAAAAAAAACAAAAATGACTGAGACAAAGCTCGAGTGAACCAAGAGATCCCAGAATCACACACCCGCTTCACTGGGTCAGTGCCAACAGCAATGCTATGTTTAGAGTCAAGGGAGATCTTCTTGATGGGCTTGAATTGATCGTAGAGAGCATGAACTATGGTCTCTTGTTTAACATACTGTCTGTCATGAATTTAAACAAGTTCAAGTCTGCAATTTGACTGTCAAAGTGCACTAAAATGAACTGAAACCAGGGCTGCTTGGAGGGTATAAAAATGCATTTCCAAAGCAGCTTTGGGAAATGACTGACAGTAACGTAAGTAATACCAGATTAATACTACATGGGCTGTATCCCTTCTTCAGAGTTGATGCACGACATAAAAATTAACGTGTGGAAAAAAGTAAGCAATGTTTTGTCTCTTCTCTTCGGGTGATATCAGTATAGGGCTCAAACTCCTGGAGATGTGATGAACTGAGGTAGAAACAATATTAACACTCTAATTGTCAACACACTCCAGGAGCAGATAGCACCATCAACCTCTTCACTGACCAGGCCAAGAGATCTTTCATTCTGTGTGTCATGGATTAGACCACAATGTCCCCATTTCATGGGACTGGGTGCATTCTGTTGTTTAAGATTATTGTTAAATAATAATAATAATAATAATGACTCCCATCGAGATCAACTAACATTTCTGTGTGAAACTGTACATTTTTGTTGTTTATGTTTGTCTTTAAAATATCCAAAGTTACCCAGCTACCACAGAAATTGTACATTTTTACAGAGACCTCTATGTGCATGCAGCAGTCGAGCAGTTTCAAATTTCAAAACTGAACATTGCTAGCGCATTGCAATTATGTACAGGTATACAGAGGATCTGCAGGGATTTTAGCTGGTAGGCAGACTCTGTAGCATTGCCTTATGTAACAGGAGTGTCTCTTTCCTAAAATGAGTAATGCCGCTAAAAGGCCATTGGGATAACAGGAAAGAGAGTGCTGGAGCATCTTTAACCTGCTCCCCACCTACCCACAAAACCACCTACTCTCTCTTTTTTGACTCCCGGTATCACATGGCTCTCCAGAACTCTGGTTGTCTTAGCAATACAAGTTGTGCTGTATCACAAATCTGAGTCCTGAAATCCCTTATATCACTGTCATTATTTTAGAGCGGGAGGTTTATAATCCTCCTCCAATCCTCCACTGCAGGAGGGAGTCATTCACTGTGTCAGCTGTCTAAGTTTAAGTCTAAAAGTGTCTTTGAGACGTCAACCTGAGACGCAAAACTGGAATTTTAATGGGGAAAGACACATTTGAAATTGTTGAAAGGTAAAAGTACACTTGGAAATATAAATATAACCCCGGTGACAGAGTAGCAGAAGTAGAACAAAAGCATTTATTCAGCAAAAGTAGTTAGGGGGTGGGGAGTTTGTATCAAAAACAGAGCTCAGGTACAGCCTAGATTTGGGTATTCTTCAGATAAAAGGTGATGTATCTCCATTTTAGGAGACAGCCCAGAGTGCATGAGACACAAATATGTCTAGAACAATTCATAAATGATAGACATAACATGACAGCATTAAGACTTGACTTCACTTTCCAGTGTCTTGTCAAAGCAGCTTAAGAACTGCAGGCCACCTCACATGTATACTGAGGGGTTGTTCATACTCATGTGTTTATCTTCTAATAATTGTACGACTATGTGCTCGACACAACAGCTAAATTGGCGTTGACTTTGGTCCGCTGTCACCATAGTAACAGCCTCTCATGGATATTGCAGCGTTTGGTGCCATTTGAAAGAAGAAGCACAAATCTCACATCGAGGATCCTTAAAGCAACCTTGAGGATCATTTTCAAATCTCTGAGACTCCTGGGGTATTTGTAATATAATGATTATTGTTGGATTTAAATTAAAATGCTATAAGTTTGGTGGCTGGAGAGTCCGCACAATCATAATACAGGATTTATTGACTCTGGTAGTCTTGTATGACTAACTTTGTATCCCTAGGTCTTTCTCTGACCTTTGACACACGCTGGCTTTATTATTATTATTACTTTAGGGTTGCCATATATATAGGCACAGCTCCAATTCAGGTAATCTGTTTATCTCAATATTTGAAGCTGTGCCATGAAATCAGTTTGTCACTTGCATTGCCATTCATTAGAAAGTGCATTACATTCACGTGGAATATGACCTTCAACAGTCATTGTAGCTGTCTGATAAATGAGAAGCTGGTTGCAGCCAGTACACTGCAGCTGTTTAGGCGATCAGTTATTAGCCGTCACTTAAGTTATTTTTTGCCTTGTGTATTTCAATGGAGGGTAAAATATCATAAAAATGAAAACCCTTTCTCAGTTCCTCCCAAAATAAACAGTGCCTCCAATACCCCATGCAGTAATATTCCTCTAATGTGACTGATATCAGTTGTAATTATTATTTTTGTGTGTCATACAGTAGAGAAGCATACGCAAAAGTGGAATCTGCATCACAAAGCTCGCAGGCAGTGCCTCACTGTGCTTCTCTGAAACTACTCAATGCTCTGCTCATCCTTATGTTACCATGGCTGCATCTAGTTAATCCAGCATTTGTAAGTCTATGAATGGACTCGAGTGACTCCCCTGCTTCACTGTTTCAACATGTCTGTCTTCTCGCCTGCATCTGAAACCCCTTACAGGCTCTTCATGGAGGAATATTAAATAGAGAATGTATGTTTATATCACATCAGATATCTTTGCTGTGTCTCAAAGATTTATATTGTGAGACGATAATAAAGTGACAAAACTATCAAGATTATACAGTACTTGCCCCTGTACTACCTTACAAGCTCTATTTTAGGTGTATACCCCATTTTGTCATTAATTCTTTCTTAGAAGCAAGTATGTACGGCAAAGGTGTAAATAAGGCCTCTCTAATGTATTTAAAAGCACAGACATGAAGTAAAACTGCCCACTTGAGCAACGGTGGATAAGACGTACAGCAAAATTAGGACCGTGTGTCAAAACACGCTGCAAAAATATGCCTCTTAACTCACACTGTCTCAGATTCAGACCTGACATGAATTGATGCTGGTGCAGTTTCCCTTGTTTTAGGAATGTTCTAGAAATGGCTGATTGTATCTGGAAAAAAAGACAATAAGTTATCACATAGATCAAACAGTGTCATTACATCAGCAGATTCTTGTCACTGTTTTAAGAAAATTTCTTTCTTTCTTTTTTTTTTTTCTTTTTTGCAGTGCAGGATTGGCCATGAAATCATTTTCTGACCAAAATATTTTTTTCTCCACAATCCTGTACTCAAGCTTGTACAAGATGAGTCAACTTATAGTTCAACTTAGTTGTCATAGAAACCAAAACCAATAGTCATGGGGTCTGTGACGGAAACCTTTGAAGGGCTGAAGGCATGCTTCTCACAGGCATCAGTGGAGACCTTGAAAGCTATTACAGCAGTTTCTGAAGACATTGAAAAGGTTTCGTAAGAAAACACTTCCAATTATACAATGTTACATGTAAACAATGCTAAAAAATAATAGCCCAAAGTGTAAGTGAATACACAAAATTATGGCTGTTTAAATTTTATCAGAAAATAAATCATGTAAAAGAAGGCTTTCAGCTATAGAAAAGTGCTACAGAAGACGAAAAATGATTTTTCTACTGAGACGTCCTTGTGGATTGTGTTCTTAAGTATTTACAAAATGTTTGGAAATATTTTTGGATGAATGAAACCATGACTAAACCAGCCTTTTAATTCGGTCATACATATTGTGTGTATACTTTTATTTTGTAATTTACACTTAAATGAAGGGTTAATTCCCCCAAGTTTTGACTCATTTGAGTTTTTGTTTTAATTGCCTATCCGTCTACAACAACTGAGGTGAATGTTTGTGCTGCATTGAAAAGTTTAAGAAAAAAAAAAAATCAACATGTCCTGGTTACTCTGTATAACCCAAATCCTTGACGTGGACACTTCAATGAAACTACTTTCTACTAAAGAAATAGTTCCTATGAAAACTGTTGACAGTTCTGTTCTGTGAATTATCCAGGTGACACTGTTTCTGGAAAGATAGTATGTTGCAGATTAACTTTTTAAATGGTGTGAGCACCAAAATATGAAATTGTATTCAACCCCATCATTGGAATTGTGGCCAAAATCTCAGAGAGCAAATAAAGCCCAAACTATATGCATAGTTTTGAGGTGCTAGAATATGTTTGTTTTTTTTAGGGAATTTGGGTGGATCGGCCCTTTAGTAGTAAATCATCTAGACAGTTGGAGAAGTCATGTGGATTTTGACTGTTTTTGCCTCCGTACAGGGAGGGAGGCACAGTGTCACAGATGATACCCTCACACTTCAAGTAGAACATTTGGTGCTCTTTGAGGTTACCATAGCTACCACAACACAGCAAGACCGGATGTCCATAATCTTGATCAGCTCGTAACTGGTGGTACATCTGTGATTTCTGTGTCAAAGCAAACAGTCCAAACAAAACAATTCATTTCATAGTGAACATCACTGAAGAGAAATGAGCTAACTTGTAAAATAGCTCGTGTAACAGAGTCTCCAACTTTTAATTTAAAGTCTTAACACAGTGAAAAGAGTAATGGTAACAAACTAGTTTGGTACATTTTTATATTGGTTTAGGCTCTTGGGACAAAGCAGCAACAATAAATAAATTAACATCCTTTAAAGGTTTCATATCCTTGTAATTATACTGTATTCTCTCTGCTCATGTGGAAAGGCAATTTATCTCTGAGTTCTCTTGTGCTAATTCAGAGTTTATGAGGGCTGCCTTTGGGTCTGCACCGGCACTTAACCACTTTCATAAACAGTGGGACTCTTTTTCCTAATTAATGCAGGCTACCGCTGATACAGAACTATTACATTTCATACTCTGTGTTGCAGTTATTTAAAATAGCTTTAGCAGATTAGATTTATGCAAAAGTGGTGATGGATGTTTTTTTCTGAAACATGAAGACGGTAACCTATAAATGACAAAATGTGAAGTTACATCAAATTAGAAATATAACATTTAATGTTGTTTATGCTCATCTAAGAATGTAATTTTTATTGATATTAAGTAATAGACTTAAGTACGGTGGTGAATAACCTGATTCTACTTCTGACTATGTTGACATGGTTTATCGGTCACTATCCACTACTTTGTAAAACATAAACTCGTCTTTAATCAATAAAGAATTTCAAATTTGAATGCCCCTCAAAGGTATTTTTACATACCCATACGAAATAACATATCATTTGATTACATATTAATGATATAGGCAGACTTTTCAGCATATTGGGAATATGTTACTTGCAGGGACTGGGGTGGTACTGATTCTCATGAGAGATGTGGGTCACTGCCTTATCTCCATGAGGAGGATGAGCAAAAGATGCAATTCAATGAGTTAGTGAAAGAAAAATATGTATTCAATGTACTCACTGTAAAGTATTAACTTTGAGGCATATACAGTACAATAATCCTTGAATTAATCATGGGAAGGAATATGACCCAGTGTTACTGAATACTTGAATGAATGATATTTTCCAGAGTATGTGTATTGGTCTTCCAAACTCATTTTATTTATTCCCCTGACACAAACACGCATACATGAAAATTATGAATAGATTATAAAACATGCATAAAGCAGTTTGCTAATTTTCAACCATATCTCTCTGCCTTCCTACACACCACTGGTATCAAATGGAGGTTGTCATAGCAACAGGCTCACAAGCCACAACAGGGCTTTTGGAAGACAAATACAGATCAGCATAACAGAAAATCTCCCTTATCCACATTTTCTGTCTACAAACCCGTCTAAACCCCACTAACGACAGCTTACATGATTGATTTTCGCCTCTCTCATTTACAAGAAACAATAACATACATGACTGTTAATGTAGACATCTTAATGACTTGTTGTCACTGAATGTAAGACAAAAGTGTCGCACCTTCTGGCTCCATATGCATTTCTCTTTTGTTCTGATGACATTTCGGCCCCCAGGCCTTCGTCGAGGTAAACAATCATAGTAGAACAGAGGCACTGGTAAGTTATATAGGCCACACCCTGGTAACACATCTGATGGTGATTAGATAATCATGTTCCACCGTTAGAGTGAGAAAAAACAATCAAGAGGCCTTCAGTGAATCAAAACTTAAAACAACACAGTGACAGGAGCTACAGCCAATCAAATTACTTCAAACAAAGTGTCAACTATATTTCAGGGATGGGTGGCACAGTGGTTTACAACACAGCAAGACGGACCTGTGTTCGAGCCCAATCTGGAAATCTGTGGCCTTTCTGTGTGGAGTTCTCATGTTCTGTCTGTGTCTGCGTGGGTTTCCTCTGGGTGCTCCGATGTCCCACAGATCAGAGGAATAAGTCTGAGCATCTTACAAAAGACACATGCAGATTATTTTGCTCAGGAGTTGGTGGTGAACCATACCAGAGCTAAAGGGCGTTTGAATATTGAACTTGAATGGTTGTAGGTTGAGAAACATGAATGTAGTCTAGTTTTAGCATTCTGATGCAACTTTAGCATGACTGTCAGGTTGGCCCAAGTATCCAAGGTTTACTGATGTCGACTGCTTTTATTGAAAGCAAAGTTCATGTTAATCATATACTGTAGCCCACAGAAATTTAAAGATTACTAGCATTTACACACTGAGTTGAACAGCTTTGAATGAAAATGTATATTAATCATTTTGTTTGGTTTATCCCAAAAATGGCTCTCACATAAGCATCCTAAATGTCTGGCGTGTAGCAGTGGTTTTGTCAAACCCCCTCTCAGTCCAGACACAAGTTTTAAAAAAGCAAAATGTTAAACCACTGGAGGGCCCTCATGTGTCTTTACAAGAAAAAGCAAAAGTTCCACACTGTCATTATCATTTGATCAATACTGTGATTTTCTTACATTATTTCATAGCTGAAGTATCCAGAGCTAAATGCTAAATGCTAAATATTGTACAAGTAGTATGTATTTTGAACATTTTGACAATTTAAGCTGCCAATCCTTTCATAAGGAGTTTATCAAACCATTAAATTCAAATATTGAACATGATATGTTTTTTTTCTAATATTAAGCACCTCCTTCCAGCAATTGTGTCCTTGACTGAGCTCTGTAAAATAGTTGAGGCCTCAGTTACAGGCATGAAATCTTTTGTTCAATGTGCCTGAAGCTACATGATGTGACACTGACAGGCAACGGCAGAATGTTTTGTCAGTCCATTACAGTACACACCAGGCACTGAAACCCATCACACATTGTTGAGCTGCTTCCAAAGCTGGGGCCTAGTGTGAAACTAAAAACTTCGACACAGTCTCAGCAAATGTTGAAGTGTGATTTTTACAATTTGAGGGAGCCAAAACCATTGTCAGAGCAAACTGTATCTGCGGAGGACGCTGACAAAGGAGGGATTACTTGAGAACTTGTTAGCAGCTGAGATGGCGTGAGCTGGTCAGTGAGGTACACCTGCACCTGACTAACCTCTCTGTGTGTTTGAGATCTCTTAGCACTGAGTGGATCAGGCTATTATCATTCATTTTTACTTTACTTTACTTTAATTTGCTTATTTCATTCAGTCAGAACCACAGGCTATGGTCAGAATGACATCTTGTGTTTCTAAAGCAGGATCATTTTTATTTATTTTACTTAATTTCACGAGGATAATCCACTCATGTCAGTACTGCTTTCCAGAGAGTCCTGGATACATATATTGAAAAAACAAAACAATAAGACGTGTCAAATATGTCAAACTTATCAAAGAGACATATCAAACATATCAAAGTGAGTACAGTCTGTTGATGAAGTTTACTGATGTCCAGATAAGCCAGTTAAAAGTCTGGTTTTGAGGCCAGTAATCAACTAGCTACAACAAGAAATATTTGGCTGTTTCAGTAGGTCAGAAATAAAATGTGATACTGTTGGTATCATTGACGTTTTGTGCATTTAACATTTGTAACTTGTCTTGATCATCCAACATATTAAATTGATCATGTCTCACACAGGGGAGAAAGAAAGCATGGCTTATTATAATAATAATAACAGTAATCATGAAACTTTATTGTAAGGTATTACTTGAATAGGCTTTTGATATCCACTGCAGAATGTTTTACAAGAAAACCCTCTAGTCTAGTCTAGAGTCTACATTTTGCAGGAGGGGTGATGCAGCCCTTGACTGAAGAAATATATTTTGCCTAGTCACCACATCTAACATCTACCTACCCTGTTCACAGGTGTGTGTAAATATTGAATTATTGGGCAGCTTCATGCCCACGTACGGAGGAAAATGCATAGCTATAGACATAGACATAGCCCATACTGTAGGTTAAACAATAGGCCAGCACCAGAAGAGTCTTGTTCATGCTAAATGGCATATTTAGAAGTTCTAGACAAGAGTACCCGCTTTTCAGCTTTTTCATGGAACCATTTGATCATATTGTTCCCAATAGTATTTTAATATCACCAATCAAAAGACACATCCCTGTACACATTCTGTGTTATGGGATGGCTGGGCTCTCTTTAGTTTTTGTTTGGGGTTGTGTTTTCTGTCTCTGTCTGTCTTCCCTGTCTACCTGTGTGGTGTGATCTAGGTCAAGTGGCGTGGTCTGGAGCTGGTGGCTGCTGCAGCTCAATTGTGACAGCTGCATCCAATTCACAATCACCTCTGCCAGTACTTAAGCCCTGGTCTCTCTCATCATCGTCGCCAGATTGTACTGTTGTCTTACCTGGACCTGCTCCTGGAAATCTCTGCCTGGCCCGGACATCTGCTCAGCTCCGTCCTCGCCACCCTCTACATGCAGGCCAGTGACCACCCTGACTTAGTTTTCGCGCTGGTCATTCCCCATTCCGGCCTGGATGTTACCCAGCTTTGGCTTGGTCCCTTCTCTCCGGCACTGGCCTGACGTCGAGGTTCCCTGCCTGCCCGCTCTCCCAAGCCCAGTCACTGCTCAAACTCAAATTACCTGTTCATTTAATAAACTGTGCCGAACTGTTTAATCAAATCTCTTTGTTTGGTCTGCGTGCTGGGTTGACACAACGCCCCTTAACATTCTGTGTCAATGTATGCAGATGATACACTATTTTTAACTATGATTAAAAAACTGTCCTGGGTGGCTAAACTAAGGAAGACATTGATAAATCTGGAGATAAAAATGGCTTATGTTAAATCTTATGTCTTATGCCAAGTGTGTAGTTGTACAACCTTGATGAGCAACAGTAATGATTGAATGCATGCTGGTGCTGTTTCCCTAACTTCAGGTAATAACCTGCATCTGGTTGTTCAAGGGTAGTCTGACCGGCTCCCTTGCAGACAGTGAATGCCAAATGTTGCCTTATTTAACATAACCAACTTGATTTTCTGGGACTTGATAGCAAGAGAAAGCCGTCAGTGTGCCATGAGTATGACTCACCTGGATTTTATCCTGTCTCAAGACCCAAAAATACCATGGGCTGAATCAGTATCCATAAACAACCAAAGGAGAAAGCATAGCTAGCACAGCAGCATGCCAACACATGGTGGATCACAAAATCATTCATCAGTACAGTTACACTGCAGACCAACCACTATGTGATCCAAAAATGAGTGGCAAGTTAATTATTATGCCTAAAAACTAGAGTCAAGATAAGTAATTTGCATTTCTTTACTGCATGTAATGGAACATAATTGTGCCAGTACTTTAAAATACTTTAAAGTGGTACAACTGCTAACTTGAAATAACTGCAGCCACACTGTTGTACCTCACATAGAGGCATGCAAGTTGAACTACATTTTTTGCCATTGTTTAGGTTCAACAATTACATACATACCTACATTAAAAAAATCTACCTATCAATATGAAAGCAAGATATAACAATGGATTTACATTATTACTGTAGACACATCATTCATGGGCCTATGCATATAGGTATACCGTATGTAAGATATATTTAATAATAAAAAAATAAGAGGAGTCATACTCAGTCAGACCACTTCGCATAGTTTTTCTGTGTCTGTGTAACCAAACTTGAGTTTTACTTACTTTACTTTTACTTGACTGGGTGGATATAAACATGGTTGGTTACTGAATCATTTACAATAACCAAGATGAACTCTGAAAAAAAAATCTGTTGAGATGCCAGGGATGTATACATAAGGAATATACACGTGTCTGGAGTACTAAGACACAAACAGTATACAGATTTAGTAGTTTTATACATCTGTAAGAGAGAAACACTCATTTTCTAACTGTATTCTATGTGAATACACATTTTTGTATTTAAATGTGCAGTTTAATGGTACCACATCATAGCGTGGAAAATTAATGAGCATGGGTGTTGAAGAAATCTATTTAATTATTAATGCAGAAGTAACTCAATAAGTCAGTCCATGAAAAACAGCAATGATGACATCCAGTATGCGAGGGTCAGCCTATATTCAGTATATAGTTTGAACATATGTGTACATTTGTGTGGTCATCTTAATAACACATTGAGTACGTAGAACATATTTAGTATGTAGTGTGTATACCGTGAATCTTTGCAGCAACAGAGCGTGCATTTTTAAGCTACAGAATACCCTAGCATACCGATAACAAGGTGGATGATGAAAAACTCTTAGCAAGTACAGTTAGCTATGTGCCTGGCGTGGCCTTGTGTCTCTAAAGCGCTTTCATTGCTCTGCAAATTTGTGTTCGCCTTTCAACGTAATCCCATCTGTGGAGACATTCACTCAGAGAGCAGAGACGGGAACAAACATAACACTTCTCTCCATCTGTGACCTCCCAGCTCTTCATCCTCCCTCTGAATGCAGTGCAACAATGGAGAAGAGCAAGGGAGAGGGAGGAAGATTGCCTCGCTATTCAGGTATCTACCGATGGCACACAAGCTCAAGGATAGCAGATTCAATTCAGAGAACTAAAGCGTGAGAAAGGCTATATACCCACTTGCAAGATATTTTGCACAGGAAGTTAGGCTTTTAAGATGGTAACGATTAAGTCCATTACTTAAGAAAATTGGTGATTAAAAAGTATGTTTTCATGAGAATATAAAATTACATACCATGCTATAGGTTTGATTTTCTCTAAAGACACAAGCAACAAGCTTAATATTAACATTTACCAGTAATTGTAGTCATTTTGAAGATGTGTTATATATGCATTTTTATTAGAACTTTATAATTAAGTACAAAAACACTGGATAACTTAGAAGTGTGCTGTTAAATGTTACAGTATTCTTTCCAAAAGTACAAATGGAGAACCCAGACAGCCAAACACTGTGTATATTTGTTTGTGACTAATCAAATATGCATTCTGATATTTTCTTTCCCCGTCTTCCTTCCTTACTTTTTTTCCACCAACATCTTGAAAAAACGGAGAGACCTTGAGCAATGTTGAAAATCTTCAGACGCTGAATGCGAACACAGCCCAGTTCAAAAAAACACCTGCAAGAAAAGGCTCAACAAGAGTCAATCAATGCAAGTTTTCTTTTTCTTACTCCTCAAGCCATTTTATACCAAATGGTGTAGTGCAGCAACATCTGATGCCAGGCACTACCGCTAAGGCTAAAAGCTCACTAAATGACCGGATCATTCTTGTTGAGTCATACAGATGAATCTCAGAAGTTGATTTTGAACTCCACTCCACTTTTCCAATGTCCCTACACCAATGATCTTTAGTTAAGATTACATTTTTGGCAACTACAGAAAGAGTGCTAACTGGCTGTCCTAATCATATTTTTCTTGTGTTCTCCTGTTTAGTCTGTGGAGGACAAGTTTGCGTAAGTGTCGACAGGAAAGCGATAGCCACAGTTTCTTTTCCCTTGTCCAGTTTGTCATGGATCACACAACAGCTGCTGTATGATATTTGCAGTTTCGCAGATTTCAACCGAACCCTGCTTCAAAACCAGGGCAGTGTGAAATAAAAGTGTAAATTATTTATAAATATATACACTTGAAGACAACAAAAGGAATTTTAGACCAGACACTTTAGGGATCTGCTCTCAGCATGTTCAGTGCAGCTATTCCCCCTCGCTGTGCTACTGGATTTGGATGGGGTAGTATGTGTGTGTGTGTCAGTGTAACCAGGCTTTTCATTGATTCATTGGCAGTTGGTTCAATCATTCCCCAGTTAATTATTTGTCCCTACAGCAACAAACTTCTTTAAAGATCAATTTGCTCTTCACAGGGAGTACTACTCTACCTACTACCTGTGAAAACAATAGTTTAATGTCTGCTGTGGCTCTGGAGGAGTTTTCTAAAGAAGCGAAAATAACCCTGCTGATGTCATCTGGGTTATCTCGACTATTATGCCACATTCATGTGATATTGGAGTTTCAACCTTTAAATAGTGTTCATGTCAACATCCAAAACATTATTACAAGTGGGAAGCTGGGCTTTTCCTGGAAGCTGCGATATATCTGACTTAGCATAAAGTGCATAAAAAGGCAAACATGGATGCCTCATGTCAGCCAAAATTGGTCGTTCAAGGTCTTTTAACCCAAATACAAATGTTTAATGTCTGTTACAGACTGGGGGTGTGAAGTTGGACATATATGGGCAGGATCTAATGAAAGATGCTTTCAGGTTGCATCATGGGAAATGTAGGATCCTGTGTTTTTGGAGCTTGACCACTTTAAGTCAGGAAGTTCCGACCCCTGGTGCTTAAATTTTGACCCTTCTTTTTTAATATGTCCCTTGAAAGTCCCCCAATGTTAAATAAATTGTGGACTACCCCTTAAAGAGGTCAGGAACTACCCTGGTGATTTACTCACCCAAGTGATAAAATTAACACATTAATTTAATATTTTGGTCATCAGTTCCTTTAGTTTCAATGAACAGCAAGTGGAGTTTATAAAGTCAACAATGTTTCACTTGAAGTCGACCAACACAGTTGTTTATCCACATGAGTGCTCACTTTCTCTCTTAACAACCTACTTCACATTCATAGTATTACAGTATGTATTTTTACCAGGTCAAACCTGATAGTTGCCCAGTACAACATTTGTTCTCTGCATTGAAATCAAAACCTGAACAGAAAAGTTAAACATTGGCATTGAAAAAACTCTGTCTAAAAAATAAAATAAAACAAATCAAAATCATAGGAAAAACAGATTCATGGTCAAAACAGAGCAAAATGTATTTAAAAAATGTTTTTATTCCCAAAGCTGATGCCAATATTTATTTTTTCATTTCAAGTTTTGATTTCAATACCAGTGTCCTTGTTTCATGCCAGATTTTATTTTAAATGCCAACAGCTTCATACAATCCCAGAAGGTACACTGGCAAATTAATTTTATGATCACTCTGCAAGTGGACGAGTCAGAGAACAAATCTGTGCAGAAATCTAGTCAGAGACGTTCTCTAAAGACTCCTCTATAGGACTCGACAGGGAAGCCTCAACTGTTAGGGTGGTCTACTAGCCTGAGGTACAAAATGTGTCTTTTCCCCACTGGGGGTTCATGTGCAGCTCATAATGTTCATTTAATGTCAAAACCCTTTGTTTCCCACTCACCTCCTCTTCATCATGTGCAGAAGATCTGAATCAAATCAGTGGTAGCCAGATCTTTTTTTTATTTCTTTGGAGCCCTGATGATATTGAAAGAGCAGATTCTGTAACTGACCGGTAACCATTTAAACACAGTACATCCTGTGTTTGCTTCTGCATGACTTCCATTTCCACTTCCAAAAATATCCATTATTTCGGCTTCCTGTTCAGTCTTTAGCTGCAAACATCACCTCATTTTCAAATCCTGAACCTCTACCTGAACACAACCAGAGCTTGTCATTATAACCACCACCTTTTCAGTACCTGAAGGCAAGGGATAAAAAAAATCTTTTTTTAGAACCATAAATTATTCATAGAGTATTACACATGCTAGATACACAGATTAGGCAGTAGCATGCAGTTTTCACTGACATAATTCAGACCTCTAACAGTGTGTGTTTTTTTCTCTCATCCACCTGGCAGAGAACAAGAGCTGCACTGCCTCAGACCTGTGTCATTGCATCTTTTTTCTTCAGTGGCTTTGATTACCCGCTTTCATGAAGAACTTCTGTACCTTCTCTTGCTGCAGTGATCTGCATTTTTACCAGAATACCAGAAAAAAAAATGGGTAAGAATAAAATTTGAGCTGAGTTTCTTTAGGTAGAACTGTCTTGTTTGCCCATCATCATTTTTTCATGGTATTAATTCAGGATAAGGGTAGGAAAAACAAGCGTAGGGAGACATTTAATTTGTTGAAACGCTTTAGAGACAGGTATGCGCAATCAACCACTTGTTTGTACAAAAACACTCTTTACAGTGAAACCTAGAGCAAAGAAAGAAAATGCAGCAATAACAAAAATCAAGTACCGGTATACCAGAACCAAATCTATTACCCCTGGTAGAAAGCTTGTTGGTCAACATAAACCATACAGCAAAAATCAGTGCATAAATTCTAAAATCTCTTGGATTGTCTAATTTGCTGTGGAGATCATTTTAATTACATGCAGGAAACAAGGAAACTCCCCGAATTGTGCAGTACGGACAGAATGCTATGCTGTGTTGATTGAGTTGAAAGATTTCTGAGTTTGTTCCGAGGTTCAGATGAATATAGTTGTGCTGTTTGTGTAACACCCTTGTGTTGAGCTGTCTGCTGTAGTGCAGAGCGTCACTGCAGCAGCAACTGAAGTGTGCTGTAGAAGGAGGCAATGGTTGCCCCCTAGTGATGATGACAGGTACTAGATGTGCTTCCAAGCCTCAGCTGATGTCTGAACAGCACTGACAGCTCACTGTATAATTCAGTAGCTGCAGAGCTTTTGACAGAGTATCAATGGCTCTAAATCTGAGTAGATTGAGTTATTCTGCATCCAGTATGATGATTTCACATGTACACGGATCCTCGTGTTAAATCTATATTCTGTAGCCTATATGAAGGGATGTAATTTATCATATCTCCATAGAGCAGGAAAAATGTGTCAAAAAATATAAAAATGTTGATCCCTGAGCACATGCCAGCATTTATATACCCCGTGTCTAACAGTCTAATACAATGGCTTAGAGACATATATTTATATAACAGTCTCATGAAACCCCACATCCTATTCTACAAATCTGAGAACAAAAGCACATTTTACATTCATTTTGTCTCATTCACACTTGTGCTTCAGATGTTTAAAAAAAATAAACTGTACTTCCATCTACATGCCGTCTCTATTTTGCTGCAAATAAAATGTAGCAACAAGGATGGGGAACTTCCAGCGTGATTTAGTCTCAGCTCCAATAAGAGTTTATAGTACAGTGTCTTTTAAATCAGTAGCCAAACCTTCCATGTGCTCAGGTTTGTAGACATGATCAACAATTTATCATGACGCATAAATGGATCCAGGCAAAGTTGTCCCCTTTTCTTGAATGTTTTCCAACTTTGGTCCGGATGCTGTGTTCCTATCAGAGAGTCTCAGGGCTTTGCACCCTCAGCTGGCAGCATCATAGTCTGCCTCCAAGTCTGAGGCCTCAGCCTCATCTGCCGATCCAGTCATGGACGGGTAGGGCCTTGGCTGGTCTAAGTTGACATAGTGAACCTTCAGATTGATGTAGTGCTCTCCTTCCAGACAGGACAGGATGTGTTGTACTTCTGTAACCAGGCTATTGAAGCTAGGCCTGAACTCGGGCTCCGGGTCCCAACATGTCAGCATGATAGAATAGCTGTGGAATTAATAAATGTGTAAATGAGTGAATGAGTAAGCATGTGAGTAAATCTAAGCAGGTAAGTGAACTATTGAAAGATGGCCATTGTGAGCTTAAAAATAATATATAAAACTGGTATATATATATATATATATATATATATATATATTCACAGGGAATTGAGTTTCCTGAAGAAACTCAAACGATAAAATGCTGAAGAAATCGTGTTACGTCATTAAGACATATGGTATGTGATATTTATAGGGTGCGTGTATGATTCTTACAGAGTATCAGGGCAAAACTGTGGCTGGGGAAGCCGGCGTCCCTTCAGCAAGTAGTGTGTGATGTCATAGGGGTCCACATTTGGATATGGGCTAGCACCTCTGGTCAGCAGCTCCCACATTAAGATGCCGTATGACCA
Organism: Macquaria ambigua; assembly: GCA_008360985.2. NCBI lineage: Eukaryota > Metazoa > Chordata > Actinopteri > Centrarchiformes > Percichthyidae > Macquaria > Macquaria ambigua. The sequence goes on along the minus strand of VMKM01000160.1, from coordinate 206,215 downwards.
CTGGGAAACAGGCGAGCAAAGTATTATAGGTACATACTGTACATGGAAGTTGTAACAAGGGTATTTCAGCGGGCTGGATAAAGTACACTCACCACGTCGGACTTGGTGGTGAACTTTTGTGTTTGCAGGCTTTCGATGGCCATCCATTTCACCGGCAGCTTTACCCGTTTGTGATCTTGAATGCTGTAGTACTCCTTGTCATAGATGTCCCTTGCCATGCCGAAGTCAGCCACCTTTACTGTAAAGGTTTCATCAAGCCTGAAAAGAGAAGGCATCTTAAGAAAACATCATCTCCCAGCCACTTCCTCCTGTTAAGGTAACACATCTCTAGACTCAAGGTGTGCTCAAGATTTGGAAAGTCAGTGTTGATGAGCAGTGCGTGGTCCCATTAGAGATTTGCCAGGTGGGATGCAGAAACAGTGAAAGAAGTCAGAAAATGAGAGCGGCATCAATCATATTATCTAATTCTCGCCAAGAAAGCAAAAAGGTGTTTTTCCCAAAATGTCGAACTATTCCTTTAATATGAGGGCAAATAAACAGATCACAAAAACAGAAATACTATACCACAAGTGTCTGAAATATTTATCCTCCCAGGAAGCCTTCAGATGGACTAGGTAGTTTATATTGCGTTAACAGATTTTTAGAAAATCAAAACTTTTCCCAACAATATTGTAGTACTTTTTATTTGGTAGGATCATCAGAGCAAGGTCTTCTTTCTTGATCTATTTACATTCAAAATACTTGAAAAATAAATGTTTAATTATGATAAAGAAAAATACAAGATGTAATAGTAATCAGGTCTATTTATTATCCTTTTTTAGGTTTTACTAAGTTTCAGGATTAATAAATGTCTCTTTGCTATAAGTAACGTAGTTGACCGTAGAAAAATGCCAACCAACACTGTAGTATTTGTTGCTCACATTAAATCAATAAAGATATTCAATAACTTAAATACACCTTTATAATACACCAACTAGATGATACGTCAACTTTACAAGAGACAGTGAAATGGCCCCCTGAGGTGTGACAAAGCTTCACCACTGACAAGTCATGGGCCAGTATGTAATCAGTGTATGATTCACACTCACATGCAGTTACGTGCAGCCAGGTCTCTGTGGACAAATTTTTTCTGGGCTAAATATTCCATCCCCTTGGCAACCTGAAGTCCAAAGCCAATCAGGTCTTTCACTGTTGGGTTCTGTGGAGGACAAAAAAAGTACTAAAACAGAGCTGACGACACAGCCTTTACTCAGGAAAAAACTCTAGACAGGTTAACCGAGCAAATATTCATGACCCTACTGGTCCAGAAAGTTTCATTGCGTAATTTACCCTTTTCTCAGAGCGGATGAAATGACGCACATCCCCGTGCTTCATATACGGTAGAACCACCAGGGGGAGCCCTTCTTTGGGCAGCATGATGCCCAGCAGAGACAGTATGTTAGGGTGGTGGAAACCTTTCATGATGATGCCCTCTCTGAGGAACTGGTCCACCTCCCCCAAATCTGTGATCCCTGTTAATACAACGCGTACTGTTATACAGACTAATCCAACAGCCACATATAACGCTGATTTTAATTATATAAGTGGTATTCACTTACTGTTCAATGATTTAACAGCACAGTGGGTCTCTTGCTTGCTGTCTATCAGGTACCCATGATAAACTGTCCCAAAGTGGCCTGCATAAGAAGAAAATGTGGTTGTTGCGAATATTTTGCAGTAAAATATTCAAAGGAAAGAATGAAAGAAAGGACAATACAAACAAACAAACAAACAAATAAACATTATAAAAGACAAGAGGCCTACCTTTGCCGATAATCTGGCTATCCTCAATTCGGAGCATCTCAGCAGGGATCAGGACATCTTTGACTTCCTCAAGAAGATCAGAACTTAGACTGACCATTGAGATATTGTCCCGTGGTATTAAAGGAATGGACAGATGATCATAGCTGGCAGCATACAATAAACCTTGGAAGGCCGCTCCTCCTGAACCTGATGTTTGACTGGACAGATCTACTGTAACACATAAAGGGAAAACACACAAGGGAACCTTACCATAACGTTGTTGTGCTTAAAAGGTGGAGACCCTCTTATACTCAGGTGGAAACCAATTAATATATACAAGAAATATTCTAGTTTGAAAGAATTACAGTCTATGGTGACAGCTTTTCACCACAAGGATATAGAGAAATTAAACCAATTTGTGTCATGATGTTTTACATGTATCTATTTATTTAGCAGTCTCTACACAACACTACAATGATTTATAAAATATTTAAAAGGTTCTACTTCCTAGGGCTGCTACACGGTTAGTAGTACAGGATGAAAAAAAGGGAAGGGAATAAACAGATGGAAGAACTGATTAACTTTTCATTTTCACGTCTGTTTGTCTTGCTTGGATTGGTGGATTGTGTCTTGTGCTTAGGGGGCTGTGCTTGAGTGTTGCATACCTGTTGTACTTCCATTGTGCGTTGTATCCTGGAGCGTTATGTGTGAGAGGTTTAGGTTTATGTCTGGACGATGTTTGTGCTTATATGTATGTTGATGTATTGTGCTCCATGATGGTGGGCTAACATGCCGGGATGTTTGGTTTGTTGTTAGTTAATGTGTCTGAATAATCCCATGAGGTATGGGTTATGTAAATGACTAGACATGAAAATAAAATATTCATTCATTCGTTAATATGGATTTATGAATGAATGAATGGATTTGGATATCTCACCTCGTCTGTAGTCACCTGACGGGGACAAATCAGCGCCGCTGCCCACGCGGTTCCGTGAAAGCATTGTTGATAAACGATTCTCTATGTTGGCTGAATGGACACATATGATAAATGAAAATAACAGAACAATAAACTATGAAAATACACACTCAAAGTGAGTGGAGAAACTCACATTTGGGCAGGTTAATGATAAACAGACGATAGTGCAGAACATGCACACATTAGGAACTTATGTTTAGAAATTATTATTACAATTGCAAGTATTCTGGGTTAGCAGAATGTATCAAGAAATAGCTGAATTTTCTCACCTCTCTTTTTCTTCCTCAGATGGATCATCACAATTAATGCAAGGCCAGCACCTGCTACCAGTGCAGCAATGATGCCCAGCACAATGCCCACAATCACATTGTGGTGGTGGCTCTCATCAAGTTCTACTGTACCCACATCATGAACTTCCCCATTCACAATCACCTACAGTAGTGGAACAGGCGATTTACTCTTGTTAAATACATTTAATTTAGTCTACATTTCTGTACATTTAGGTTAAGGTTGACTCTCTCACCCTGACCGGCAGTCCCTCGCTGGGGATAACCAGGCCTTTAGGAATCCTGCAGGTCAGCTCATTTAGCAGAACCTGGACGTTGCAGTTCACACCCCCAATGGTCATTATGATCTTCATACATGTGCTCACCACATTCAGTTTGCTATGCTGTTACATATGTGAAAAAGACAAGTGGTAATTGGTTGTAATATACTGAAGAACGCACATGTATTAATAATTGTGCTGTGCAAGTACTGTTGTCATTGAGATCTTAATACAACAAATTAGTTACAAAAGTAGATGTGGAAAAAAAAAACAGAGTGTAAGAGTGTGTAAACATACATGCAGTGAAACTTCCGTCTCTCCTGGTTTTCGAAGTAATACATGGTCTTCATTTTCAAAAGGAATGATTTTGACATCAGGGTGGTAGTCAAAACGTCTCTTCCAGAGGTTGCTTTTTCCGTCCATGTGAATAAAAATCTCCCCCATGTTAGACTTGTCTTCTAGCATTTCCTCAGGAAAAGCAGGGGCCCAGCACTCCATATGTGTGGCGTTTGCTGTGCCGTTGCAGACCTTAAGTGAAATAGTGTTTGACATCACAGCTACTGTAACAGTTTGGCATAACAGGAAAGCAATATTCAGCTATAAGAATGAGCATGGCTGGCCATCCATTGCTGGAATTCACAAACAGGTCCACAAACTGCAGTTCAGTTAATTTGTGAATGTAAAATGTATTATATTTGATTGTATTTCTCTGCACACACACCTGGTTTGACTTGAACTGACATGAAAGTGTCTATAAAGTCTTACACAAGGATAAAATCAAAGAGTTAACTTACTTGTTGATGAGATTGCAGGTAGGGGTTTTTGGGAGTGTACTGAACCACAGTTTTGTGGGCAGAGTCAAGATTCTGACCTTCTATCACCAGCCTGGAGCCACTGTATGACAGTATAAATGAGCATGTTAAAAATAACACTGACTTGTTTTATATATTTATAATATCATATCACTATGGAGCACGAGTCAGTTTATAAGACCAGAGCAGACTGCGGTCAGTGTCGTACCTTCGGAAACTGCAGTGAGGTTGTACAGAGGTTATGACAGGGTTTTTCTTGTAGGAGAACATCTTAGTGGTCGTCACTTGAAAGCTGTCAATGATGACTTTCACTGGTACCTTCCCGACACCTTCGCCAGCTGCTGTTTGGCAGACGATAGAAGACAGAGTCCCATTTCCTTCAGGAACGCTGAAAAGAACAGAGATCACAGTAACCAAATGTGTACAATTCTTAAACACCCTTAATTTAAAAGGAATTTCTGAACACAGTGAAAGGAACGTGTTGTAGACCACAGTCATGTGTTAACAAACAGTAGTCCTCTGTGTTTCTCACCTTTGAACGCTGCACTGTTTGTCAGCAAAGACGACATCTCTCTGTATCCCAGAATTAAGATATCTGCCTGTCAGTGTAACTGTTGTTCCTCCAAACACGGGTCCATTGTCAGGCCTGATTTCCGTTATGCTAGGCTCCTGATTAGACAGAGGTGAAATATTTTATATCTTCACAATGTTACATACAAACATACACAGAACTAATTTTAAAACAGTTTAAAATTGCATAAATGTTCTCACCACAAAAGAGAAGCCAGTTATCTGAGCTGTGCCTTCAATTGAGTAGCGTCCCGCCACTTCCCCCTCGTGGACTTCCAGAGTGATGGTGAGGTCCTGCTTTGGTATGGTTTTTCCCTGAATCTTGCATACTAGCCTGTATTAAGGACACAAGGAATAATGTGTCTATGAATTCTGTAGATGAAGATGTTCCAGTGAGCCAGAAGCTTGTCAGACAGGAATGAACAACAGCAAAATTATGTGGCAATGTGACAAAAACATTTACACAGTATTCAAAAAATGACCATACACAGGAGAATGCAACATCTTTAGTGTATGTTCAGTGATTGATTCTCCTATCGGGTATTTTGATTTAAAAGACACATTGCTGTTATTCATTTCTCTCATGGAGGGTGAGTAGAGTGTCCGCATGGGGATTATAGCTCCCACAAAAAATGTTTTATTAGATGAATTGGTTACATCATGTTGACGCCATTATATGTACAATTCATGATAGGACTCAATACATAATCTAGATAAAATACATTATCAGTTCCAGAAATCACAAATCATTATCATCATAGTAATAAAAATGTGTGTGTGGCATTGTGTGCATGTGTGCTACTCACACTTCACTACTGCTCTTTTCAGGCAGGACAGTACACGAGGTCCCAGAGCCCACTGTGATGATGTGGGTTTTGCCGCTGATGATGGCAGGTCGCAGGGGAGACTGAAACACCCCGCCGCACAGTGTCACTTCTGTCTCACTGCCAGCAGGTGCCATTTTAGGAAAAAACTGCAGAGAAAAGGGTTATCATAGCAAACAGCATCTCAGTAAATCACTTTACGACTCATGGTGTTTAAACTTCATGCATTGGCTAATCAGTTACACATAGCTGCAGATCTACCTCTTTTATGACGGGTGCACAAGAGTCTTTGTTCCACTGCGAGGCACACTCGTGCTGCCTCGAGCAGATTCCCGAACACCAGCCACAGTTCATGAAGCGTGGAGCCATCAAACACATGGAGCATGTCATAAAATGTGCACACCCCGGTCCTGCAGAGGGCACCCTGAACATCTTGATGAGGGAGAGAGGGAGACGATGGTGGCGTGAGCCAGATGTAAAAGAGATAAAACAGTTGTTTTGTTTCTTCACTTACGTTAACAGCTAATAAATGATGAGCCACGAGATACAGTTTAAGTGTCTTTACTGTTTACTGTCTTTTACTGTAGGTATTCTTACCGTTGTATCAGTTAAAAGTAGTGCCAATTGCCTTTTCTAAATATGGAAATAATGTATTATAATGTTAATAATTGTTAATAATTAATAATGTATTATTTTTCCAAATACATAACAACAGTCAAAAGATAAGCAGGAAAACACGCTGTTGCTCAGCGTCATTAAAGTTCTGGGGAATCTCACCCTTGGACCCATTCTCCAGTAGATTTGAAATCCTGTTTAACCAATAATCCAATGACAAGTGGGCACCTATATTCTAGGTTGGCTATATATGCGTTTGTCTTATGTCTTTGTCCATTTTGACTCTGATGAAGACACAGTAGTGTCGAAACATTGGTCTGTTTGCACTCTTAAAGGCTGCAAATCAAATCAGTGTGCTCCGGTCCCTTTTTTTCCCCTCTAAAAGATAAACAGTACACACACAGTAGTAGATATTACAAAATGTACCTTATTTCCAACTACAAAGAGAAGTGTATCATCTGAGTACACAGCTGCTGTCCTGGACACTTTGGTTCCTTCCAGAGAATAGTTGGCAAAAACAGTAGGCCTGTACATAGTAAGAATCACCTAAAACCAGACAAAACAGAGGAGTAATGTCACAAGGATTTTAATTTCTGGGAGTTTTAATATACACTATTTTATCCTAAGGCATATTGCTACCTGCAGTATGCGTCCGTCTGAGGTACCAAAGTGGGCCAGTGTGTCATCCCCAATAGTGGTGACCAGGATGGCAGTGAAAAGGACATCTCTCATCTGCCCATTGAAGAGATCTAGTCTGTGGAACGGCTTAGACACCAGAGTGGGTTTGGCACTGCATGTGTCATTACCTTCAGAGCTCTGTACAAGCAGGAGAAACACATACAAAACAAGGGTGTTTGTTTTTTAGTCAGGAATGGGAATTCACATAAGTAGATACAACTGAAATCGAAAGTATCTGCCTCTGTGAGCATCAGCACATATACATATGCTTGAAAGAGAGAGAATCTTGATTCATCCATTTAGGGAGGAAGTGCTCTAGCCTCGCCTCCAGTCATAGTAACAAGCTGCGAGAGGAACAGGGTCATAAAACAGCAGTGACTCCAGCTCCATGTGTTGACTTGGTGACTGTTTCTCAACACAGATTATCTGCTACTGAAACTGGACTTCCCGTACTTTCATACACATAAAACAGTAGATGACAGATGTGTGTGGATGGTTGATAGAGCATGAGTTACTTGGGTTTATAAAAAGTAATTATTCATAATAAAAGGAGGGGATATGTTAAACGTATGGTAAACATTCCACTGCAAAGCAATTTAGCTGACCTGCCCCAGCATGCCCCTGTTTGTTTCCCACTTTTTGAATGCCCTATATTCACTTCATTTGAGCTTTTCAGTCACTTTGTATTTCAGCATTTCAAGCTTGAACACACAGGGTATCCAAGTTATTTTATTGTACACACCCAATTCTAGTATTTCACTTGAACTCAGGGAGTACTTGATGCTAACAGTTTTGAGACAGCTTCATGACTGTTTCAACCATCAATTATGTTATTGATGGTTAAAAGGGTGATTCTTTCCTCCCTCCCCCCTCATTTCTTCAATAGTCGACCTATTTCCTACTCAAATAAAATGCGTAAAAGCCAGGCACAGTCCAACGCTTTCCCTCCCCTTGAAATTCCACCTTTTTATCAGCAGGATTTATAACTTGTGTTTGCTGGCACACATTCCTGTAGGTGTACACATGGCTGTGGGAGCTCAAAGGACACAGTTTGAACTCCATAAAAGAAAATAGACCACGCCTTTATTATTTCGTCAAGCACCACAGCCAAATGCTCTATTCGTTGGAGGTGTTTTGAGAGTGAACTCATGCATGTTATTTTAGGATTTAACCCACAAAGCCGTCTCTACCTTCCAGTACCTTTCTCCTCTGGTAGCTTATCAATCAAGGGGTCTGGCAAGGACAAAAGTTTAAAAACGAAAATTGCAGCAAATGGAAGAATTCCACTTTGCGTGATCATTGAGCCTTTTATCTTGAAATACATACCTGATGAAACAGTTTCCATATCAAAGCTCTGAACTGTAAACAGTTGCCACCCTTTCACTAAGAAAGACTGAAACTTAACGGAGCAGAGAAACAGTGTGGCAATGTCCAGGTCATACTTATGACTCATCCACCCCTCCCAGTTCTCTCATCTGGCCCTGCTCTCTCACACACCTTCATCAGAGTTGCCACAGGCGTACAATATTCCAGTAGTCAAGATTTACTTAATGTACTAACGGTGGTGTCTCTTACAATATACTATCTGTCTATTGCTCAAGACAATATGAAACTATAAGCTTAATGATAAACTACATTGTTCCAGTCACAGGTGACTTAATTACACAGTGTTTGTCTGGGTAGGTCACTTCCTGTCTGGGCGTAGGGGGACCTTTGTACTGTTCCTTAGCTCTGACAACAGCCGGGCATAAAAAAAAAAAAAAATGAAAAAAATTAAAGGAGTTACTCACTTCATGTGGGCAGTTCTCGCACGGCTGGAAGTGACAGAGACCTCTGGACAGCTGCTCTGGACCTGAATTGCAGCAGGCCTCCACGCCTTCATCAATCGCATTGTTCATTTTAGTCAAAGGGAAGGCACACAGGGCTGAGTTTGTTTTAGGTTGACCACGCTCATTCACCTGTGCAAACACCCCATACAGAATGTCTTCTGTCTTGTCCACCCTCATCTCACCTGCCAAGTCCTTCCCTGCTCGCCCAAAGTGTGCCGCCTGTAGCCCGTTATACACAATGTCCCTGTAATCCTCTTCCTGTCTTCTCCTGCGCTTTGGGTTGTACCGGCACTCCAGGACCACCTCTCTGTACATCCACACCTCTGGGATTAATATCGGCAGTCGTCCCAGACGAGTCTGAAAGACTGAATTGCTCTTTGATGGATTTTCTCTCTGCAGGGACAGGAAGTAGACGTACTCCGTGGTGGAGAAGCTGTAGATGTAATCAATCTTGTAAGAGTCCCGTAGACCCGGGAGCACTGTCAGCCCATTCATGACCATGTGAAAGCCATCTTCAGTTGAAAGCGGCCTCATCACTGATATTGACCTCCTTGGATACCTCTGTGCCACCTTGTCATTTACAGAGGTTGCTACAAAAAAGAGCGATGTGGATCCTTCATCAACGATGGTGACTTTGGTGCCAAGTGGGCTGGCCAGACAGTCTGGACAGTTGGTTGGAGAGTTTTGCTCTTTTTTGTATAAACACTGAGGCCCAGTGTGTGGAGAGTTAATATCAATGAAGTAACAGATCCCATGCTGAGTACTCCCACACATGTACAAGTAGGGCAAGAAAGTATCCAAAAGCAGAGCCTCATTGTCTGTATCCACTGGATCCCCAGGATCTGTTTCTATGTCACACACCTGACAGGTTTCACAGTCAGGACTGCCAACAGGTCCAGTTTTTACCTCCCATATTTTTTCCATAGTATAGTTGACTGCTTCTATCACATTCTGGCATGCAACATACACATCTGGCTGATGCTCCTCCAAGTTCACTGCTATGTTCTGTATAGGTTTGTCTGTTTGGAAGTAGGGGAGGGAGTATTTCACAGTGAAATCCACCATCCTGCGTGGAGCAGAAGCACATGTTTGCTGTCCTGAGGCAGTTTGTGTTTGTATCCATATGCATACTGTCAGCAAGGTGGCCCAAGTGACCATCTCCACGTCACAGTCCACCGCGATTGAGTGCTACCTAAAGGATACTTTCCTCAAAGAGAACATTCTGGAGAAGCAGCAGGAGCTCTGCGTGGGAAAACAGAGAAGGAATGCTGAGATTTAACAGACAGAGAGCAGCAACACTCTCACATTCAACTGAGATTCACTGCTTTTGAAGTGGAGGTGGATACTGTAAACATTTTAACTTGTTTAAACTGAGAAATACAGCATGAGGAACTGAGGAAAGAGGAAAATGTATCAGCTGCTGTTTTCTCTGAGCCCCGTGATTAAGTAGTTGCTGCTTTTTTAAATGAGGCAAACCAGTTTTAGAGAAATAAGAGTCTGTGAAACATATTGAGCTATAAAACTGATAAAGCCAGTGGAAAAATAAGTTGGCAGAGACTAGTCAAGATAAAATCTACTGTGGGCAAGACATAACTTGCTGCAACATGTGGAGCAACTATGGAAATGTCCAGGCCTCCAGAGCCATACACAGAATAAACACAGAGTAATAACTAAGCCTAATTTTGTCAAAAAATACCAAAATCAATGGGTAAGCCTACTCATATATGCAAATGTTTCAGTCGTTATCCTGTATTCTTATTTTAATACACCACTGGGCAAATGGACAGCTATTTTAAAACTTTCAAAACAGAGAAGAACATACACTGCTCTGAGAACATTTAAGTCAAGATACTATAAATAGGATCATTTGTATTGATGATTACTGCTAAAATTACACCTCCTCACAACTAAGCTGATGAGCTGTAAATAATAACAAAAGTGTGTTCAGTAATTCATTAACATGGACCAACAGCTACTCTAGACATCCTCCATAATACATATAATATAAATCATCTTACCTTTGCTTTGAAAAGGGGGAGGATGTCGCTGTGATTTGTCCAACTGTCTCAATGAATTCTTTACGATAGAAATGTCCTGTGTTACTGAAGCTCCACTCACTGACCTGCAGCAGCGTACTCACCTGACAGCGCCTGAGACCCACTGGCACGGAGTTTACACTGACACTGAATTACATCAAGTCACTGAGATAACTTACAGTCTATAGATGAAAACAGGATCTTACGCTTACCTTCAAAATAAAAGCGCGCCAGGACAAAGCCCCCATGCGGGGAATCAAATATGGCATTGCTTATTTGATGTATGATTAACTGCAGATTTTATTTTATTCAATAAGAAAAAGATAAGATAAAGCTTTATTGATCCCCAGAGGGGAAACTCACAAGCAGTACAATGAAATAGTCTAACAAGGGAGGAAACTGATAAAGAATTAGCCTATTTAAAATAATAAATACAACAAAATAAGAATTGATGGAAATGACATTCAAACACTTCATAAATTGTATACATTGCAATACTTGATTTGAAAACACGATTTGAGCATTGTGCAATTATATATGTGCAGAAGTAATGAGAGTCGTGTCACAGTTTGCCTCTCAGTCCCTTCCTGCAGCCACACACTCTCATCCCCAGCACTATGCATTACTCTCTCTCTATCCTCCCAGGCCACGTACTTTCTTCTGATTCTCCAGACCTGCCATCCTCGAACCGTCCACCAGATGCCCTAGGACTTTTCCACCAGGCTTCCTCATTCACCTGCTCACCTGTTCTCACTTCCCTCATCAGCCCTGCAGTCACCTAACCTTCTGCTCGTTCACTTGCTCACCTGTTTTCACTTGCCTCATCAGCCACTCACCACATAATCCAGCCCAGATCCTTTGTTTTTTTGTCGGTTCATCCTAGTTGCCATGTGCCTTTCTGCTGTGTTGCTTTCCTGCCTGGTGTTTTATTTTCGAGCTACTGCCTATCTATACCTACCAGTACCTGCCTGTAAGCCATGTATTTAAAATAAATCTTTGAACTGCACCAGTCTGCCTGTTCTGTCTGTGTTTGGGTCCTTCCCCTGCTGCCTGCACTTTCCACTGTGAGAAGTTGTAAAATTAGCCTATATGATTATTTATACTATAACAATTAAACACATTCAGAAGTTATACACTATGTAGTTTTGCAAACAAAATATATGATGATGATTAATCAGTTAGCTAATTGACAGAAAATTAATTATTAGCTATTAATTATTAAAATGAACTATTTTGATAAACATTTGAGTCATTTTTCATGCAAAAAATATATATATAAATCATGGATCCAGCTATACAAAATAGTTAAAATTAGCTCCACCTCAACCAACTACAATAGTCAAATCCTGCTTTTATATTAATGCATGAATAATGATAATCTAATGATAGCAGTCACAGGGGCCGTTTTTCAGCATTGACTACGTTTAATACTTTAAGTACATTTTGCTTACATACTTTTACTTAAGTAACATTTTAAATGCAGGACTTTTTTACAGTGTGGTAAAGAATCTGATTACTTCCTCCACCACTGGTTTTAAATAAGTAGCCTATTAATTCAAATTGTCCTCATTCTGTCACTTCGGTCATGCGATGACGGCTCTAAACTTGGTCATGATCTAAACTTGTATTAGGCCCACTCCGGAAACGTTGCAACATGTTCTCGAGTAGGCGAGTTAAGATTTATTCTGAAAGTGGAAGACCGGAGATGCTGTCGTCATTCTGACTTGCTTGACTCCGATATTCCTCAAGTGGGCGCTGTCTTGTCAAGCCGCGCCCGCAACAAGGAAGTATGAAATAGTTGCGAAATCTGACCACTTCAAAAATATCCTCATCGTTTCCCTCCCAAGAGTCATATCATATCACCGACTGCAGCCCTGTTTCCACTCAGGCGTCATTGTGTCAAATTTAGTGGAAAAACTTTCTCACCGCTTGAAAACAATCTGTTCTATCTTGCCTGTAGGATTTTTGCCAAAAATGCTCTGCTTTCATATGAGGAATGAACTTGCTCTTCAAATACAGTCAACTCCAGCCAGGAAGCTATGAGAAGAATGTACTTCCTCTCCAGTCACACCGCCTCATATAATGTTAGCACTGTGACCTTTAACAGATGCATAAAAATACTATTGACATAAAGGAGATATGAAATAAGTTGACTCAGTTGGATAATGGCAATTGACCAGTAACATATAAAATGAGGCTATTCATCATCATAGCCTACATGTTAAAATGTTATCATTGACATAAAGAAGCATTATAGATCCAAAAGTTAAACATCTACCACTGAATCCAAAGTTCAGTAATCACAGACAGTTTGAAAAGTCTGTTACTATTCCTCCAAAGGAAAATGCACTTAGAGTGTCGTTCTTCACAGTTTCACTCCTCCAAACCTCTAACCACAAAGACTCAGCATCCTAGCGTTAGTCTTAATGTTATAGAGAAAGGTTTGATATGTACTGCAAAAAGTTGCATGACACCCAGAAAGCTGTTTTGATTTGAGCTCGACAAGGACTCGCTCTCACTGAGGCCTTAGATATCGAGAGACTTGTGAAATAACAACAGTGTTAAGGACATCACATCCAGTCCTTGAGTTTGCACCATGTCCCTGTGTAACTCACTGACTACGACTGGGGCCAAACAAACATACATGCAGTATACTGGGCTATGCAACTTTAGAGGTTTAGATTTAGTCCATACAAGAAATATTTTGTTAGTATCTCCAGAGATATATTAATGTCTGAGATCAAATTCCCAGAAGAGGTTTTAAAATAAACTGCCATAAAATGGTTATTTCCCACAAATTTTGAGAGTGGCAAAGCCTAAAAATCAAGTGAAAAAGTTGGATTTGTTCTTTCAAATATTTTTGCTTTATTGTTTATAGGTTTGGTTATACATCAATTCTATCCCATTTTAACACATTACACTACATTCAGCTTGCCATGATGTCATGTCATTAATTCATATTTTGGGGGGCTGTAGTACATCTTAGGCTGACTATTAAGCTCCCTAGCGTGCGGCATCAGCACTCGATTGCTAGTCCATTTAGCATAAAATGTATTATTTTAAAAATGCCATGTCTGGTCTGTATGTTGTGCTAACAATGCCTGACAAGATGTCTGATCAGAATCAAGCAATCTTTCAAAGAAAGCAAAGACAGAGAGAAAAAAAGATTTAAAAAGAAATAGTTAGAAAATCATTTCAGTGACAATATATGATCTTAGTAACAGCTTGTTTTGAAATGTACCATACAAAATGTTGTGTATTATGACGTAATGCAGTATGATGTCAACATCATATTAAATTCTGATGGCAACCAGGTTCCTTTTTAAATCTTGTCTTGAAGTTGTCTGTTCTTCATTCACACACCACTATTAACTTAGTGGTTTACCATCTTACTGCCTCTACTTCATACGTAATGATGAATCATTTCTGGTCACTCCTAAGCTCGCTGTACTTTCTTCTGGAAGGGTTTTTTTCTTTTTTTCTTCACCAGACTGAGATTGTTGAAATGAATGACAAACACATTAAGCAATACAAGGGTGTATCATTGTTACTGTCACCATGGACATGTAAAAGATGCCCTCCGGACATATTCTCACTATGGTTTTTCACAAAAAAAAAGTTATCCAGCTTCCTAAAATCACATCTACTCTTCCTCCCTCATTGAAAAATCCAGAATCTATCGCTATGTAAATGTTGTTCATTTCAAAAGTTTAACAGCTGGACATAAGATGTCTCCTACTTCACTGAAAAGTCCGTCCTGTAATGAGAGTATTCATCAACACTTGTGTGAAACTCTGCACATGCATCATTCTGCACTGTAAGGTCAAACATCCAAGTAAAGTAACAATAAGCAGAATACATTTGTGAGTGGAGGCTAACTTTAAGTTATTACACAAGACCAATTCTCAGAAATATCTGAAATGTGGTTTCAAACTTTGGGCTCTGGCACCTCATGTGTTACCTGAAAATAACAAGATTTATTTTTATTAAGGCCTACAGAGTTTCCAAAATGAGCGAATAAATAAACCTTAATTTAAGTTGCACTCTCAAATCTTCCAGTTCTACCTTCCAGCTCACATTCAAAAACAGATGAGATTTAGATTGTCACAGGAGCAGTTGGGAAAGGTGCTTACAACTCAATTAACAGTCCTGAGTCGCCCTCTAGTGGCCAGGCCAGGAAATATTTCTTGGCACACCTACAAATCACGCAAAGACCTGAAACGAAAGTGAAATAACCCTTTTAAACTGCTGTCATCTCATCATTTACCACGCCCCGTTCACTTTCTGTTCCTGGTGTGACCTGATCGGTTGTTGTTGTAAGGTGTCAGTCCAGCTAATACCTCAGTTCAAACTGGTCATCTCATATTGGAGAGCGTCAGCTGCAAGCGCAACATGACAGAAATCGGTGAAATCGATGAAGGACTCTACTCCAGACAGCTGTAAGTACTACCGGCACATACTGTGCTGATGAGTGTAACTGTGTTTAAATGAATGGACTGCTGGCCCACAGATCCACTTGTTCTTTTACCTGCGCAGGTATGTTCTGGGTCATGATGCCATGCACCGGATGGGCACAGCCAACGTCCTCGTTGCAGGCATGCGTGGTCTTGGAGTAGAAATAGCCAAGAATGTGATCCTGTCCGGAGTGAAGTCAGTCACCGTCCAGGATGAAGGCCAGGCCGTGTGGACCGACCTGTCCTCCCAGGTACTGACCCTGTGGGGTTGATCTGTTAAAATAAATATATAAATAAAAAAATCTTTTAGGAGGTATATGTGTCACATGGTTAAATTAAACAACTTCCTGTTAGAGCAACAACAACTTGCCAAACTTGTCAAGTGTAATTATCCTGTTAAAGAATTTTTATTTTATTTTTATTTTTTTACTATTGTTTGTCTATTTAAATGTCAGATTTGAGATGATATTATGGCAATAATAACACATTATGACATAATTTAAAATGCCTTAATGTTTAACTGTTTAAAATCTTACTTCAGCTGCTATATAAGTAATAAAATAATTGTCTAAATTTAACATATCGCCCATCATAAAGGTTAATAACTAAAGCAGATGGATGTGAATTAAGTATGTTGGAGATTGTACATAGCTTTTTCAAAGGGAGTCAGTTTACTTTCACTATTGAGCACATATACTTTATGCAGTAAAATATTACAGTAAAATGAATATAAGTAGCTGCTGAGGCTTAGACAAGAATTTCATAAAAACATTCTATCAAACAACTTGTAATTTTGAGTTTGATGGTTCATTCTTGATCTTGGAAACGGCTGTTCAAGAGGTGCTCAGATCATGGAAGGTTAAACATCTACCGTTTCATGACAACTGAGCAAACTCAGTTTGCTGATGAAGACTGTGTGATACAGTCGAAAGCCCCAGAACAAGCGAATAGGTGGACCTTGAGTTTAGATCGTTTTGTCAACCTGTATTTTCATTTTTTTTGCACCAGTTTTTCCTGAAGGAGTCCCATCTTGGTCAGAACCGAGCCACATGTTCCCTACAACAGCTGTCTGTCTTAAACCCACATGTGCGTGTGTCGGCCCACACCGGACCACTGGATGACAACCTGCTTCTGCAATTCCAAGTACTTCACTATAATACCTAATGGCACATAAAAGCTTCATGTTGATATTTATTAAGGTTAACAGAACCAAATGATTAGCTTTTGTGTCTGCCTCTAATCTCTGTCTGCTTTGTCCACAAAAAAACCCATAATTCTTCAGGTGGTGGTCCTCACTGACTCCTCACTGGATGATCAGAAGCGTTTTGGTGAGCTCTGCCATTCGCATAGAATCAAGTTCATTGTAGCAGACACCAAAGGACTCTGTGGGTAAGTGGACAAGACAAACTGAGACAAACTGTCAAACATATTATATTTAATAATGCATGAAGGAAAGAAGTGAAAACGTTATGGTTCATTTGCAGTCAGTTGTTCTGTGACTTTGGGGAGGCGTTTGAGGTCTTGGACCGGGATGGAGAGATGCCTGCATCAGCGATGATACAATGTATCTCTAAGGTAATACCCTCCATTTGCTTTGTGTTACTGGCATATCAAACGTGTCTCTAACACATCCAGCCATCCATTTTAAAAAACCTGCTTATCCTGCTAAGAGTTGTTGGGTAACATTTATATGCGCAATTTAGAGTTCCCAGTTCACATAACATGCGTATCTTTGGACTGTGAAAGGAGCTCCAAATATGCACAGGAGGAACATAAAAACTCCACACAGAAGGCCTCTCTGACCTGTCTGGTTAAAATTTACATAATTCCCAATCCAATTGTCTTTTACAGGTTTTCTGTGTAGAAAATAAGCTTACTTAAACATTATTACTAGAATATTTCTTTCAGATTTGAAGGTTGTCAACATGACTTTATTCTAGGACAATCCTGGAGTGGTGATTTGCGCAGATGATCAGAAGCATGGATTTTTAGATGGCTCCAAAGTCTCCTTCTCTGAAGTCCAAGGCATGATGGAGCTCAACAGCATTGCACCTGTGGAGATCAAAGTCCGTGGTTAGTGTTGCTTTGCCACTTTGCACTACTTTACAGTTTCTGTCCTCAGCTGTCGAGACTTGCAACACACAGTGTAGTCATGAGCCACACTCCAGCCCTCCACACGGCAACATTTTCAACCTTTCCCAGGAGAATCCCAGAATTTAGTAGTTGTGATGAGAATTCATGTCATTTGTCACCTCTATCACCAGGCCAGTACTCCTTCAGCATTGGTGACACTTCAGCCTTTTCTGAGTATGAACGGGGTGGAGTGGTGACTGAGGTTAAACAGCCCTGCATTATAAATTTTGTAAGTATCAACATTTTGTTTCAACTTTCCTAATTTTTGTGTACCCTTTGTTAATAAGATAACTACAACATAAATTGCAGAAACCACTGAGTGAGGCTCTACTGGACCATCAGCTGCTGATAATAAATGATTATGGAAAAAAACAGAGGCACCAGACCCTGCACTTGGCTTTCCAGGCCCTCCATAGCTTTGTGAAGAAAGAGCAGCAACTCCCTCGTCCTCAGTCTCAGGTCAGAGAAGGTTAAAGCCAATATTCAGTTATTTTTACAGAACAAGTTGTATGATAATTATAAAATAAAATAAGTAAAACAAGTTAGTTATCGGGCTATGGTGTTGAAGTATGATCATTAAAGCAGTTTACAGGATTGTTTCCACTCACTTCTTGACATGATTAATCCCATACAGGCAGATGCAGATGTGCTGCTTGCCATAGTGAGAGAGCTGAATACAGTCGCACAGATGGAACAGCTGGATGAAGCTGCTGTGCGAAACCTGTCCTACACAGCCCAAGGTGACTTGGCTCCTATCAATGCTTTCATTGGAGGCCTTGCTGCTCAAGAAGTTATTAAGGTGAGGTCAAAGGTCGATGCCTGAACTGCTATTGTTACACTGTGTATATTAATTATACATCACTTAGCACTTACTGCATGGTGGTGGTGTATATGGCTGACTGTATTTTGCTCTGTGCACATTCCTGCAGGCATGTAGTGGGAAATTTACGCCTCTTCAGCAGTGGCTATATTTTGATGCACTGGAGTGCCTCCCTGAAGAGGAGGACCGACTGGCAGAGTGCTCCTTTTCAGCAGTATGTTAAGAGATTCCTCGATTAAAACAATTCACATAAATCAATCTGGGACATTCTATCAGACTTCGGAGGTATAGTCAACATTTTTGTTCTCCTCTCTGAAAGAAAGGCACGAGGTACGATGGACAGATTGCTGTGTTTGGGTCCGCGTTCCAGGAGAAGCTCGAGAGGCAGAAGTATTTCCTGGTGAGGGCAGGTTTGATATTTTTCCAGCAGGGGGCCCACTCTGCACTTGAATGCAGGAGCTCCGTCTTGTCTGGTGTTAATGATGGCACATGCAGGAAACGGCTGCGATTCAGGTGGCATTTCCTGCCAGTGTTGACCTCTTGGTGTGCAGGGGCCGTTCAACAGTGCCAAGCCTTTTCTCTGTTTCCTTTGAAAGTGTTATTTTTACTGTTGTTTACTGGCTGTTCGTGTGTGTTTTAGAGAAAGAGAGAGTGTGCATGCATGTGTTTACCAGAGTAAAAACTACACTCAATGTATCAGGAAGAGAAATAAGTAATGTGCAACAATAATACTTTTGCTACATTGGAAGACAAATTATATTTTTTATCTGTAAAACATAGCTTTAATTTGATGACATTCCCCTGCATTGCATGAGCTAATATACATGTAGTCTGACAAAGTCTCACTTGTCATTTTTCAAGGTTGGAGCTGGTGCTATTGGCTGTGAGCTTCTTAAAAACTTTGCCCTCATTGGGCTCGGTGCTGGAGAAGAAGGGCACATCACCGTAACAGACATGGACTTCATAGAAAGATCCAACTTAAACCGACAGTTCCTGTTCAGGTCTCAGGACATTGGGGTGAGAAAATGCACAGTACAGCGTATCACAACCTCCTCTCTCACATGCCATCTTAGCTCACTGGTCGTTGTTGTTTGACCTGGTTAAGTGGACGGGTCAGAGGGCTTTACTAATGGGACAGGTTGGGGGTGAAGCTATTGTGGCAGTGTGATGTAGCTTGGGTCAGATTACACATAGCTGCCATGTTCCATCATTTGTGGCTGTTTTGTTTTGCAGTTTACTTTAGGAGTATATCAGACAGTTGATCTCTCATGTCTGAGTAAACACTACGAGTGTCTAAACAACTTGCGCAACACAGTTCAGTGCAGTTAGTGGGCAAAAATCAACTGCTCTGAAATTCTGGAGAGAAATGTGCTGATTCTGCTGTTATATAATAGAAGAGCAGTGAGACACTCAGAATATAGTGTCTTGACAGTACAGTAAACATACAGGATGAATTATTAAAGACTAAGGATGTCTGCTTTAGGTGTTAGATTTTGCTGATTTGTTGGAATAGTTTCATACAAAGATCCTATAACAAATCTGGATATTGATTTTGTAAAAAAATAACATTTTCTTCAATTCTCCCTCCATCTGTCATTACCGTGTCTGATTTTACCTACATCGTTTACGCACATTATCTCCCAGACACGTTGCCCATTCTCTCACTTGTCCGTAAACAGAAACCAAAATCGGACGTTGCAGCCAAAGCAGTGCGAGAGATGAACCCACAGGTGAAAATCACCGCTCACCAGAATCGTCTGGACACTGACAGCGAAGGGGTGTATGATTACAACTTCTTCATGGATCTCAATGGAGTGGCTGCAGCCCTTGATAATGTGGAAGCCAGTGAGGGCACTTACTCAGTCTTCATTACCATTATTATATTGAGTTCTCATTACCACAGTGAATATACCAGAGCATTTACAGTATTTGACTACAAATGCTTGTAAAAGTGCATTTTTAAGCATTTAACCCCTCTTTTTGCTGCCCAGGGGTCTATCTCGATGGACGCTGCGTTCAACACCAGAAGCCCATGCTGGAGGGAGGAACTCTAGGAAGCAAGGGTCATACTCTGGTGGTGGTGCCTCACCTGACAGAGTCTTATGGGCCGGCCACATCAAGTTCCAATAATGCCATACCACTGTGCACTCTCAAGAACTTCCCTCACCGCATTGAGCACACCCTGCAGGTACGATGTAGACTAGTGTAGTTAAGCTTTGTGTTTGAATTACATAGATTGATTTACCTGTTTTTTGTTTCAAAACCTACACGATGACCAGAAACATAAAATAGACCTTACTTAAAATATTTAAAATGTTTTTTGTGGGTAGACTGAGTTCTGTAGTACTTTATGGTGGTGTTGCGTTGGACTACATTATACTGAAAGGTGTTTCTAATATTTTAATCCACCTCATTTGGATATATAGAGGAGCATTAGAAACATCTTTTTATATAAATCAGTCCTATACAACACTAGAATCTCATCATAATTAGACACAGTGGTGCTTTGAGCTAAATGCTAAACTTGGGAAGCTAACCCACTCATTATGACAATGCTAACATGCTGATGTTTAGCAGGTTTACCATCCTATTGTTCACCATTTTTGTTAGCATTATAGCATGCTAACATTTGCTAATTACCACTAAACACAAAGTATAGCTGAGTGTGATGGAAATGTCATCAGTTTTGCAGGTATTTGGTCATAAACCAAAGTATTGGACAGATCCAAAAGTTGACCAGGTGATGGTGCTAAATGAAAAGCTCACCAAAGTTATCAGAATATAAAATGCTGTTTAAGGTTTTATTACAGTATACAGGGTTTTCTGGTCACTCAGTGAATTCTTATGCAGTTTGAAAAGTCACTCTCTTACTGATTATCTATACAAATACATTTTAAGTGGGTTTTCTTTGCACTAATTCTGCGTTACAATTCTTTTAGTGGGCCAGAGACCAGTTTGAAGGACTGTTTAAACAAACACCTGAAAACGTGAATCTCTTCCAGAGGTAAGATGTGATGCCATCCTCACGTGATTTACCTTTTTCCACAACAAGTGTTGCCTCCAACAAATGTGAGAAATTACATTCACCAATCTGCTGCCAGTCTGCTGGCACTTAATGACCACTACTCGCTCATTTTACAATGCTTTTCTGCTCTCTTACAAAGCATTCCAGCAAACCTACAAAAGCTAATGAAGTGCCTCAAGCTCATTATTTTGTTTTATAAACAGGAAAACATGTGGTTGGCTTTTAGCAGTAAACCCCTAGTAAAAATTACATAAACAGTCTGTCCTGCCAAGGCTGTACTCTGCAATGTATCTTTCACAGCAGCTCTAACGCTATTTTCTCCAAATAATAGATAAAGTCTCTCAACTAATTAGAGGACGTCTGGTTTAGAAACATCTATTGAATGGAAAAAGAGATTGGATTAATGCAGAAAAAAACTACTATATCATGTCAAAGGGCTTTATCAGTGCCTGGACTGGAACATTTATATTTATTTGAAGTGTAAGATTTGAATGATTTGTGAATCTCTGAGTTTGTTATTTTAAGAAAACACCTCAAACAATGTTGGGAAACTGAAAACACAAGCTTACCATAAAGCATGGACCTAATTATAATGTAGCAGCACGTCAGTGACAGAATTGAGCCTCCAAGCTCAAATTGTGTCTGAGCATTGAGCCCCGGAGCCCTCCTAATCCAGCCATGTTTTAAGATGTCTCTCTGTTTGTTTTGGTGAGATTTGATATAATCCCCCCTCATTGTAAAGTACTTAAACACTTTCTTGTGTCTTTAAACAGAAGCAAAAATCGTGACTGGAGCAGAAATGGTGCTTGCCGGTTCACACAGCCATTAAACTTCCTTGCATAACACTGATGTTTAGAAATAAGAACATGTATTATGCGTTTGGGAATACTCTAATAACCACTTTCTTCAGAGGCCTCTTTGTTGTGCAGTCATGGAACTTTTCTGGACATTTTCATGAGGCAGGTCGGCTACATGTCATAATCCAGTAAATTTTAAGTCTTGGCTAATGAGGTTATGGAAACGAACAGACACATTTTGTTATCCTCCCACCCATGCAGCTCTATGCAGAACTATGACTCAAAACGTTCCTGTTTAGACCTGTTTAGACTGCGTGCAGCTAAGATGGCAGATCCCTCTTGTTTTCGCAGTGCAAGGTCGTGTATGATGAGCTGGCACACGATAATGACGCAAGAACTGTCCAGGCGTGTGGTATAGAGTTGCACTGACCAGTACACTTCCCACTTCCTATTAGTCCACAGCCAAGCGTCAAAGGAATCCCCTCTGAGTCACCAACAAGACTACACCCTAATTTACACAGATCTGTTTAGTCAGATCGCCTCTGTGCTTGATAGAACCAAATATTTTTCTATGAGGACTTTCCCTGTTTTCACTTTCCAGGTCAAATGTTCTTCTCACATTTCTGGCTTGATACTGCTGCAAAAAAACAAACCCAGCAAGTCAAAGCTTTTACTCTGGAAAACCTTAAGAATGTGTTATACAATGAAACATTTAGACGATACTTGTCCTGTCTTGTCTTTTTCCACATCTAGTTGTTATTACCTTCTGTATACTGTATGTCTGTCATTAAATCAAAAGGAATTGCTGCACTGTTTCCTGTAGAGATGAGGGGTTTGTAGAGCGGACTCTTGGCCATGGAGACGCTGAGGCCCTGGAGGTTCTTGGGGGGGTGTGGAGCAGCCTTGAGGTCATGGAAGCTGGAGGACAACGTCCAACAAGCTGGGAGGACTGTGTGAGCTGGGCGTGCTGCAAGTGGGAGACTCTCTATAACAACGATATCCGCCAGCTTCTGCACTGTTTCCCTCCTGAACAGGTAGACTCACACCAGAGGAAAAATAACAACTCTCCCTAAAGCCAAGTATCATAAAGCTGTAATTTATGTTTAAGGACACAGAGGGGCACTGTTGTGTATGAAAGGTCCTTGCATGCCAATCAATTAAACACTACAATGTGGCATTAGCACAAAAAACTTTTTACCTTTCACTTGAAGAACTAATGCAGCATATGTCCCTAGGCTCAGAGACCACCATTAACCTCGTCTGAAACCTGAACCACTGAAAGGCATTGCTGATGAATATCTCTGAGCAGCTCTGAGGGTTTATAATCTTGTGAAGCATGCAGACAGAGTGATGTCACATGTTGCTGTCACACCTGGGGTGGGCACGGATCAGTTTCAACCCAAACAGACCCTCACTAACCCCAGGTCCCAGTCCAGCAACTTGCCGCTTCTACCGTCATTATACTGTATGTCCCTACAGGGTTATAGAAATTCCTCTGACCAAGAAGGATTTTCTTCCATTCATGTCTGCTTAAATATTTATTTATGGTAGGCCACTAAATTCCCTGTACGACTCTTGGTATTATTATGCCTCACGCTGATAAAATGAGCCATTTCTCATGTGTTACAATTAGCATTTAAACCAATTCAGTTTAGCCTTATAATCACAACACATAGAGAAACTCTCTGGCAGTTATGGTTATAATTATTTGCTTCTCTTTTTTTCTTCCATGGTTCTCTTTGTCCTAGTTACCTATACAATAGTTATGTTTTCATTGTCCTCTTTAAAAAGTCACTTTCGACCACAAACCTTCTGAGGAACTATGATAAGGAAGCTAACGTCAGTTAACGATCACAAACCAAGCTGACAAATACCAGTACACAACCATGACGGATGACCACACATTTAACATAACAGCTACTTTGTTGGGCGTGAGCCTCCACAAAGAAGTGAGTGTGGTTCTGCGTGTGTGTTGAAACTTTGACACATGGAACAATGGATGGATTTGAACCAAAGACATTATGGGAGCATCTTTATCCTACGGTGATCAGAGTTTCCACACAAGGCTCAAGTCTATGTACAAGAAAGCAAATGAAGTTACTGCAGTTAAAGACTATAGAAGAGGACTGAAACAAGTTGATGGACAGTCGATTAATTGAAGCCAACGATGCTGCTTTTCTTTGTTTCATAAAATTGTAAATTTAATACCTGCTGTTTTTTTATAATGGTAAGACAACATTTTAAGACATGGCATGATGTTATATTTTTCAGTATTTTTAACATTTTATATAATACAGTAATAATAATTGATAGAAGTCAAGTCAATTGTATTTATTTAGCCCAAATTCACAAATTTCCCTAAAAGGACTTTCCAGTCTGTACAGCACATGACACCCTCTATCCTTAGAGTCCCCCCAAAAAACCCCTTTAGTGGGAAAAAAGGAAGAAACACACACAAAGGACCAACTGATGACACAAATAATCCCCAGTCCTTCTATAGTGCAAGACAAAAATAATGTGCTGTTTTTGAGGGATTGGAGAACATTTTCTAATCCAGAACACAGAGCTGTATGATTCAACTCATTTGGATTTTAAATGTAGCTTCAAACTCTCAAAGTCCATCTATCATTTATTAAGAAAGGAACAGGGCCTTAAGACTCTGGTTGTAACATTTTTGATTATTCTTCTTTGGGCAAGAGCACCGTAAACACTCTTAAACTAAGTGGTATCAACCTTTTTAAGGATAAAGCATTGTTGATGCCACGTTTCTGCCCTTAACCCGTCTGAATCCTGACTGTGAAAAGAAGAAAGTTTTTGATGCCTTTTGGCTTCTATAGAAAGCACCCCTGCAGTGAAAACTGCCACCACCATAGAAGACTCTCTCTTTCCCGGCATATGGACCATTTGGCGACATCAAAGCTCTCAGTCCCTTTGTTCCTTTGTCAGACGTACAAACTGTGTTGTCAACACACCACTGATAACAATATTAGTCTGGCTGTGCCACGGGAAGGTTGTAGGCCTCCTGCTGTGTCCGAAAACTAAAGGACTACCTGATGTTTTATCAAGTAATACATTGATACTGTGTGTTGTATACAATGTAAGTTCAATATGTAACAATTGTTTGGAATATAGAAATTGATCCCTTTTTTAATGAGGGACAAAGACATTCATCCTATGATATTTTCAGCTGTTGATCATTGTGATAAAGGGATTATCTTCTTTTCTTTAGGTGACTGCTACTGGTCTACCCTTCTGGTCTGGATCCAAGAGATGTCCTCACTCACTGACCTTTGACCCCAACAATGTGAGTAGTGTCTGGTCCAGTGCCTTATGCACTAATAATCCTGACATGCACCCTAAAACAGTAGACAGGAATGACAGTATTTGGTTATGACCGCTCGCATTCCTTCTTTATCTGGTCTGATAGTGGCTCTCCCTCACTCTGACCATATACTGGATTCTTCTGAGCTGTGAATGCCACTTAACGTGCATACGGACAATGTAAAGGCAGATAATAATCTGCTCTCCACACACATTCACATCCTTGATAGCCAAGACGTAATAAGCTGATATTAAGCTGAAAATACTGTTCCTTGGAAGGTTGTAATGGGATTCACAATGTCCCATTGTCGCTCAAAGAAGATTACTTTCCTCTCTCCCTCAATCATTTGACCTTTTCTGCCCTCTCTGTACTGTCACCATTTTATTCCATCTCCTGCCATCCGAGTTTTATCTCCTTTGCAATTTCTTTTTGCCCTCCCATCTGTGTGAAATGTTGTCTTGTTGAAATCTTATCATTTCTAAGTTCCTCCATCTTTGACAGACAATGTTACAATTGCAAATGCCAGGGTCAGTGCAAATTTTCACTTATCTAGAAAAGTCAAGTGAGTATAACACTGACTGATTTTACAATTGCACCTGTGTGGCATTGGTATTAATTACAATAATTTTTTTATCTACTTGTTTTGCTTTGGAAGCGGTATGAAAATTGCTTGGGAAATGTCAGATTAAGAAATACTGTAGTATAATAATACAAAAAACAGTCATATAACAATTCTAAGTATTATCTATTATCTTTGCATTTTTTTAAATCAAAAGATGGTTTTATTCGTGCATTGTGAGTTTCTGTAGGCAGTGTTGGCACCTGCCTGCAATTCTACTTATCAGTGAATTGAATATTATATATATATAATGTTGTGCTCTATTGTAGAGAAGTAAAGTACTTCTAATGAGGATTGCTGCTGTGCCGTAAGCAGCACACAGGATACAATGTATGTGTGTACTGAGAGAGAGAAACTGTTGTTACAGCTACCTATTCTGATCAGGGAAGTAATTTGGCCTTAACGCACTGCCTTAATATCTTTCAGCCCCTATCTTTTTTTTTTTTTTTTACAATGTCCCCTCTACAGTTTCACCCTGCAGGCAGGTCTGCTATAAGGACTCAGTGCTGAATAAGTTTTAAATAAACCACTTTTATTTTACGTCGAGTATTTCTTAATCTTTTCCTATAGATTTGTCTTTGCTATATAAAGACAAAGCTATATATAAAAGAAATGCCTAATAACATGATAGTATACTTAAGATATGGACATAGTGTTCGCTGTTAAAACATGACAATAAAGGTTTCAATATAATTAACAGTTTATATTTTCATTCTGTGTCTCAGGCTACCCATATGGAGTATGTGGTGGCAGCAGCTAATCTGTACGGACAGATTTACGGTATCAACGGGACAAGAGACTTTGCCTCTATCAGAACAATCTTAGAGAACGTCCACGTGCCGTCTTTCACTCCCAAGTCCTCCGTGAAGATTCATATCACTGACAAGGAGATGGAGGAGGAGAAAAAAAAGGACAGTGGCGATGCTGGTGATTTATTTTAACTCGCTGATGTTTTATGTCATTACCTCATTTTCTTCCAGGGTTTCTTTTCTTTACTCTCTCTATGTCTTTGCACCAGAAAAAGCCCGACTTGAGGAGCTGAAAGGAAAGTTGGCCTCGCCATCTCTGAAAAGCGCAGCCATGCAGATGTACCCCATCGACTTTGAGAAGGTAGGACAAGAGTGCAGTGAGACCTCTGCTGCACACTCTGCAGAAGCCACAGACAGAGTGGCGGCTGAGTCTTAGCAGGGAGCTGCACTCAAATCTATAGGTGCTTTCAGAATATGTCTTTTTTTTTCTCATCTTTGGGTCCTCAGTGACCCGAATCTGTGCTGTTCCTCAACACATTCATGAAACAGAGCTTCCTTGTATTCTTTGTTTACCATTATAACACCACCATTATACCATTATAACACCTTGGGGCTAAGATATATATTTTATTTTTAGTTTACATCCTAGCAAAAAGAAAACATTCAGTCAGCTAGCTCTCGTGGAGAGATTTATTTCTATATGCACTTACGTGAGAGCTGCATTAGCACAATTTTGGTGAAATGCAGTGTATTCAACAACTCGGGAGAGAGACATACTGTCTGCAACCGCAGAAGTGGCACACTGAGCCCTGGAGGTAGATTCCCCACGTCCATTGTGCATCTAGCCACTGTTACAGTCTCTCCTCACACTCTTTCACACCACCCCTCAACAAATAATCACTCTCTGTCTGGACATTAAATCAGGTTTAGCACCAAACCTGAAGGTCCGTCTTTTCTAGGAAGTTATCTGGGAGCGCAGACTAGACTTCTTCCCAACAAATTCCCAAAGTTATCTCCTAACCAGATGTTTCGCCACAGTCAGTAGTACCTTGGACAAGACTGATTTATTGGCAAGAAAGTCATCTCCGGTGTATAGTGTCGCCAACACTCCGTATTCTTGTATGTGACACTTTGGGGAACATGGACACAAAACACATGTAGATAAGAAGATTCTCATGACACATCAGTAATCTGCAAGAAGGTAAAAAGTTAGTCTGTAACCAGGACTATGTAGTAATTCAATATTGTTTTTGGACTTGAATCGTTCATCATGAAAACCATTTTTGAAAACGGGGCCAGTCAGAGCACCCTGGGCATTTACTGAACAACTGTTGTCAAATTTATCCTCCGCCTCTGACCTATCGTATTTACCTGTTGACCTATTGACCCTCCAGTGTCTTCCTGGGTTTCCTGGGAAACCTTGGAAAAGGAATGGAATAATTAAAATTCTCACCTCTATACAAGCTTTTTCTTTATCTTCATGGAGGTTGGGAGTGCAGAGTTGAAATTAAATCTCTGATATGGAAGTGGTTACAAATAGCAGTGGCTAAAAGGGGTGTCACAGCGACACAACCTTTCCTCAGGCATGGGGTCCTCAAGGCTCAACAAAGAGCTATAAGCAGGCCAGACAGGGTGCAGTTGCTGTAGCTGCAGAGGTGAGCGTTGGAGGAATTTGGAGAGGCTATGGAAAATGACTCTCCGGGAGCCTGAATGAGGTTCTGGTAAAGCCTTCAGTGACTCAGGAGAAGCAGTAATGAAGGTGTATGAGGTAAGTCAGGTACATATCGAATGTCATCTTGAATAGGAATGAGATCCCCAAACTACCGTGCTCCCCCTTCTCTTCATTTTCATCCCTGCGTGCCCGGGTTGTGCTGTGGATAGATGGAATGTGTGTAGGAGGGTTTCAGATGCATCAGGTTGCCGGCTAGGAGCTTCCTCACAACCCCTAAAGCCATCCCTGAGTGACAGTCGCCTTCCTAGCCTTTGTAGAGCCGCAGTAGCAGAGGCATGACCTCACTGGCCATGTCGATCACAACAGAAATCTGATTTCCACTGCATTCTGATGGGGTGACCAAGTCACGTATTAGAGTGATTTAAGTGACACAACAACAAAGCCTTCACAGCTCAAAGCAGGAAAACATCACATCACTGGGGATGTCACTTGGCATGGACATGGATACACATGTATATATTTTGTTCTTGTGTATCAAGCTTTGGAGTGTGTTATATGAATGACTGATATACTGTATGTTTAACATCCCATCTGGCACAGGATGACGACAGTAACTTCCACATGGACTACATTGTTGCTGCTTCTAACCTGAGGGCCGAGAACTACGACATCCCTCCAGCGAATCGGCACCAGGTCAGCATTTTCACTATGTGCATCATCTAATCAAATCTCTGTGAAACATATAGAGGAAAATCAAAAGGATGGAGCTGAAGTGAGAGGCGGTATAGATTAGAAAAAGCAAGAAAATACAGCAGACCGCTCCCCCTCTCTCTGGGTCATGTTTTTAGCTGGTGCTGCACACACCTGCCCTAAAGCCACAGAAACAGCCTCCTCACCTATTGTTCCCGGAGCAGAACTAATCACAGCACTTTACCTGTCGCCTGGGAGGTGACACCTGAGCCAGGCCTTGTACCAGCCGCTGCTGCAGACACACACAGCCAAGACAGATGGAGGATGGGGGGATGGGTGCTGCTGAGGGAGGGGAGACAAAAGAGGGTCACCCTTGTGTAATCATACAGAGAATTCCACATGTTGCATCTTGTTTGGGAATAACTTTACTTTCACTCACCATTTAAGGGTTTTTCACAAACATCTATTCAAAACATACAGTAATATCTACACTGCAACCCTACATAAGGGCTAGGCGATATGTCAGTATTATTTGCAGCAGTGGAAGAAGTATTCAGATATTTAAGTAAAAATACAAATGCCTCAAATTGTATGTTATATTACTGGATGCAGTAATATAACTAATTTTTACTATTTTGTTGGGCAGCTTAATCTATAATAATGCGTCATATTTTATAAGATGATCATATGTTATGTATGTCATATGTAAAACCTTGAAATTTAAAGTAACTAGTAACTTTAGATGTGAAATAAAAGCAGTGGAGTAGAGTACTTTTACTCAAGTGTATTTTTGTCCAGCTCTAGATTACCTTCAGTACATTTTAAAAGTGAACTTTCCTCTGTCTCCTTCACAGAGTAAGGGCATTGCTGGGAGGATCATCCCAGCCATAGCTACCACCACAGCCGCAGTGGCAGGCCTGATGTGCCTGGAGCTGTATAAACTGGTGCAGGGTCACCAGAAGATCAGCTCTTACCGCACAGCCTTTATCAACCTGGCTGTCCAGTACTTTGTGTTGTCCTTTCCGAGCCGGCCCCAGCACTTCGAAGTGAGTAACAGCTCCATGCACCCACAGCAGTCAGTCACATATAGGACCTGAGTAAGGCACTTTATACAGCCTGACAGACTCTTACTGTATATACATGTATAATTTAAGACTGTCTACTTTGGGGATAAATCTGTTTGGTCCTTTGTAGATTTACATCCTTCCTCTCTGGCTGGAGAGCATTAAGTCATGAATGAGTGCTCTCAGAGAAAGAGACCACTGCTAAGTGTCAATCTCTTGCATATAAGCCAAGCCTTTAGCTAGCTCAGTATAATCCTCATGGTATTACAGGGCAGGTAAGGCACAAACACACCCATGTTTACTTCTGTTTTTGCACAAATTAAGTGAATTCAAGGCAACTGTAATTCAAAGCAAAAAGACAGGGGCTTATTCTCTTAAGACAGAGTCCTTTCAGGATCAAATCCACCCTAACATTTGAGGTCATACTAGGTTCTTTATGCTGTATCGGCCAAGCTTTAAAACACAAACACAAAATAGCTAGCAGCCAGATTCAAAAGCCAAACAACTTAGGGTCACATTTTAGGTCAAGTCTGAGAGGATATCAAGTCAAATAATTTTGCTGCCCCCTCGAAGGTCTGACTGCTTTTCCCTGAATATCTCACTTCTGGAGGGAATCAGATATTGGAGCTGCCCTCGCCAGCTTTCTCACTCAGAGCATTGAACCTCTGACAGGCAGGGGTCACTGGGGGTCAGCAAGTGGCGTAACTGTGTCCTGTGGGACGTGAGGGTGCACTGACAGGGAGCTCTGAGACAGTGTAGGTCTGGTTTCAGCTTTGGTTACAGGCAAAAATGCTGCAGCTGCATTAAAGGCTGCTGTGATGACAGAGGCAGCTGTGACTTTCTGTGCAGTTCTGAAGTTCCAGGCATGCCCTTTTCCTTACATACAAAGACCCCGGTGTTCTCACAGTTGTTGTCTACAAACTTGGTCAGTTGAAGTGTTTGCACATACTTGCAATGTTTTTTTTTTTTTCTGTCTTCTAAAATTTGCTGGCCGAAACACAACATTGCCCAAGCAGCATGGAACGTTGGATACACTCAGTAAATGATTGCAGTCACACAGACAGAGTGCCTGACATCATCCCAGCCAGAGGTTATACATTCAAGTTTAATCGTTTAGTCAGAGGGATGGGCAGACATTAGATTTTCCAGACCCAGGCCTTTTCAGCTTATAGTGTTGCAGCATCAGCGTTTAAGCTCAGCTCTATTCAGCAGAGGAGACAGAGCAGAGACAGGACACCACCAGAGGAAGAAGGCCCGGCTGAGGTTCAGGGTCAGTGTTTTGAGGGTTAGGGACAAATCTTAGTAAAGGAGGAACTAACACACATTCATGTGCATGTCCCTCTTCACAGAGAGGGAAAGAGAGAGAGAGAGAGAAAGATGGTTGGCTGCCAGACCTTCAGCCATCTGAGTGGGAGACACTCTTAATGTCTGCCAAAGAAAACATTTTAGTCTTTAGTCTTCATGATTAGTTTAAATTAGTCTGTGACACCTTCTAGAAAAATCAGTTCAGCTCGATGATTGATCTTTTCTCAGACACATTCCCCTTTTTCTATGTAGTGTAAGATCCACATAGATAACTGCACTTTCATTCTGAAAACACATAGCAAAAAGACGGTAAGACAGAGTTAAGGATCAAATGGCATCAGTTCTTGCAGTTTATATGATCACTCATAATGTATGTTGTGTATAGTACAGTGTACAGTAAATATCTTGATTATCAGCACCGAGTAAATTCCAAACTAAGAGCCTGACCCATACATAACAGGCTATAACAGGATCATTTTCAGATTTTCAAACGATAAAATAACAATATTGGTGTCAGCCTCAAAAATCCAGAGTCACGCTCTTTTCCACACACATGCGTGACATGCAGTATGCATGCATGCAAACATATTCCAGCTGAGGGCCAAAGGTATTGGTTCTCTGCAGCTTTCTGGATGATGTACTTAATATTTTGACACAACATGCGTATCTGTTCCAATGATCCAAAGGTTCCCTGCATCTGACTTGCCTTTTAGTTATTATCTCATCACATAACATTAACATAAAATTAAGGGTGTAAATATAAATTATTTAAAATAGCAGAAATTAGCCCACTGCAATGAAAGCCGAAACAAAAGCAACATACCTATCAATAAGGTCTTATCTCTCTGATCTGTCTAAGATTAGAGAAGGTTTTATTAGGCAGCTTTTGAAGCAACTGCAGACGTGCAGCTGTTAAATATCATAGATCAGACATGCAGTATCAAGAGCTCAGCTTACTTTTGCAATGACTTAGACCTCTCTGAGATCAGTCTCAGTTCATTAATATCAAGTAACAACACTCACATCTCACTGGTAGTACTGGTGGCCCACCCAGTGTTCGTCCAAACTGGAGTGTATTTTAACCACCAACCACATCACAGCATTGCCAGATGTTTGCCAGGCACCATAATGTAACCTGCATTATCACAACCCTGAAGAGGAAAAAAATATATAGTTAGTGAGATGGTTGTTGTGATTGGAGGCTTTTGGAAAAGGTGTTTTACATGTGGCTATGTACCACTCTGTCCATACATAACTGTTTTACTCACATACTCTTTAACTAAAATAAATTACTGCTCATTCTCCCACCATGCTAACCCTTTTCCAGAGATTGTTGCTTTAAAGCAGCTGTTTCCCAAAATAGGAAGTTCCCCTGGCCTTCCCCTGCTGCTGCTATCCTCTGTACAGAGGCAGAAATATGTAAACAAACTCGGGGCTGTCCTTGTCTGCTCAACACTGCGATTCTTTAGTATCGTTTTCGTCCTTGTGTTTATGTTTTTCAGTCGGGGGGCCAAGGCACAGGCCATTAAAGGGGTAGCAAGTCTGGCAAGCTCACAGAGATGAAAATCTCTAAAATGGCTAGAAATGTTTGCATAAAACTTGTATATAGACATCAACATTTATCCATGAAAGGTTTGTTGATACTTGTCTTGGATGTTGTTGCCACAGTTTTAGAGCTGCAGTCTTTCTCTACTGTCAGCAACTTATTTGTCATTGTGTTGAGAAGATTTACTGAAACTGTCCAGCTCATGTAATTGCAAAATACAGCATGACAGACATTCTCATGATTACAATTTCTCAGTGAAATTAGACACGACTGTCCAATGACACACAAAGTGTAAACTTCCATTTAATTAAAGTTGCACTCAATATTTTTATATTAACAATGGGTCAAATGACTAAGTGTAATCTGAAAGGGGTTGCTTACAGTGACGAACCCACAGAGAATTATCAGCCGACTCAGCGATTCCCCTCAGCTTTACGTAGCATTTTAGTGTCTTTCAGTTCATTGTTTTGGTTGTACAGCCCGTTACTAACTGTTTTGGTTCACTCTCGCCATTCTTATCAACGCCATTTCCAGCAGCAGCAGGCAGCTGTTTTCAGCAGACAGACAAAGTTGGAGACTAGCTGATGAACATTTACATTTAGCAGCGTTGGTGGAGACCACACCAGAGCTAAAAGGAGAGTAAATATCAGACTTACAGTCATTGTGTGGTCTGCCCCCAAGTGGCCAAAAAAAAAGTGTCACTCTTTGTTGCTAGTTGTACGATACAGTACGTAGCTGAAAGGATCTGCGCAATATGTAGGTCTAAGTTCACCTCAGATCATAGACGGTGCAGAGAGTGCATGCCTTGTTATTGCGGAAAACAAAAACTCACATCACATATATGATATTTCAAGAGCAACAAAGATTAATGAGTGTTGTGCTCCTGCAGCTGTAGCTGAGCTGCAGCCTCAGTAAAACACAGAGAAACAGATTGCCCGATATCAGGACAGAGGAGGATGTGTTTCAGCTGGGTATTAAATAGCTCCATCCTCAACCCCTCCAGCAGCTTGCCTAACTCTCTGTACCAGTGTATGCTGTCTTTACTTGTCTGCTAGGCTGCCTGCTGGTTGTGTGCCATGGAAATACTCCCTCTTCCATGTCTCTGCACACATCCTCCACACCCTGGTCTTAACTTGGTGCCCTTTCACACTCCCTTGGTGCCCCTCTTCTCCAGCTTGCCCTTTCAGTCTCTAATTGAATTAGCAGTGTTGGAGGCAAGGCTCCTGATCTCAAGGAAGCCACTCCAAGGTCAGTGCTCACACTGGTTGTTTGTTAATTGCCTGCAGAAATGATGGCTATTTCCTGCCTTCACAGGAAACAATGTATTGAAACCAGATTTCCCAGAGAGCACTACGTGATCATGTTGTATAGTCTGTAAAGCACCCGGAAAAGGCAGGGATTTTGTGTTCATCTGCTCCAGCCTCTGTTTCTAATAACTTTTCATTCACAACTTGCTCAGCAAAAAAGCCTACTCAACATCTTGTCTCGTCTCATCTCAGGGATGTTTGTTTGTTTCAATCCAGGGCGGTTGTATGCTGTTTTACACGTAGAAAGCAAAACCTGCAGCTTCTTGATTTGTGATTTGAGCACTTATATAATTGAGGGTCACACATCTGTCACACAAATAACAGGGACTGGCTTAGAGAGAGAAAGAAAACAACAAAGGGGGAGATTTACCTCACATGTGGTTAAATCTGTGTTGGCCTGCTCGGACTGTGCCAGTAAAGATAAAGGGTGAACATGATCCACGGCCCTCAGTACTCCTCCGGGAGCTCCGGCATGAAGCTGCATTGTGCAGTTTGTAACTCAAGCCCCAGACATGAATAGTGCTCACGGGATAATGAGTAATCTGTGATCAACATAGGCGGCTTGTGCCTTCTGTTGTTTACCAGGTTTTTTGTTGTTGGTGTTATTGTGGGGTTGTCCTTATGTTTGTAAGTCATCTGTTGTTTTACGTTGCATTGTTCTGCCACTGCTGTTCTTTAGTTCCCTACAGATCATTACCTTCCCATTTGTGTCATCAACAACAATATTATGTCCGTACAAAGGTTGTTGATTTATGTAACATCAGACATAGACTGGCATCAGACAGGTTAGAGTGGATGAGGGAGCGAACAGTTAAACACAGACTATAGGATATCATTTCAATAAAAGTCCCCATAAAGATAACTATCCAGATAATTTATTTAGAAGCATATGTTTAGCCAAATTAAAAAGCCAGAGGCGTTCAGTAGTTAGCAGCTCTTTCAAATCATTCTCAACCATATCTCCTCATCTCATACATATTTAAGCCATAGGCCAGAGTCTTTAATGAGAAACACAATAACATGATGGCTTTTTGGTTAGAAAGACCACCCTTCAACTAGCTGACTCAGGGTTCAAGCCTCGTTGTTGACACTGAGGCCGCATTCACTTTTCTGAAGGGTCCTTGAGCAAGGCAGCAGATCTCAATCTACTTGAGAGGCACTCTGTAGTTGATTTGCTTTGGATTTCTCCACGTGTTAAAGCTGTGTGCATGGGGCTCTAGAAGCCATTATATATATATATATATAAATATATATATATGTAAAGTTTAGGGGGTGGTATCTTTTGTTTTGTTTTGTTTTTTTTTTGTTCTTTTGTTCTTTTTTTTTTTTGCCTTTCCACAATCAAAAATAAAAAAAACAGCTTATGTTAGCAATCAGGTGGTGAGGACGCTGACTTTTTGACCATGCAGCTTTTGCCTCAGTCTTTTAGCACTATATAATGTATGTTGCCATCAACTACATATTTAAGTTCCCTTTTTAAACAAACATTAAAAGTGAGACGGCGTTTTCAACCAATTGATAGAGCTAACGTTAGCTTAATTGGCTAGGTAGCTACAGCTGATAAAAACAGTGGTCTTTTCAGCCAGCAATATCGACGGCCACTCACTAGAAATGGGAAGCCTGCTTGTTTTCCTCTGTCTGAAATCAAGGACCCATTGATTCCAAATTACAGTGAATTTCGAGTGGTGAACCTGCCACTGTTAATACTGTAAACTGCATATGTTATGTATGCAGAAGTTATTTTTACAACCTTGACAAATATCTGAAGCTGATTGCAATCAAGAATGTTCAAGGTTTAAGATGAGAGTCTAATACTTCTGCTGTGGGTTTGTCTATTTTTTATGCAGGAAAAGATAATAAAGCTGGCTTTGTGAGGCATGTCAGCTTTTATACTTGTCTGTTTAAATAGCATTAGAAAAGAGCTTTAGATATTGACATTGTATTAGTTATGATACCTCAGCTGTGTGATGTGAGAATAAGTTCATTTTGTTCTTCTGTGGTGTTAAACATGTTCTCATCTGCTAGACTCAGAGGAATGTTAAATAAACCTGAAAGCAGATGGACATGATTATAAGTATACAGACTCTCATAGCTGGAATGGGCTTATTTATCTATTTTCTTTCCAGTTTGAATAGTAGAAGATCCACTTTTAATCAACAAAACTTTTCCTCCACCAAATTTGTACAAGGAACCAACATAAAACAGCACTAACTTTAAGGGTTTTCCATCTTTGCATTTCTTTCTCTTCATTGTTAGCTCCACTATCTGCCATGTTTCTCACAACTTCTTTTGTCCTGCTGAACTCAGGGGAAGCGCCATGTGGAAGTTATTAGAGGTCTCTGTCCTCCTGTTTCATTATTCTCTCATTAAAGCACCAATGCTGGCAGGAGATGGGCTGCAGGTTTCTCATTCGTGACATTAAATGTTTTTTAGGCTGTTCCTGATGTCATGAGTTTACAAATGTACCCATTAACTCTGAATTCTAAAGGCATTCTGTCATATTTTTCTTCCTTATGTTTTCTTCCTTTCTCTACCAACACACACAGAAACTGTTACCTCATACATATACACAAAACCTCTCAGCTTGGGTCACTGTATGTAATAATAATGTCACAGGTGGTGCATAACACCTATAGATTGTGTCCTCTGCTCTGTGAGGCACAGTGGGGCAGTCTGTCTGCTTGCTGTCTATCTGCAGACTGTATGCTGTTCCGCCTTATGTATGCAGTGCACATGAGGCACTGACTAACAACATACACATGTTCAGGTTCTGTAATGGAAATAGAAATAAAATAGCTTTTTAATGGTCTTAAAAGCCACATGAATGTGCTCATAGAGGAACTGGAACAGTTTGTGTACATCCACAGACTGTAGCTGCAGGGTTATTAAATAGTTCCTAATTAGTGTTTGTCATGGATTTTTTTTTGCTAATTTTATACTTAACAAGCAAATTAATAGTTTTGCCTCAATTTCCTTTGTAATGAGTGAGACAGGAACTTGCACCAATTGGCAACACTCTGTTTGGCAAAGCTGTGAGGCTCAGGCAGTGAAGGCTCAGTCATCCTTTAGCTGACAGTTGAAATCAAAAATGGCTATATTATATTCCATGTTTACAGCCAAAAGAAGTATGCATTAGGGGTGCTCATTAAACTGTAAAGTGTGCAGGCTTCCTGTCTGTAATGAATCACAAAAGTGATTACAATTCAAACTGAGGGGTACATGAATGTCTGTACCAAATTTCATGGCAACCCGTCCAGTATTTGTTGAGACATTTCACTCAAAACCATAAATGTCGACCTGCTGGTGGCGCTTGTTTGTGTCCAGCATCAGATAAGCTTACAGCTTATTAACTGCTGACAAGAACTGGACATCATATTGACCTGCAGATATCAATAACTTCCTCCAGTGACCAATACATGGAAGAGTTACCTCATTCCATACTGCATTACACCATGTAACCAAAGAGTGTGACCTTCGATTACTTAAGCATTTAATCAATGCTACAAGCTGGGTTGTAGCAACAGAGGGCACACTGAGCACAGTTTATGCTCAGAGCTGTGCGTTGTTGTTGAATTGACCCCCCTGAATGACACATTTGCAGAGATAAAAGTGTCCCAGTTTCATGCTACATACAATACAATACAATAGTAAACAGTATGTGCTATAACAGTCATAGTGTACTTGTATACTATACAATAAATCAGTGTTCCATTTTGTACAAGAAATAATCCAATAGCTGTCAATAGAAGTGCACATATACAATACTTCAATTGACAAGACCTCTGTTTTATCAGTGCATCATCCCATCTTAATATATGCCCAATCCTCTAACAAAAAAAAACTTGTGCCTTCTTGCAAACAAATGTTGGGAATTAATTAAGAGGCACTAGCACCCATAATTCATGGTCTTGGTCAAGTATTGGGACCATCAGATGCATCACTCTGAAGCATTTTGATGATAATTCATTGCTTCATAACTGCAATTCTGCTGCTGTTCGAGCGTCTCTGCAGGCTCCAGCATGTCAGTGGGCCATTTGCAAGAGGAGCATTTTATTGACTCAGTCCTTCTGCCCCAGGTCATTTTCAGTCAGGTGGAGTGCTGTTATCTTCTCATTTGAAAGACAATCACATTGACAATGTGTTTGCTATTTTACACGTCAATGAAAGCCTTTCAAAAGGAACGGGCTGCTTTTAGTCTGTGTGTCAAACTCGACACTCTCCTGAAAAGTGTCTGCTGAGCTGCCTCTCCCGCTCCTCCTCCACCCTGTGCCAGTACATCAGAAGTCATCCTTCAAAACATGGTTTACAATCGTAAATATAAAGTATCTTTAATACAGATTTTTAATGTATTTTGTTTGTTGTATTGTTTTAATGTATTTGAATGCCTTTGGGCAGTGTGTAAGGCTGGTATCCTGTTAATTCTCTGGGGTGTTAGGGAAATAATTGCAGTGGGCTGGAGTGAGCAGCTGGAGGTCCCAGCCATCTGTTTCTTCATTGCAGTCCAAAGAGAGTGGTGATCAATAGTGATCAGGTAGCAGATGACACTCCCGATCAGACAAAAGGCACATTTTACATGACAGTACTGTTGTCCCTTTGTAAAAAAAAAAAAGGCCATACAGGAAAACATAAACAAACATGTAGATATAGCTAGACTGCTCTTCAAAATGTACCAGACTCCACACAGCTCCCTGTGGAGCCACAAAAGCCTTTAAACAACATGTTTTACATGTGTGCTCCACAAGACCTGTAAACACGCGTTGACGTTTAAAAGCGGTGGAGTTCCCCTTTAAATAAAGCACAAAAAAGTTTATTTTCCCACCTGGAAGCCAAGTCTACTGATTTCTGAGACGTCATCCAAAAAAACTGGTGTGTTCAGTTAAAATGATGGTGGACTCAATTTGTATACACAAAACAGTAACTTAATGAGCAATTACATGCAGACATGATACATTTTCAGATTTACTGAAACACTAGCTCAAACTAACACTCTATATAAAGCATAGGCATCCAATTATTGATCTGATTGATTTCAGTTGCAACATCTCTTACAAAAGTAGCTGCATGGTGCATCACTTCATGCTTATCCAAAATGATAACATATCAGACAGATCTGCAAAGTCTGTATTGCTTTGTCTGCATTGCACACACACACACACACACACACACACACACACACACAGTCGCATTCAGACAGATCAACTATAACTTTGCAGGAGCACTCTGATGACCTTGCAGACCATTTACAGCTGTGAGCTTCCATCCATTGATGTGATGTCATTTGCAGTATCACTGCTCATCACCATTGGCTCTGTGCTGGTATGACGTAAAGGAATGACGTAAAGGAAGGCGTATTAATACTGGATGGGTGAAGAGGACATTGATTGTCCACACATATTTCCAGTAAATGCAGTGGTTGTTTGAAACATGAAAGATGTTTCCTGGATTCAGTTTTAAATAATGTTTTTCTTTGTAATGAAATAGTTTTTAAGACTCTATGTAATGCTGTTGTGACTACAATCTGTCTCATTCAACACGATAATTTATATTTGAATGACATTGCATTTTAAAGACTATAAAGTGCCAACTCATCTTTCAACCCAGCAAAAAAGATACAAATCCATCTGCTTTAAAAAAAAGACTGACTATCCACTATTTTGCATTTTTTTTCAGTATATCTGAAATAACCTTGGCGCATACCTGCTTGTACTGCAGTATACAGCATATACAGTAGTCAGCAGCATCACTACCATATGTTAGGAAGTGAAATACGGCTTGACTTTGAGGCTCAGTCAAGGACTAATCTAGGACACGGGGTCTTAGTGAAAAGTTGTCAGATTGTCTACAAAATGAAAGCTAAGTTAAACTAAAAGAGAGATGAAGATGAAAGTATGATTTTAAGACCACACAGATCCTCCATCTGCCTCTCCTAAAGCTCACTTTGAAGCCCTCCAAAGGAAAAGAGCTGCCTTTGAAGAAACAGGCCTGTAGCCACAGCGGGTTGTAAACATGTTTCCACTGTTGGGATTCTGGCCAGATAATGAAGCTGAGGCAGGAGCGTGCCTCAGCAGTGCTGTTTCTGCAGACTGCAGGGAGGAGGACTTATCGAGGTTTGCCTACTGATCTCAGCTTCCTGTCTCCAAAAACGCTCCATTGTCTTAAAGGGCAAGACTGAAAACTCACATTATGATCACACTCCACATTCAGTGACCTGTGCAAAATGACCAGCATGATTGTGTTCGCTGAAGGGGATCGCAATCAGACATGGATTCAGTCTACCTCCTTATCAGGTTCACTTGGCTGAACTTCCTCTGGCTGCACTACATTCCCATGCTCATTCCTCTCACGTATATCTGCAGTCAGAGGCGTCTATTTTTGGGTTCCATCAATCAGTAGCCGTTGTTTTCATAAGAGACTTTGTGTATCAGGTCCTCAGTGAGGTCTCTTAATTTTAGGGGGGATCCAGAACATGAATCTACTAACTGTAAAAAGGAAAGCCTTTGAACATGCTGCTGATTCTAAAATGTGTTAGAATTCAAAATGTGGCAAAAACAACACCCATGTAACAAACAATACATTTAAAGAACACTGTGAATTCAGTTGAATTACACAATACATACTGATTTGTATTCCCTATCACCCTTTGATGTCTTGTTTGATTGTGGGTCCAGACTGTGACCGCGAGGCTTAGTTGACTTTTGTTTCAGGCCTTCTCAGAGATTCTCAGACTGCGCTGTGACTCATTGGAAATAACACTTTGTGACAAAGCCAGATCCTTCTGACCTTTTGATATCCCACATGTTCCCGTTGTATTCAATTTGAGATTACTTTTTATTGAACATTGCCCCACACCTACTGCTAAAAGGTCATTTTTGACTTTAAGGTCTTTGGGCTTGATGGAATATAAATCTATGTAGTGCTGCAAACAGAGTCATGAAATAAACCGAGATATGTTTAACATATTGCAGTTTTTATATATAATATAATTTAAAACACATCGCAGTTTTTTATAATCATCTAATCAAAATAAATAAAAATGAGGTAATTCTGTTATTGAGGGCATTTTCACATCTCACCTCATCAAGAACAGTAGAACATCTTAGTTTCTCTGAATTTACATAGCAGACACGTGATTTATTGTGTGTTATAGTCAGCAGTTAAAAACTCACATGTTCAAATCAAATCTGGTCCTGTTTTACAGTTTTAGAACTAGAAAATTGGTAGGGTGTGTATTTGACATGTGGCTTGTTTTATGATGAGATTGATTTTAATTTTTTTTTTTCCTGGAAGCTGTTACTGTGATTTTTCAGGAAGAGCAGGGGAGCTCGCCAGGCTTCCTGTCAACAAGAGGAAGCAGCCTGAAGTTTGGGCTGTTCATGTCAGATGTTGGGGAACTTCATATCTGAACAGGGACAGAGAATTGCATAGTGTTTATCAATGCAGAAATTTGGAGGAATTTTGGTTTCATTTAAGAAATACAAGCGTAGATTCTGTCAGGGACAGTGAAGCATTTTGAATCTGGCCTCATATCTCAGGACGAGAGGATGAGGAAAAGGGGAAAGATAAGATATGAAAGCACTGAAGTGTGACAGCATTTAGCATTAAAATGGTGTGTGTTGCTGTTGCATGAAAATAAATTGTGACTGAAGTTGATACAACCACTGTACATGCTAAGGACAGTTTAGATTCACATGATATAGTCTGTGAATCTCCATAGCGTCAGTGAAACTATGACGAGTGTAGTGGTGAAGTGAGAAGCAGCTAAAATCTCATTGTGCTCCTTTATTGTTTTGGAAAGACCAGCTGCATCGGGTTTTAGGGGGAAGTTCAAAGCTCCATTTATAATACAGACTACAATATGTGGACAGCAGATGAGAGATTTGGCCGTCCTCCAACAACAGAGCAGACAGAGTATAAACTTGTATGTCCACCACTGTGGCTCTATTCCACTCAGGCCCGTGAAGTGGCCGTTTGTCTCGTCCTCATCCTCTGAAGTCAAACTCAGTGTAGTTCAAGTACCCACAATCCTTCATGCCAGCTCTGCTTTATGTCCAAACAGACCTCTGGATCCCCAGTGAGATAGGACAGTACATGAACGCAGCACACTTGTAGCCAATAAAAAATAAGTAAATAAGGCTTTCCTGAGGTTGAACACCTTGTCAAGTAGGAGACTATCTTGCGTCTCTTTGTCGCTGTTGTTTAGCTCTAACCATTTTTTTGGTGCCATGTTCATTGCCCGATGCAATGCATGCATGCATTTACCTTGAGCCCGCTCAAAACTCCCAGCCTGCCATCAAGATGGAAACTCCAGCCCCGAGGCCGAGATGATTTTGTGCAGCTGTGATTAGCCACCAAGTAGCACTTGGCTGGAATTTGTTGTCTGCATAACAGGTGACCTCTCAGACAGTAATTTTACTCTCTAACCTCAAGACAACCTTGGCCAACTTTAACTGAGTGGACTTAAGTGATATTATGTAATATCAGTACAGTAGCTCTTTCTTTCAATTGGTCTTTTTTTATGACTGCAGTGTCCTCCTTGAGCGCAGTTGGTTTATTAAAATATTTATCACAGACAGTAGATAAAGTTGTGTTTATACGTCATATACTGCAGAGAACTGCTTGTGGGCAGATTTTGTGTTATTTTCCAGTGTTGCTCTAAAAGGAAAACAATAACTCTCTGCTTCTCATTTCTTCTCTTTCCCCAGAGATAACTGTTTCATCGGGGCATTTTAGTTTCAGAGGCTCCATGACAAAAAGATACTGTAGTTGTGCTTGTGGGAAACCATTTGTAATTGTTTCCAGCAGCCAGTTTGGTTCCAGCATTCTTGCTTGTTTTTTCTCCCCTGCTTTAGTGTTGAATAGTTGACGTCACTCTACACGCGGACTGATGGGGTAGTTGATTGGCTTCAGGTTCCTACCAGAGTTGTGCGACAGATATGAGAGAGAGGAAGGGAGGGGAGAAAGTAAAAATAGCCTGCATGCCCGCTTTACATTGTGTAAAATCTGCATCTGCACACAAAAGCGCTCATAAAAAACTGGAACCACTGAACGAGGGAGGTCCATTTTAAAGTCCAACAATGGTTTGTCTTTGCAAGATCATTTAGAATAATGGACTTTTGTACTGTATGTGCATAAAGCTTGAGGTTGTACTGATAATTCACTCCGCATCAGCATTTAAGAAGCTAATATGACCAGGGGTAAGACATACATCTTGCAAACAAAACGTGCTTTGTCTGAAAATGGGACAAAGGACCTAGACACCCTGTCAGACTTGAGGAGAAGTATGCCTCGAGTGTGTCTCCGTATCCCCAAACCCCATAAGTGGTGGGAGTTGTGAGGGCTAGTCGAAAAGTTCCCCTTGGCTGCTTGAGCAGAGATAATTGGACCCAGGTTTAGCCGGAGTTTTGGTATTCACATCTCGAGCCAAGTTTTGATCTTCACAACTCCTCTCACCAGACAGCGCCTGTGCGAGCAGGGCCATCTGATTATGTGACATATTTTGACATAATTTTCTGCATGTGAGGAATTCTGACCCATTTCAGGTCAGGTGATGTTTTTTTTCCTTAGGACCCACACGTGTGGATTATGATGTTTATGGTAAACACATGTGATAAACACTATCTGTCCAGTGATAACTGAAACAGCAGCATTTCTGTCTGCAGGGCTTTGAATTGATCTGTCTGGGTGTCAGGACCTTTTATCCTGTTTGTTTAAAGGTCGAAGGTCGATCCTATAGGAATAGTGACTTAGAGGACGCAGAGTCTCTGTCGGGTCATCCGTCCTAAAATCTGGCTTCATGAGATGTGAGGGGTGTGACCGCAGCGCTGTAGGGTGACAGTGGAGCCCGAGGAAAAAGAAAGAAATGTGTTTTAACTGTTTGTGAAGTTGTCTCAATGAATGGTCCTGATGTGTGAAATACATTCCAGCCATTGACTAAAAATCATCATCTTTGTCTAAATCTGTGTCACCCTTTAATGCAAAACAACACTTAGCAACAGTCCACTCATTTGTTCATACATACATGTAGAACTACAACAATGATTTTCATTCAGTTAATGTTTTATTGTATACTATATAATTTTTTCAAATGAATTTTAATCTATTAAATAAACAAATGTACAGACACATTGAGAAAATGAATCTTTGACTATTATCAAATCAGTCATAGATACATTGTCTGCTTATTAACTTAATGATAATTGTAAAAATTGTACATACAAGTACTAATATATACATCTATCGGCAAAAGAGGACATGAGATAAAAGCTGCTATTATAGACAGACTATCATGTCCTGTTTTGAGTCAACAGTTTAGGCCTGTTCAAACAGCCAGATTTCAAGTGTGCCTCTTTAACACAGAAGACTCAAAGCATTACAGGAAATTCAGAAAGCAAATGGCCCCTCAAAGCTCAAACTTCAGCTACTTGAAGTGCAATCTGGCAAGGTGTCTGGAAAAATTCCTATGTTGTTATTTCACTGCCTAGAGCAACACATTTATATTCACACAGAT
Organism: Macquaria ambigua; assembly: GCA_008360985.2. Taxonomy (NCBI): domain Eukaryota; kingdom Metazoa; phylum Chordata; class Actinopteri; order Centrarchiformes; family Percichthyidae; genus Macquaria; species Macquaria ambigua. Next base: position 161,536 of record VMKM01000160.1, on the reverse strand, counting down.
GCAGGTCTTATAAGCAACATTCTTCAACTTTTTCTCACGTTGCACTAATATCATCTGCCCCAAACTACACTGACATGTATTTTTTTTAATAGCGCGGGATGCTTGTAAAACTGTGAGAATTAAGTAAGTCTCGTAGATGGAAAAGCAAGAGGGCCCTTTCATCATATACGAGGAAGCACCCTCTTGACCTCATCGTGGCCTGTTTGGGTCTTTACTGCAGCTTCCAGGGGGCTGCTGATCGTTCTCAGCTGCTTTATAACACAGTGATGAAAAATGCAGTCTCTCTGTCTGTGAGTGTCCGGGACTCTTGTTATGGACCCAAACATATTCTGCACATCCCTCACAGCAAGTAGTACTTCATCCGTCAACTGTGTCTGTTTTGTGTGTGTGTGTGTGTGTGTGCGTGGGGGTGTATGTAACGTGTCTATCGGCAGGTCGCAGGAAAGAAATACACCCTGTGGGATGACTTCCTTGTTGAGGGCAGACGCGGCGGTCAGCAGGAAATGACCTTGGGAGATCTGATCCAGTATATCAAGGTACGGCCTCCTTATTCCTCTCAGCAAGGAAAAGCACACTTTCTTCACACCCGGTGCTATACTGAGTGCATATTTTATGCATGTTTTTTTTCCTAAACCTGTTCACCTTCCTCCATCGCACACAATGGCCATTGTTTGAAATCATTGGCCACTTTAGACCTACCATTCACACCTTAGTTGACTCTATTCTACCATCCTTGAAGAAGGTCATGCTGTTGTTGAACCATGGACTTTCTTTCAATGGCAGAACAATGTTTGGAACCTTTACCCCAATTCATATGTGTACTACTCATGCATGCTAATATGTTTTAACTGCAAAACACAACAAGCACAAAATTTAGTTAAGTCAATATTTTTAGTGCTTTCCATTGAGCTGAGAAAAGAACTGAGATAAAGTGTGTGCTCTTGTATCACTGACAAAGAATGAGAGACTCACATACATTTGCCTTTGCCTCTGCTGGTTGACTTCAGAAAGTTACTGGTCCCGGCCAAGAAATAGTCCGGCACATATCCCCCCGTAAAATGTCAGTTTATCATTTTTACACTTTGGTTTTTGAGATATAACATGTTAATTAGTGAGTTTTAGAGGTGCTGGTAGGTGGATTTTATTACCTTTGGACAGAGCCAGGTTAGCTGGAGCTTTAACTCCACGACTTCCCTGCACGTTTCTGTACCAGTTAAGTTATTTCAGCAAATGAAGCCATATTTTGGTTTCTGGCTGACTTTATGTTGTTGCATTTTAACTCGTCTTGTGGACTTCTCTTTCTCTTTCTCTATCTCATCACCAGTAATGGAAGACAAGAGCAACAAGTGATACTCACTGTATCTTCTACCTTGACTAATGTCAAGCTGTCTCTTCCACCATCCCATAGATCATTATATCATTCATTATCATAATGTTTGTTGTTGTGACTGCTACATATAGCAGACAGTTGATCAGAAACTGGTCGATCAGGTGATTGCACAGCATTACCCCAGAATACAATGTTAAAAAACATACAGAAGATACTTTGTAAACCAACTGTAACCAGATTTCTAGTCTGCATATCTGTAAAGTGCTAATACATTACTCTGTGGTGTAGTATAAACCTGTCCTATTGCTCTTACATATTCAGGATATTGTCTTTATGATATGATATAGGTCACTTGCAACAGAAATGTCTGAGCTCATCACTTCTAACCTCTTTTCTTTTAATGCATGCACCTTCATGCCCTGAACTGACGTTTGGTTTATTGATTCTGCTGGAGTTTGTTCTGAGGAGGCAAAGGGAAAATAAATTGGCAAGTGATCTTATTTGCTCCAGGTTTTGTTTAACCTTTGACAGGCCGGGTTCCCCCTGGTTTGTTTGTGGAGACACTGAAGAGCTTCCTGAACTGCTGAAGTTGTTTGAGGCCACAGGTCATCGTCAGACCTTTAGCTGTGCGCACTGTTGTCTTTGTAGAAATTACATCTGTATAATGCATGCAGGCAATACTCTACTCTCATCTCTTGTTATGCCTTGTTATGCTGTACTATAAATTGAATTATTTTGTCTTTGTGCAGGAAAAATATAGCTTGAACATCTGCAGTCTCTTCTATGGAACAGCTATCTTATACACTGGGCAAGAAGAGAGGCTCAAGCAGAGGTATGTCCAGTTAAGACAAAGATACAGTGAAATTTTGCATATGCATGGCAACACATGGCACCCAACCCTGCACACATAAACAATCACAATGCGCAGCTCCCTTTGTTTGTTTAGAGGCTAATGGCAGGATGAGGTGTTTCCTCTGTACCCGTGAGGAGAGAGCCTGTTGACACATTCACATGCTTCACTGAACACTGACGAATGAGGACGCTCCTCCTCGGGTGTCCTTCTGTTTGTTGAGGACAAGAGTTAAACAGTTAAATTAGTGTGAACTTTTTTTTCTGTATCTGAGAAGCCACGCTGTACGGGCCTGTTCAGCGCTGCAGCACATTAAAGCCACGTTTCTAGGCCCCGGGGTGTTTGAAATGAATCAGATGCCTCATGCTGTGAACTCTCCTCATCAGTTTAAGTACTGAGTCACAGCAGAATATGCACCCTCGAGGATGTTTTGAATCCAGGAGGATGGGGAAATAAAGTAATAAATCAGGTTTAACCTTGAAGGTTTACAGGTAATAATTCACTGGGTAAATGGAAATATTTGATTCTAATCATTCTTTGCTTAAATCTTGCTGGTCTTCTGAAACAGACTGTGTGCATGTCCCTGTTTTTGACGCTCAAGTCTCTGGGGAGCTGCCTGGTGTTGTGGTTAGATTAAGCTACAGGGGGAGAGGGGCAGAGTGCTGGCCATGTGGACAGCAGGCCGTACATGACAGATGCCCTCTCCAGTAGTCACTTCCTGTGCAGTCACCCTGCCCCAAGCTTCCTGTGTTGGGCCAGTGAAGGGGGAACGTAGAACTCAGATAACATGAAAATATTTTAGCATTTAATTGTATAGTTGCTATTATTCTATATTTTTGTTACTGTCAACAATTCCCATGAAAAGACCAAAGACCAACAGCGCGTTAGTCAGTTTCTCAATACTTTTTTGACTCCTCCACCCTGTTTGTGGCCCCAGTCCTTAAAAACAGGTCACAAATATATAGTTTCATTTTAAAAAGGAGTGTTAAATACTTTCCTTAAACTGCTGGGCACTGTAGTTTTTAGCAAATCTTACATGAACAGGAGTAAATTGCGTATTTGTTGGGGACTATTTTCAGATGCGGATTAATACACATTTGGTATGTGAGTATTTCCAGCAGCAGGATGGTGTATTGATGGTGGGATTGACTTAAAATAAACTACAGTGCTCAGGTCACCCAATTGCAATGGTGTGGCTCATTGATGGGTTTTCTTTTAAAGATTTTGGACAATTATGTCTGTCTCACAGAGGAATAAGATATATATATATATCAAGCTTTAGATATATTAACAATACTTGTAAATAGAATGAATTCATTGTTGGTTTTAGTCTTTTTATGGGATTTGTTGATAATAAGAAAAAGCAAATGGTGAAAGAAATATTTATGTCCCTTGGTGATGATGAGAAGTCAAAATCTAAATTCATGTAAATGTATGTCAAAATTATTGGTGTTATATAAATAGTTGATTTGATGCTTTTTCATTCATACTCTCCTCCCCGACAAAGCTTTCATATACTGTATATTTTTGGCAGTGTGTCTGACGTGGTGAGGAAGGTCACCAAGAAAGATATCCCTCCGCACAAGAAGATGCTGGAGTTGATCCCCTCATTTGCTGAAGATGAGGACTCTGAGTCTGTGCCAAGTATCAGATACCTGCTCTTGTGAGGCCATCAACACCAAGTTTCCACAAGGTTCCAGTGAAAAGGCCTCACATGGAACTGCTTCGATGTGACAAAGCAAACGAAACGCAAATGATTTTTTTCCAGCATCTGTCTCTCTATTGGCATACTGTAATAATTTTAGTATTGTTAATCACACTTTAATAATGTAAAGTGAGTAATTCTACAATCACACACTGTCTAATCTATTGCAAGATTTATATCCTTTACATATATCCTCTTTTTTTTTTAATTATATGGCAAAAGAGGAAACTTAGCAAACTGTAATTTCCTTACTATTATTACCAGAAATGTTACCAGAAAGTTCTGTTTGCTAACTTTTGTTGCTAAGTTTTCATTTACATGTAAAATGTGTCTTTTGAGAGGTCAGGCTAAGAGGTTGTGGAGATGCTTGCCAAGGCATATGGATTAGATGATCTGGTGCTGCTGGGGAAGTGCTGGCCTGGTTTCAAGGTTTAATTCAGGTCAGACTGAGCACGATGTTGAAGGGGTGCAGTCAGAACAGGCAGTTGGCACAGTAGGTACAGCGCTTTGACGATTCGGGGTTCTCTTGCCATCTGGACACAGCTGTCTTGTGTAAATCCCTCTCCCAAGCATACGTGTACCCCCTCCCTCCCTCCCTCCCAGAAGAATCCCAGAGCCCGTCAGAGTGGAGAAGCTGGACTCAGCTACAAAGCCTTCATCTGTCCTCAGATGGCTTTTGCGCAAGCCCTGCCCTTTTCCACAACCTCACAATGTATTTCACTTCTCACCCTAAAATGAATTTGTTATCTTTATAATTTTGCTCCCAGTTGGCTGTATTTCAATCTTGTCATGAAGAATCCTCTCTGAAATTATCACTGCAACTACTTATGGGTGTCATTTATTCACTGTGTAATTGGGCCTGTGATTGAAGGATGCTGTTTGTGATTAAATTCTGTTTGAACAATAATTCAATAAATGTGTCTATGAGGAACCATGTTATATCTGTGTACTTCACTAATGGACTTCAGTTCCCGTAACATATTTTGAATAGTTCACACACACACACACACACACACATACTTTACTACGATGACCGCACCACACCCAACCTCCCATTTTAACCAGGAAAAGGTCCTGTTGAATTTATTTGGTTTACAAAGCTTTAGAGCCTTTACTGCGTGGGTTTCTTCAAACTATTGAGCTGAGATGTTGATAGAATATTTATTTTCTTAAAAAAAAACATGCACCCAATCCTGTAACTGTCAAAAGACTGACTGAGCTTAAAAGTTGACACAAAAAACTGCATCAGTGAGGAAATGTCTGCAAAGGCACTTCACCTTCACCCTTTTAACATCACGTCTCATGAAGGATTAAAAAGTTTAAAATGTGTCAAACAGAATGACAGATGGCTACAATAATGAGATTTTTACATTTAGCACTGCTCAAATTCAGGCAGGAACAGAACACATTTTCATTTAATCCAAAAAACTTTTATTCCAGATGTATCAACATTGTGGACAAAATGCAATTATGAAAATAAAACCATCTTGTTTCAATTTGTGTTAAAGGGTAAGTCCGCAGTTACAGCCCCGCTTAAATGTATCCAATAATGTCATTGCATATGATGGGTTGTCGGCTGCCTGTCTTCATGAGAGCGGTGAACTGGTAAAAGTCAGTGTCCAGTTGATGCAGACCTGTGTGGGACTGGTGAAAGAAAGGTTTGCGAGCCTGGAGTCCCACAGGACAGGACATCCGTTTGGGAGCCTCTGCAGCTCTGCTGACCCTTGTGGAGTCTGCTGGCCTTGGCCTCACCTCCACACTTTTAGACACCCCTGCCAGTCTGCGGCGCATGTTGACCAAAATGTCTTTGGCAAGGCGCCGGCCCGCACTGGGCTTTAGTTCTGCTGGCTCAGGACTCTCTGGTAGGTCCATCCAGTTCTTAATTAGGTCAGCAAAGCTGTTGTCCCCCAGGACCAGGGGCTGTCTGTTCCTGCTGCGGCTCAGCAGCGATGTCGTCCAGTCCTCTGGGTCACCTGCCTCAAAGGAGGTCCAGCGCTCCAGGCAAGCATCAGAGGTTGATTTGGGCCGGATTCGGCCAGAAGGTCCTCTGTTTGTGCGGAGGCAAGCAGAAGAGGAGACTCGCACATTTCTGGTCCTCCTCAGCACCACACCTTCATCCTGCCAGGATGCCTCAGAGTAACCCGAGTCAAAGTCCAGACTCTTTTCACTGCTTGGGGAGCCTTGTGTCAACCGCTCGTGCTCCTGCTGCTCTTCCTCTTCTTCCAGGGGGCTGGCCAGGCAGCAGGCAGAGTCATACGTGCTGGCTTCACTGGCGTCAGAAACACGTAGACGAGCGAGTCGCTCTTGCTGTGCCCTCTGTTTGCAGAGCCGTGTTACAGCGAAGGACCGAGCACATGGTTCACTCAGTGGCCTCGGCCTGCTTATCTGCTTCAGGTCCTGCAAGGATCTCATCATGTACTGCATTTGGTCCCGGAGGCAGTCGGCAGAATCTCCTAAACACAGCTACACAATGAGAAAGACACAAAGACTCAGTGGTGCAGGCAGAATTTAAATAAAGTCTATTTTAAAACAACACTTCTAACCAAAAAGTTATGGTCGACTTTTGCGGCCGTCTACAGAGCAGTTAGGCTGACTTCCAAAAATATCCCATCATACCCTGGCCGGTCTAGCTCAGGCACAGTTCCATGTTTATTTCCAGAACTGGGCCAATAAGATTTTTACCAGCTGAGATCACTCTGCTCTATGACCATATAACAAGAGAAGCATTCTTGACAAACCTCAGAGCAGCTTTATGGAGACCATCCCATACAGTATGATCCCAGAAAATGAAAAATGTTGTGTCTCTGAGAACAGGATGCACATTTTATACTGGGAAAACTCTCCCTGCCTCCTAAAGCTAGAGGGGAAGTTTGAACAAAGTAGAGCTGAATCTTTGAGGAGTGCAGAGGCACATATCCTTTCTGGACTCCACTAACTCACAGGATGGCGACTGGTCTGTATTATAAAGCAGGAAATGACAGCAACATTTAGGAATGACACAATGATCATGTATTAATTATGAATCACTCCATCTTCCAGCTTTCAGATAAACTGAAATCAATGCAGTCCAGCTGATGCAACATTGCTTTGTGCAGTTTCATCTAAACCACATGATCTTTACAACAATTAAACAAAAAATTACAATTTTACCTTGCAGAAAGCCAACCCCTAAAAGTTATTTCAAAAATCAGTAGCTCAACTTTTCTTGCCGTCACACATTTTGTTTTTCAAGTTCTTATAATATTTATTTTGTTGAGCCTCCCTGCCCTGCCGGTGTTTGGCTTGGAGCAGTAAGGACACCACAATGCCATGATGTTATCACAGCTGTGGGTGCTGAACCATTTGCCCCCTGGGGGAGACTTATCTGACATACAGAGACATCCTCAGTGGGACACTGTGGTCAGTCTTTAAATGCCCTGTTCTCCTTGGCTGCCTTCACACAACGAGGAGAAGTGATTCACCAAGTTGTATGCATTTGGCAAAAAGACAGTTTGAATTGACTTGGGGGATTAAAACATTCTAGCTTTCCAAAAAAGAAGAGTCATTAAAGTAAACACTTTAAGAATCAGTACAAAAATATATAATGCCTTTTGCAAAAAAAATACTTTCTGTTTCTGCTCAGGATCCTTGGCAATCACAATCAAGCCACTGCAATGCACAAAACTGTCCAAATATATGAAAGCACGTGAAAGAAAACGTACCATTACTTGTGAGTAAGTCTCTGCAGTGAAGTTCAGAATCCTGTTAATTGTTTCTGCAACAAAAAACAACAGTGCATTAGATAATTGACGGGCGTTATTCACAGTTATTACCCTTCTTGAGACATATGGTCATTTATATTAGTAATAACACTCACCTCTGCATTTGTTCCAAATGAATCCGAGTACAATCAACAACTTCACAGATTTACAGCCGATCAGAGGTGATGTGTCGCTCTGTATACTCTCTCCTCTGAGTCTGAACCAGACGAGGGTCTGTCAGCGGGCTTTGACGATGCTGAGCTTTTCGCTTGCAGCAAATCAGCGCAAGGCATCGCAAAATCAGCCAATAGGAGGTCGCCTGAAACAAGATACCTCCATGTGTAATTACAGCGGGTCCTACTGTAACTGTAATGTATTGTACTACACTGTTGATACTCTACATCTGGAGTTGGATAATTAGAGTTTTACAGAAATACATACATGTATTTATCACATAACCTTTTAAAACGTTTTCCATTCAACCGTTGATTCAGTTACTACACTACACTGATTATTATATTTAATACATGATAGGTTTATTTTTAAGATCAGTCTTCATTGTAGTTTCACACGGCTGTCTACATTAATGCAGAGTATAAAACGCCACTTTTGTAAAAGTTGTCTTGGACGGCTACTGTGACTGAAGAGCTTCTGCATACATGTGCTGATTTACTGAAATCTACATGTCGCCACCTTGTGGATCTTTGTAAACAGCACCTCCCATATTACCATTCTCCATTGTCTCTGCATATAAACCTTCCATTCACCGTCCATTCACCATTCTTCTCTTAATTGGTGTTTAGAAATGCAAACGTACTGTCGGGCGAAGTTCTCATTTCATTTGCAGATGAGCAAACCATTCATGACGGCACCTCCTCACCTCACCTCTTTGGATGTTGATAACACTTTGTATTGTAATTCAGCCAAGTGCAATGGTGGTGGGAGACGTGCTCAGATCCTTCACTTCAGTTAAAGTAGCAATACAAAGATGTAAACATACTCAATTACAAGCAAAAGTCCTGCATTCAAAATCCTACCTAAGCAAAAGTACAGAATTCTAAGCAAAATGTACTTTAGGATCAAAAGTCAAAATACTATTTTTTGTAGAAAAAATGGCCCCCATGTATGTTTCACCAGTTGAGGTGGAGCTCTTTTTCACTACTTAACATACAGGCTTACTGTTAAAGTTTAGTCCTGTGGTTACCAACCTTGGGGTTGGGACCCTTCAAAGGATCACAAGATAAATCTGAGGGGTCAGAAGATGATTAATGAGGTAGGAAAGAAGAAAAAACAAAGTTATGCTGCACACATTTCTATTCTTTTTTTTTTTTTTTGACTTTTTGTTTTTGTGAAATATTGGATTATTTTACCAGTTTTGGATTTTAACAGTTATCTAAATGAAACCATCTGACTCAGACATCTGCACCATAACAAGGAGCCCCAACTCGGGCCGCAGGCCAAAAAGGTTGGGAACCACTGGTTTAATCTTTAAAATGTCTGCATTGTACTACAGTATATAAGCTCATGTTTATCTAAAATCTGTATCTGAAAAGTAGCCAGTAACTTTATCTGTCAAATAAATATAGTGGAGTAATATACAATATTCCCCTCTGAAATGTAGAAGTATGAAGTGGCATAAAAAGGAAAAATACTCAAGTACCTCAGAATTATACTTAAATACAGTAAATGTACAAAGTTACTCTCCACCAATGTTACCTATTTACCTTAAAGAAAACCAGCAGACATCTGAGGTTTTTCTGTGAGAGTCAAGAGGAATTAAACACAACTCACTATTTGTACATGGCTATTACTTCTAGTGCAATGCCAGTGCTACCCTTTCATATATTCCATAACTGTGCTCTGGTTCATGTGTCTTATACGTTTTACAAACATTATTTTGTAGTTTATTTTTAGAACATGGAGGAACAGTAACAATAACATGCTTTTTGTGCATTTTCTTTTGACACATCACACTGCAGAAGAAAAGATCATGTGACCAAACTTTTATTTACATTTAACAAGTGAATGACTTTCATCTAAATATTAACGAACAACTATCATCCATTTGTCTCTGTGTTGTGGTGCATCTTAAACCATGGGTTATGTGAACTGAAGTGGAGTAGAAATAGCCCTAATTCACACTATGAAGATAGCATGTCTCTAAAGAACAAGTGTAAACAGATGTCAAGGCACAAACATATGTAAAAAGACTTGGAATGAAACAAATAGCACAGAACAATCCATGTTAGGAACAGACATAACCACTTAAAAATCTTGCAGATATCTTAAAAGTGACACATAACCATTTCTGTTTAGTTTCTTTAAAGAAGTTACTTAAGGAATGTTATTCAGTTTGTGGGAGATACAAGCTAATCTAAGGACAGTCATGCAGAACAATGCACTATAATACAACTGTGAATATTGATTCTGTGTAAACATTGTACAAAAGACATTTTCCCTTCATCCATTTTCAATCTCCATGCTTGTTTGTTTTCTTCTAAAAATAAGCTCTGTGCAGTCAAAAGGTTCATAAAATGCCAACATTAGTTAACATAAGTTAATGTGATTTTTATAAAAAGTTGGTTTTTTTTGTACTGTATTCTCTTATTAAACTTCAAACGAAAATGAAAACTTAAAAAACTCAAAAAGAGATCTGAATACAAATCAAACAACTACCGTTTAAACAAGTGGTTCTCAAACTGGTCCTCGAAGGCCTATTAAGGATGAAAAATACTTGCTGTATTTTCATTTGCCATGATGAGAATGTTTTACTCTCCCAACAATTATTTTCCACTTAAGCCAGTTGATTAATATAATTTAGGTTACAAATCTAATTTCAAAACAGCAATTCTCAGGTGAGCGCCCTTGATTGTTAGTGATTCTCGTCCAATATGGGGGTCCCTGGTCAAATATCTATTTACAGGCACTCAGCATGAATAGTATGAGAACCCCTGATCAAGAGCAGTAAGAAATATATATATAAAAAAAATAAAAATAACACAATTGACAGAGAATGTGATGGTTGCAAATCAGTGATTGTTGAAGTTCTTTAAGGTTTCCCCTCTAGGAATCAAGTCTGTTATGGTTTTCATTATGAAAAGCAGTAATCATCACATGGCTGTTGCAGTCTCTCATGCAGTCTGTGTGCGTCGGGCATTGTTCTGCATGAACAAAAAGATAAAAGAAAAAAATTAAAAAAACACTTATTTCACTGTTTTAATGTACAAGGACTTTATGTTTATCCTTTTTAATCTGGTCCTCAGCAAATTACAGTAAATCACACAGACTTGGATGAGTTCACATTATAATTGCCAAACACAAAAATATGTGGTCCACCCAGATCACAAAAAACATATTTTCTCACTTATCTTTAGTGGTATCTAGCCATGCAGATGTTTTGGTTTCACTCTCTGAGGTTTTGAGATGTTCTTCTTCTGTTCTTGGAGTTGTATATATATATTTATATATATATATATATACTGTATTTGCTTGTGGTGTTCATAGTAATGACATTTAAAAAAAACCTCAACAGCCTTTACAGTAAAGTAAATGTACTTGTAAAGTTGAGTCAATTATACATACATATATATATATATATATATATATATACATATATATACACACACACACTATATATATAGCCCAAAATCACAAATGTGTCTCAATATGTACAAAATACGACATCCTTTATCATTGAAAATAGACAGTAGGTGGTGTAATAAATGCACGATATGGCTTGAGAGTGTTATACGTGCCACTTATTAAAATTGACTAACCATACAGATTTTGAGCTACTAGAAGTCGTTCTCACTAGCATGCCAGTCATCTATGATTAAATAGGGGCTGCAACTAATGATTACATTCATTATTGATCAATCTGCCAACTAATTATGGTGAATTGATTATTCGTTTAGTCAGAAAACAGTAAATATGGTCACGTTGATATACTCAGATTGCTTGTTTTCCATCCGACCAACAGTTCAGAACACAAAGATATTCAGTTTACTATTACAGAAGAGCAGGAAAACCACCAAATATTCACTTTCGAGAAGCTAGAGATGGAGGGTTTTTGGCATTTTTGTTTAAAAAATGACCTAAACAATCAAACAATTATTAAATTGTTGCAAATTAGTATTCTGTCAATCAACTAAGTGATTAATTGACAAATCGTTTCAGCTCAAGGCCACCTAAATGACCTAAAGCTGTTCAATAACATTATATATTTCCACCACGCTGGCATATCCTACCTTTAGAAAAGACCACAGTCTTTCAGGTTGTTCTTAATGATGACATCGGTGACGGCGTCAAAGACAAACTGCACGTTCTTGGTGTCAGTGGCACAGGTGAAGTGCGTGTAGATCTCCTTTGTGTCCCTTTTCTTGTTCAGGTCCTCAAACTTGGTCTGAATGTAACTGGCTGCTTCATCAAACTTGTTTGCTCCTGGGAAGATGAGGAAGTGATTTGTTATTCAGATGACAGATTATGTTTTTTTATGTTGATTTGTGATATAATTTGTTAGTAAGTCAACACTGTGCCTGTGGCTGTACTGCGGATGTTTAACTATTCAAGCACTGCTCTCAGGTGCAGTGCGACCCCTGATATTACACTGTGTACCTGTGTATTCTGGGAAGCAGATGGTGAGGGGGCTACGAGTAATCTTCTCCTCAAAGAGATCCTTCTTGTTGAGGAAGAGGATGATGGAGGTCTCAGTGAACCACTTGTTGTTGCAGATGGAGTCAAACAGCTTCATGCTCTCGTGCATTCGGTTCTAAAGAGAAGCAAAATCGGTCATGGATGTCATGGACTCCACTAAAAGCACAACAAACACACCGGATCTGCCACCAGGGGAAGATGTTGTTTCATCTTTTAAATGTGAGGAATAACCAGTGCAGAGGAGGTTCTTCACAGCGTCTTTTGGCCAAGTCTCTCCTCAGCACTTGCTTTACATTCATAAGCAGTTCAAGAAATTTGGGTCAAATGGTTCAAGTCACATCTTGAAAAAGCTTTCATTACAAATTTACACTCCATTCGTTCAACTGTAAATGGATCGTTAAAGTCCATTAAGTCAATTTTACCACCTGTTGCTCTCTATTATTATGCTATAATAAAGGAGCGATGGGCGTTGTTAAATGCCTTGTAATGTGCCTCACAATCTAAACTATCTCATGCTGAATATGAGCCAAAGAGCAGATTTATGAAGCTAGTTATATTTCCGACAAACATGCGAGAAGGTGGATTTTTCCTTACCATCTCCTCATCCTCAGCCAGCACCAGGTCATAAGCACTGAGTGCAACACAAAAAATAATGGCCGTCACTCCTTCAAAACAGTGGATCCACTTCTTTCTCTCTGAGCGTTGGCCTCCCACGTCAAACATTCTGCAAAGGGGATGAAGCAAAGGAGATACATTGTGTGTTTGTCCGTGTGTGTGAGCAGTATTTGGGGAAGGAGGTCACAATGAAAGACAGTAAGGTGAAGCGGATAGAGAGCAAGGCATTGAAGAGGACATTTCAGGAAGAATGATGGGGAGGGAGGAAGGAGAAAGTTAGGGTGATATTCCATCCCTGGATGTACATTAAGTTTTCATGAGGCTGCTTTGAGAACAAAAGTGGCAAGGAGGTGGAGAGGAGTCCGTCAGATATCTGATAAAAGACTGCAGGGCATAGAGAGGCCTCTATATTCAGAGTAAAGCGCTGGCTAATGGGGAAGCTGAACGCTGTGATCGAAGCTGTTAGAGGTGTGAGCAAAAACCCTACAGACAGCTGAAACGTTAACAGCCCACCACATCCAGGACAGCTGCCATATTTTTTTGCTGATACAGAGGGCGAATATGAAAATCTGAGATCTGTTTAGGTTAGCAGACGCTCAGGAAGCATCACTTTGACAAATCTAAATTAAGCCATTGTCATTTCTCTGTATCTATAAGTATTTCCTTCCCGAACTTATTATGGCAAACAGGACAGACTTATAAAAACGTGACTTTCTTCTTATTGATTGCCTCCATGTATTATTCAGGCCAAATACTGAGGCTGTGACAGAAGGTAAATATCAGAGAGTTTGTCAGGAAACAGGTCACACCAGAGCCATGTGGCGGCTGCTGCTTTTTTTCATTATCCAGATCTGTTTAGCTGCTTTACAAAGTGTTTATACACTGCTCGAGACCTGAGAAAGACAAACCAAACAACTGAGATCTGTAGGAATAAGAAGGCTCTATCTCGTTATAATTTCAGACACACACATTTATACTCTTTGCTCTTTTATATCACATATTTTATATATTCACCTATACACAGAGGAATTCTGCTTCACTATAGGTCCTGTTAAACATTTACTGTATCTCTTGCACATCCTCTATTAACAGATACATCTATACATCCATTACTGTCCCACACATAAGTGCTCAAGCTGGGTCAGAGCATATTTTATGTAAGACCTACAGTACTGTACCATGCAGGACAACACACAAATGTTAGCACTATATAAAGCTTTTGTTTTATTGAGTGAGAGCATGGTGGGCAGGATCTATTTCATTTAGTCAGCTCTCAGTGCAATCGTGATAATTGCGCTTTTAATTGCTGGTATAATTTGGCTTCTGAGTAGCTGAGTTGCACATTTCAAGCCAGGAGGGTCAGTCGCCCCTCGATGCTATTAATGCTGAAACCGAAATGAAGTCTAGCAATTTGTTTAGAGCAGGAGGAGGCTGGTACGGTGATGTCACTGCTTACACTGGTAGGGCCTAATTCAATGAAAACACTCCAAGCTAGGTTTTTGCCTTGCTGCTCTCTCAAAATAGCACCAAGGACAGTTACATTTTATTCAGCATTGGTCGTGTTTCATGTGCTCTTTGTGTGGCTAGCAAAACAAACTGACAACTGGCAGTTTTTTTTAATGTATCACCAAATAACACTGCAAGCAAGCATCGGAGCTGAGTGAACACTAGGGGGTCATATTACCACTCAGGCTATGAATGTCAAATACACCCGCTCACTGTGGGTGAGTTGCTAAGTGAGAGTTACCTGGACTCTTACGTTGGCTGCAAATGGCTCAAGCGCCTGTTTTGATAAAAGGGAGACAGGGTGAGAGTGGAGACGGCAGGCCTTACTTGAAGTGCAGTTCCTTGAAAGTGAAGTGAGTCTCCACAATGCCGGTGGTCTTGACCCGAGTTCGCAGCACATCCTGCTGGGTGGGGATGTAATCTGCTTTAGCTATCCTCTCCATTTCATTCAGGTAACTGAGAGAGGGAGAGGGAGAGAGAGAGAGAGAGAGAGAGAGAGAGAGAGAGAGAGAGAGAGAGAGAGAGAGAGAGAGAGAGAGAGAGAGAGAGAGATTTCAACATGATGTGCAAGGGAGAGAGAGACACACACAAACAAACAGGCTGTACATACACACACAGCACATGAACATATAGGTCACTGATGCACTTGTGGTGCATTGACATCAGACAAAGCTGCATTTTACTGAACTGCTTTGATCTGCAATGAACTCCAGCAATTTTGTGAACTTTCTGTGGAGTGAGTCACATTCTGCTGCATTCAAATGGACCATGAAATGCGTATGTGAGACCACTAAGGGATTACCACTAGACCCACTAGTACTATGTACTATCCTTAGTGGGAGGATTTCTATGGCAACATGCATATTCTTTACTGATTTGCTCCACTTTAGTGAATTCACTGCATGATATTAGTGAAAGAAATTGTTATTTCTTCTTCCTACTGTGATTTGTTTAAATACAAAATCCCAAGGCGATCAATACGGCTTCAAGTGAGATTATTTGCTTCTTAAAAGTAAGATAATGGGGCCTTAGTTACTTGAAAGCATAGATATCAAAAAACTGTTTCTCTGCTCTTTCAATCTTTGCTTGAAAGAGCAGTGTTGAAAGTATGCAGAAATGTTGAAAGGACGATTACACAGGGTCTATGCAACACAGAGATGCAAGTTAATTTTCACACAAACATTTTCTCTTTGCATTTCTTTCCTTTTCGCTATCTTTTAGTTCTCCATTAACAACTCTTGTCCTCCTTTCCCACTCTCCTTCTATCCCTTTTCTCTGTTTTCTGCCTGTCTAGTAAGGGAGTGTGGAAGTATCTTCACCATGTTTGACACAACCTGCCCCACGTACACAAGCATTGCATCGTCATCCAAAGCCAGCCGGGAGCTTTAGTGGCCCAGCCAACCTACGCTTCACAGACGGAGAGATATATATCCAGCATTTCAGTTGTAGAGATCTCACCATTCATGCATGTCACGTCCACAGAATAATAAAAATTAATGAGGCGACAAAACCTGGCAGACTTATCGAAGTGAATAAAAACATAATAAATGATTAAACACTTTTCTGTCGCATCATTTCAGCCATTACAAAACATTTCCAAATGGGTTGAAAGAGTTATTATGAATCAATAAACTATCAACTTGTTCCAAAAAAAAAACAAAAAAACCCAAAGAGGTCACTTGGGGGTTTTATTATCACAATTATCAATTCTCAGAGTTTACTTGGAGGATAATTTAGCTTGAAGTAAATGCAATTTCTTGAGTCTCATTTTCTCCTCCCTCAAGAGAAACTATTCTGTGCTCTGCTTATCAGGTTACAATATTAAAGAATCAAACCCAGAGAGGTAGAAATAATCACTAAACAGAAGTTATTGGACCATCCTTCCAGTCTCTATAGCCCCCTAGAGAAGACAGGTTTCATATGAGAGAGGCTGAAAGGACTGCTTCATTAGACCATTGACGGGTGGCTGTGTGAGGTTTCCCACTTGGCCAAATTTACATTTATAGTGGTGAAACATAGTCCGGTGTATGCAGCAGCAGATTGCATATTGATTGATGTACAAGTAGAAGAAGAGATGTAGGGACCACGTTGATAATGGCAGCCTGAATTAATTACTTTGTTGAAGCAGAGAGGGAGTTTTTAGGAAAAAAAAGCATAAGCATGTATTTGATTCCTAAGTGGGACCACGGCATAAAATACACACACAAATTCACACTCACTATGCTGCAGAGTCGTTGAGCTGGTACTCTCGCGACCGCGTGAAGCAATTCTGTATGCCGCTGTCGGCCCACAATCGCCGGATCACGTTGGCCAGGTCCTCAGGAAGGATGCCCTGTTCTTCAGCAGCTGCAGACAGGGCAAAGAGCTGCTGGGCATCGTCCTGCAGGGGGCGATAAGGACACAGGGCATTACTGCCAAAACATACAGGAAAACTGTTATCCTTGACACAACATAAAATGACATAATCTGTATCCACTGTATAGACGTGTGTGTGGATTACAACAATAATAATGCATCATTAAAGGATAGCTCTACATTACTTCAAGTCTATCTTATTACAATACTCACATGTCCGTATGTACACTGAAAGGGTTATCCACAGTCCTGTTTCTGTGACAAATTCAGCTCAAGCTAAAATGAGTTTTCAGCAGTCTTACTTAGACAAATAAAGTTAGTCTTTTAAGTACAAACTTGCCTCTTTGTGCTTCGACAGAGAGTGTTTGCTTGCTGAGTAACTCTGGAAGATACCGACTTTATTTTGTCCAACACAGACTGCCGAAGCCTTATATTAGCATTAACTGGACTTTCAAATTGCATTTTTGCTGTAATCAAGGACTGTGGATTTTGTTCTTTATCTCTTATATTGAAACTTTTATAAGAGCCAGTATGGACATCAGGAACAACTAAAACAACCAATAACTCTTTCAATATACTAATGGGGCAGGTGAGTGTTATTTTAAGACAGACTTGAAACAATGTGCACCTACCCTTTAAGGACACAATAAAGTTTGTTTTAACAGCTAACTGTTCCTCAACTCTTATGGAGACATGGGCACTATTAAGGTGAAAACGTCATGGGAACTAAAAAAATCCTTAAACTGTACAGTTGATCAAATAGCCTATGTTAGACGGAGCGAATACAGCGAATACAACCCCCACCCAACAATGATCAACAGAGAGACAGTGAAAAATCTCCTCAGCCATTAGTAAAGTATTTGGATAATGATAAATAATATGTAGTCACAGAGGGCCGCGTCTCTGAACTACTGCCAAAGAAGCAAAGGTTATGATAGTAGCAACATAATGTGATGATGGTATGACTGAAACCTATGATAAGCCGATGCCAGCCAATCTGGACTGAGCACATGTAAGATATGCTGGTGTGACTCAAGTAACAGCATGCAGGGCTGCTACAACAGAACCTGGTTTGATTTCCTGCTGTTTGCCACCTCGCTTGTTTCTCTCAATTCTCTCAATCGTCCTGTTGGCATGAAATAAGCAATCTTCTCTTATTCACAATAAGTGATATGATAGAAAACAAAAAGCAATAATTAACCCCTGGTCTTCCCTGTGCATTTGAATGTGTCAGCATAGCAGCGTGGTTCTGCAGGAGGGGCTGATTCTCTGTCTACAAGGATACTGAGTATTAAAATAAAGGAATGATTCACAATGACGAATACTTTATTTATTTATTACATTTTTGGATGGAAACACAGCAGTGAATCTCTGGGAATGTGACACGTTTGTTTGAACTCTTCCTGTTCCCTCAACCAAATTAAACAGCAAATTGCGTGGATAATGTGTATGTGTGCACATTTTGGTTTAATGTACGTTTGTGTGTGCATGTGTATGCATGCGTGTACATGTGCACAATCTGTGTGTGTGTGTGTGTGTGTGTGTGTGTGTGTGTGTGTGTGTGTGTGTGTGTGTGTGTGTGTGTGTGTGTTTCTACAGTGCTGCTGTGTGCAAGTATGGGCAGGCTAGCACACTAATTGCTAGTGTGGGAGTCTGTGAGAGTATCGTCACGTACATACAGCCAGTTGACAGATCTGTCTGAGGGAGAGAAAAAAAATCCTATCCATCCCCGCTCTAATGACCACAGCAGAGTCCTCAATCCTTCTATTACAGCTTCAGTTACAGCACACACACGCTGGCTTCGCTGTAAAATCACACTGACACACACTCCTCCTCCACAGGAATGAGTTCAGCCACTGTTGGACCTCACTGACAGCTCGTTCATAGGCTGATAAGTGTTCACAGGGTGCAGCAGACGGGATCTTTGCCTGAAGCTGGGACTTGTTGTTGATGTTGATGGTGGTGGTGTGTGTCTCCATGCGTCTGTGTGTGCATGGTGTGTGTTTCTGTATAAGAGTTTAATGAATGCGCTGATGAGGTTCTGTGAATGCGTGTTAATTAGGGCTACACCTAATAATTTTTTCATGATTGATTAATCCAATTGTTTTGATTAATTGACTAAGAATTTAATCTATAAAAAGGTCAAAAATAATCACAAATGCCCATCTGAAGTCAGGCTTCTCTTTTCCAGCCGGGGGCCGTCGGTTTTGCCGGATGAAACGACAACTGTTGCTGGCAGATTTTATCAGCCGTAGTAAGCTAATTAAGCTAATGTTAGCTCCATGAGTTGGTTGAAAACCCTCTCTGGCTGACTTCTTAATGGTTCCAGTTGACTCGTTTTAAAACAAGAATCCTGTAAGAGGGTCTTTAATATGTGCTTGGTGGCTATATACATATAAAATGTTTAAATACCTCCTTGATAAGGACAAATGTAAAACCAAACTGTTATTTCATTCTAACATAACACCCTTTGGCTGTGTAGCGTATGTAGTATATATACTATATATATATATATATATCTTAGTATTTTCAAACTGTATGTTTTCACTTTTCTTTTACACTGTCTTCACTGTTACAAAAGAAAAGGCTTCCAGGATGAGGACTAACCACTGGGGTTGGCAAAAGCAACACTATCTTGAGTAACATTGGCTGTGGTTGCTGAAGTAAACTTCCCCAAACCCAATGTAATGTTAGTCGAGATGAAAAGGAGAAACAAACATGCAAAGTAGACATAAATTGATGAATCACAGTTGTTTAAAAAACAGAAACCAGACAATTCTGGGCCACCTGTAAGGTCTTCCTTTTACAGGTGATTCACTTCAAAACAAGGAATTAATTTGTGTCATTGCTGAGGATGCAGAAAACACCTGGCAAACTACATGTGCTGTTAAAATGTGTCCTGCCAGCACTTCTGAATTAATCCAATCTCCAAAACAGCCTACAGTTGCCTGTCGGCTGCTGCAGCAGCTGCTGGTATTGGGCACACTTGCAGTCTCTTCTCTATCTATTACAACTTTGAAGAGAGAGCAGATCAAAGATGGAGGAGGTGAAGTCTGTAAGACAAGAACCGTTTCCCTACAGGTTACAAAGATGGAGCTGAGGAGCATCACACTGTTCTAGTTTCTAGTATCAACAGCAATTTCACAGCTGAAAAAGGGGGCTGCTGTGAACAGGCGAATGTTGGAAATCACATGATACCACATTTGTTCAAAACGCTGGCACAGCTTACCAGTGTTATTGACTGAACAAGAATTGCAGAGAGGAGGCATGATTTGAGAAACAAACCTGTTTTCCCAGAGGCACCACAGCCTTGAAACGATCTTTGTTCACTGGGTGATACTGGAATACGGATAAGCGAGGGAGTAAAATGTTTGTTTCAGAGATAATGGGCAGTGCATGCAACTGAGTTTGTCATCCCTATTATTTTGAGACAGAAAGAAAAGTGAAAGGGACATAGTGGGTTGTAGAAACAAAGGAAAACTCCTGTCATTTCATTTCTGGGCAAGCATACGTCTTGCTCAGGACTACACCAGATATACAACTGCAAGATGCTGTTGATAAAACAGGCGTTGTTTTGTTGTGGCCTGAGGGAGATCCTGATCTGTCCACGTTTAGGAAGGCCAACTGAATTATGCATTCTCACACAATGATGATGGCTTTTGGGCTGGTCAGCTTTCTGCTCTCACTCTTATAAAACCACTGATTTTTAACAGTTATCTCTGCATATTTGCAACAATTGGACATATGCAAGTATGTACAGGATCAGGCCTGCTTGTACTCAGTATCCCGTAGTCATTTTGAGGCTCTGTTCATTACAGTGACTGTTCTTGAGCAATTACTTTCTTGTTTGCGGTCAACCCATGCTCATGCCATCAGATGTAAGATTTTTAGAGGATGAAAATAACAAATATTGTTGTAATGATAAAGAAATGTCATGCTATAACAAATACATAGTGTTTTTGAGTGTTTGTGTGCTTGTGTGTCTTACCACTCTGGAAGGGTTGCCGTAGTCTACCTTGAGACTGGCCATGGCTTTAACAATGGCCATAATAGACTGGATGGTATTACTATAAACCACTGCTCGGTACTGCTTACACTCATCTTCTGAGTAGCCATCTTCATGGATGATCCTGAGAATGCCAAAAACATGCAACATTTATTAAAGTGTACATTAAAGGATAGGTTCACTGTTTTTTCATGTCCATCTTAAAGCAATAGTCAAGAGCCCATATGAACACTGAAACTAGTTTTTGCTTGCTGTAATCATTCCTCCTGTTCATACTGGTCATTTAAAGATCCATAAGCAATTCCAGTATAAGTGATGGGGGACAAAATCTACAGTCTACGTTCTGTGTGAAAATGTCATAGTAAATTTGGAAGGTACCCACTTGAATTGTCTAACTCAGACTGCTAAAGCCTCATATTAACTTCAGATACACGTTATAATATATTTTTGCACAGAACGAGGACTGTGCATTTTTGTCCCCCATCACTTACATTGGAAGCACATTACGGAAGGAATCACTTTGCAGTCCGTATAAACAGGACAAATTATTAGAAAAACGTGTTTTAATGTTCATATGGGCACTCAGTTACTTGAAAAATGGTGAACCTATCCTTTAAACCTGCACTTGGGGGCTAAATGCTCCATCCATTTTGTTCACCAGCTAGCTTTGTCTGTCTGCCATTTGGTGCTGGACTGGCAGCATACAGTGGGGTTTTTTAGAGACACAGGTGAGAGAGGTGAGAGTGAACAAAAACAGTAGAGTTGTAGGCTGGAAAACCAAAACAATGATTTAAAACACACTAAAATGCTCCATAGAGCTGAGGGAAACTGCAGTGTTGGGTAATAATTCTCTGTGGGCTCATCACTACGAGTGATACATGATACATGTAGTCATTTGATCCATTGTTAAAATATTATTGATTATAGCAGCTTTAAAATGGAAATTATTATGGTGGCAAGTAGTTTTAGCCACATTCATATTAAGGTTTCACAGCAGTCACTAATAACTGAATATCACTGAGTGTATTTTAGCAACATTCCTCAATACATCAATCATTAAGTTGAACATAAAATAACATATACTGTTATACATTAAGTAATATATGAACAGTAATGAGTAACACAGGATGTTGAAAGGCAAAACATCTGAAGCTGAAAAGCAGCTATTTTGTCTGTGTACCACTGCTACCTTGTCTACCAAGAAGCATATACTGTATACTCTGCATGTGTAGGATGATGCGTAGCAGTGCGGTTAAGTCTAACTGCCTCGACTCTGCAGCATCCAGTTGATGCAGTATCCTGAGTTTACCTCTTGCAATATTCTGAACCTGAGAGTGAGGGAACTGTATGTGCATCCTCTCATGAGATGCAATCAACAGGCTGCAGAGGGAAGTGCAGAGAGAGCAAACTGAGATGACCCCACATTCATTCTTAAGTAAAACAGCCGGCTGCGTTGATGGAAATGATAATGAACGGTAGCAATTTGGCAAACTAAAAGTTGCCTCATTTTTAAGCTGTTTTATGAAAATGGTTATGTTTCTCTAACATTCTCTGCTGTAAATGTCGTGTTTACACAGGATACATCGATGTGTAATGTTACATAATAGGCCAGTGTGGTGAGTGTTTCTGTCTTGCAGGCTGGTTTGTCGGTACGCCTGTTCATGTTAATAACCTGGCTTCAAAAAGCGACAGACTGTTCCTGCTCCGAGCTCATAAAAAATTGATTCAATGCCTGGCTAGCCCAGAGGAATGTGAATAATTAAGCCATTTAGGGTCCTGTGTGTGTGTGTGTGTGTGTGTGTGTGTGTGTGTGTGTGTGTGTGTGTGTGTGTGTGTGTGTTCTGATTGGTGCACAGGCATTAGAATATCCTCTTTTACTGCTCATTCCTCTTGTGTTATGAGCAGTAAAAGACAATAACAAACAGGGGAGGCCACACTTTCCCCTAGAAACCACATGGAAGGAAGTCAATTTATTTCATCAAACAATATCATGGTTACTGCAAACTATTGAGCTATAACGTAACTGATTTAATATGCCTCAGATCAGTGAGGCAACTTTAACAGTAAGCGGAGAATCATCAGGTCTTCTCCCTATGGCTTCTTTTGTGAAACAAGTATTATTACTACTTTATCATGAAACCATATTATGATTAATCTTTTGTATTATGCAAGCCCTGTGGCTAGATTTGGTGAGGTTTGGCTAGTTTATGGCATATAATGGCACAGTAGCCAAGTTTCACAGTGGAACACACTCATTTTGAGGTGGAGAATCCATCTTTGGGTCAAACACAAAAGACCAAGTATCAAAAATAAAGTGAGATAAAGATTGCTTCTGTAACTTACTTCATCTGCTTTACAATGGTGCTCTTCCCAGACTCCCCGGCACCTGTTGGAACATTAAAAGATTAGAGTTACAAAGAAACTTCAATCGCCTGTTGCTGTTGTCTGTGTGTGTGTCTTTGTGAGTGGAATAAAGTTGAACTTCGGCTACAGCTGTTTCTGCTTTGAACACATGAGCGACCCAGTGATGACCTGCCATCAACATCACATTTTATCCTCTGGGTTGTCTGGTTTATTTATGTTTCCATTTTTGAGGACATGATGTACAGCTATGCACGAATAATACCTCTATTCATTGTTCACTGTTAGGTTTATTTTTCACTCTGATAGAAGAAGGGTGCAGGGAAGAGAGTTTCATGGCTTGTTAAGATTAATCATGCTTCATGGTAGGAATACTTTTCCCAACTCCTGCTAAGTACATGACGAAAAAAGATCATTTAAAGGCTTTGCATGTTTTAATCTTAAGTACAAATTGCATGTATTTTTCAAAGCATACCACAGATTTATATATTGATTTTTCTGTGCATTTTTCTCTCCAGGCAGCCATTGGTTTCTATTCACTTCACACACACTGTGAACTATGAGATGACACTGTGGCCATGAGATGATAACTTTGACAAAGCTTTAGGTTATAGCTTTGTCAAAGTTATCATCTCATGGCCATGCAGCTGTAAGCTAGGACCAACTGTACGAGAATTATTAACAACTAAAGAGTCGGCAGCCAAACAGCAACCTTTGAAATGCAGGTAAACTGCCAAATTGACAAAATCATATTCACTTATTCTGAGTGTGATTTTCCAAAAACAAACAGTAGCTCAGTAATTTTATAAAGGTCCCCGCTCGCAACTGTGGTACAACGGCACAACAAGATGATGAGAAAAACAGGACAATAAAATGTACATTGTGATAGATTATCAGGGTTCGAATCCCTGCAATTTAAAGATACCTTGTGGAGTTTTTGACCACTAGTAGTGCCATGCAGCAGTCGGTCCCCGTTTTGTTTGTTTGTGTTCCGCTGATTGACAGTTGGTGGCATCAATGCTCAAATAAACTTAGCAATGCGCCAACAAAGGGAAGGAAGAAGACTGCAAGCTAGCAAACATGGATGTAAACAATACAAGATTCAAATTATTTAGAAAATCACCTTTGCAAATGTTTTATGTGGAAGGAAATTCATTCAACAAGTTAATTTGACCTCAAGCATACACGCAATGCGTTTTGGTAGGTTGCACTAAATGTAACATTACTTTGCAAATGTAACAGGGCACCTTTAATTGTCATAGTATCCGAATATGAACTGCAATCAACAGAAACCTGAAATGAACAATGAGTTTATAAAAATCTAGGAATTTATGATACAATATGAAAAATGGTGGGAAATAATGGAAAATATTTATAGTCAGTGAACTGAAACCACTAGTAGGAATTAACTGTAAAGGAAAGACACACTTAAGACCTAAAGGGCAAGAAAGGTCCTAGTTCTGTGGATTAAAAATAAAGAATTAAAGATCCATTAAGAATTAAAAATTAAGAGCATTAGTGCTGAGACAGCCAAGCAAAAAGTCAGCACAAAAAGTGTTTTTTTGTTTCTTAGCGAATAAACCTACTGTTTTGAATTACGAATACAGCGAGCTGTGCTTCAGAACCATTGTTATCCTGTTGAAATTAATAAGCCTGAGTCTTTGGCACTTCCTTTGTGCTATCAGGACCATGCCACCATACACTGTCCCTTCACGCCACCTGACCCAGCCCTGCCAACAAACATTTAGCCTAGCCCGGGGCTGACGGAGCAAGTGGGACCGGCCGTGCTCCCTTCTTACGCTGTCAACACTCATCATATTCACACACATCCAGCCCTTTTCTGAGAGAGAGGGAGGAACGCAGGACAAAGGGAAGGGTGTAAAAGCCATGTCTGGGGCTACGTTCGCCGTCATATGAGCTGTCACTCAGGATTTGCTGCTAGAAAGGTTCGAAAGGCAGAGAGGTAGCTGGATGGATCTCCAGGTGATTTGTGTCTCTATGACAAAAGGTATACGACAACTCAGCACACAAAACAAGATTTAACTGAATAAAACAACAGAATAATATATGGTTATTTTTTTATTTCTGCTAAATCTTTCAGGTTCATTTTCACCTTTTCTCTTTGATCCTTTTGTGTTCCTAATTTATGAGTGAATCCTGAAGTAGAAACTTTTTAATCTTACTTAAAGCTTATCAAGATGAAATTATGTAACTAGGCTGCTGCTTCTATTCATTTGCCGTCCTATCTCTAGGAACACACTGTTATCACAGGGCTTATAAAGTCTCTTCTTTTAGACTGCCATCTACTTCCATCTGGAACATCAAGGTTTCCTTTTATGAGATAAATATGAACAAATAATATAAACACAGCATCAGATTCATAGGCGCTTGTATAAAAGTGTCCTGTTAGGGAATAAAAGGTGGGTGGAGGAAAGTGGAATATCAGTCTCTCTGCCGGCACACACATGCATGAAGGTCACCTTCCTGACTCCAGAATAAAACTCGTCCATTAATATTTCAAATCCAGTGGGAGGTGAACACTTGTTAGCAGCAGTGAAAAAGAAGAGTGCACCCTCATTCTTCATGCTCAAGGTGTTTTAGGAGAAATGGGCAGTGTTGTTGTGAGTGTGTGTTCAGGGGAAAACTTTTGAATTGACTTTTGATTTTACAGTATCAGGTCATCTTATCACAGCAGCCAGACGGGAGTAAACAGTGCTATATAAACATTATTGTTTTTACTTATCGTCAGCGCAGAACTGATCATGAATCATGATCAAAATAAATAGTATGAATTAAGTATCTCTCTTTCTCTGAAAAATGTTTTTTAAAAATAATCAAAGTGCAGGTGAGGCTGATCGGAATGTCATTCGTTTTGAAGGTATTTGGCCATAAACAAAAGTACTGGACACATTTAAATGCTGACCTGATGATGGCACTAAGAATAAGGGATCACCAAAGCAATTAGAATTCATCCTCTGGGGATAATAAATGTCTGTAGAACATTTCATGGCAATCCATCTAATAGTTGTTGAGGCATTTCAATCTGGACCAAAGTGCTGAACCAACCAGCAGACCGACATTGCCATGTGTGCCATTCCCACGCTGCTAGTGTGGCTAAAAACTATAATCAACTATCGTGAACTATAATGCACATTTAATAAGTTAGTATGTATTATGAACATTAAATCTTCTGTACTGCAGAGCTTTCTTATTACTTGTCCGCCAACTTTTACATCAATACAATATATCTGTAGGCTAAAATTGGCCAATAATATAAGTTCACTGATATATCAGTCAGGCTCAAAAATATACAAACTGTTTGGCTGTGTGATAGGAGCTGAGCCATAGATTCAAGAGGATTTTTTGGGTGGGTGCCTACTATACAGAGATACTACAGGACACTACTGTAAATATATAATTGAGTGATAATGAGAAAATTATGTACCTATTTGTAGTCTTCTGAACACGTTGGGTAGATTCGTTTCATATTGCTCTGAGAGAGCAATGGTCGGTAAACAGTGTTACTTATCAAATTATTTACGATAATAAACATGCAGGACATTAATTTATCCCGAAGGGACAGCACCAAACTACTCTCTCATCGTTAATTCAGGTACAGACATTGCTGACAGTCAAGACAACGCTAATCAGCAGGTGAAAAAGAGCTGCTGCACAGGATTAATCAATTGCCACTGAGCAGGATATTAATGGTTTTATATGAGACTAAAATGACTAGATACTCAGATGTTTACATGAGTATATCAATGAACATCTACCCAGCAGAGAACATCTACACAGTATTGCTAAAAACATTATGGATAAATGTGAAGAATATTCTAACTGAGCAGATATATCCACCGTACATGAAGCCCTGTGCTTCCACAGAGCTGGAGCAGCAATGAGGACTGATTAGTATTACAAAGACCCCTCTGTGTGCTGTGCTGGCAGAGAGGACAAGCTCTTTCTTTTTAGTGTTGTTACAACAGACCCAGAATCACTTTCTGGCAACGAGAAGACGATGCCACCCCCTCTTCTTTCTGCTTCTTCAACCCCCTTCAACTATTCATAGTTTTTCCTGAGTTGGTTTTCAGTGAACGCCAGAGCACACCACAAAGACAACAGCATGATTTGTAGCATGAAGATCACAAGTGCCCAGGCTTTTCAAGAAAACAGAACCATCTCTCTGAACGCATCCAGAACTCTCAAAGGCCCACTCACATCGATGACAACTTGGCCACAGTCTCAGTCACCCACTGCTGATGACACAAAGTCTCCATTCACGGACTGATGAGAGATCCCGATCTTGGCAAACACACGAACATCCACACACAATCTCACAGCAGAGAAGGTCAATCACCTGTCAACCAGCCCACCGATATCGATCTACATCTGAGCTACAAATAAGGACAGTGGATCGGGTTGGTGGTTTCTCTGTTATAGGGCTGAAATAATTAGATTAATTGATAAGTAAATTGACAGAAAATTCAAACCCACAATTTTGATAATCTAGTAATTGTTAGTTATTTATCAGGCAAACAAAATATTATATAATTGTAAATCAAATATATTTGGGGTTACTTGGAACAAGTAATTTGAAGACGATGGCATGGGCTCTGGGAAATTGTGATGGACATTTTTTAGTATTTTTTGACATTTTATGGCTAAATGATTAATCAGAATATAACTGACATGTTAATCAGTGATTAAAACAATCTTTAGTTGCAGAGCTACTCTATTATACTCATCAAACAAATAACAGTAATGAATGCATTGTGAGTCTGACTGTACAGAGGCTTGACCAGCTGCAACATTATACATATTTTTACACAACTTTCAAATTGCCAAAATTCATGTTCTGTAAAAAAATACAAAATATTTCATAATTAAATCCCTTGCAGTGAAGCTTCTGACTTAGCTTGACGCCTCATACAATTTGGCAGTGTTTGTGAGTGGGAAGCCAGTGAGGGATCATGTCTATGTTGCTGCGCTTGCACCTGCACACATGTTACCCTCTCCTAGTGATGCTACCTGTCTTCTGGTAAAAGAAGTGGCGGCATGACTCCAAATTGGGAGAAAAAGGAGGAAAAACGTAGAAAAATACAAGTCAAAAAGCATCAGTGACACCTGACTTCCTGTGGTCTGTATTTGATCCATATGCTTTAATTATGAGCTTGAGGGCAAGAAAAGTCACATTATAAATTTGCTGGGAATAGCTGCGTACAACAGGGAGGAGGTAAAAACTGCTCTGGTGTAGCTCACAGGGCACAGATTCCCTTTGGAAAAGCTGACACAGTACCACCTTAACCCTATATGGTGTGGAGATACTGAGCAGAGACAAACGAGCATCTATCCAACATTATAAAGACCCTAAAAGTGATAAATCACAATTTAAAATAGAAAGAGATGGAGGACAGTATGGAGGAAAAGCTTGAGAAGAGAAAGCACTGTAATTAAAAGGCAGTTAAAGAAGAGGACAGATAGGAGGCATTGGCAGTAAAGGTGGACAACGTGGACAAGAGTGACAAATGAGCAGGAGATGGAGGGGGAGGATGACGATGCAGAGAAACTGGGAGCGTGCGAGAGGATTGAGCATGGAGGCCACTGGTTAAGAGAAAAAGTAGTGGGATGAGGACTAACAAGAGTGCCTGGCAAACCAGTTTGCAGATAAATACAGAGCTCAGCAACTACGGGCAAAAAGAAAAGTGAGATTGATAATGGAGGCTTAATATTTAGAGTGTATGTGTTGGAATGAGTAAAATCCAAGCGCACGCTGCAAAGCATTCAGTGAACAGCAGCGGGCAACCACTTGTTTTGATATTGCTTCCTTGAAACAACTCAGCTTTTTTTGAAGTGACAAGCACACACATTGTACATTTTCTAGAAACAGGCAACGTCATAGATCCATTCTGCTATTTCAAAACAATATCACATCCTTGGGAGGCCTATAATCACACACGCTGTGTTTCACATCTTTGTTACACAGCCCACTGCCATGGCATTTCTTCTGTGGAGACACGCAACACATCACAGCATATGCCAGCGTCATAGGCCATATATTGTCTAAGTGACTGCCACGGGAGAATGACTCACTGGCCTGGCTGTGACACGATTCCTCCTTCGCTCTCATCCTGGCCCAGCTGCCCCCACCTGCTGGTGTCACAACTGCTCACATCCAACTAGCTTTTACAGCCATTTAAAGGTTAACCTCCTCTGGGCGTTGATGACACTGAGCAGAATACACAACAATGATGCCGTTGCTATTTAAAGCCCTGTCGCAGTGTACTGAGGGAGCGGACTGACACAAGCAGACGTCACGTTACTTTATGAGTAAATACATTTGTAAGTACAGTTTTCTTCCTGACCCACGATGAAGTTAATCTGGACACACAGTATCTGATGTATAGAGACCTTTTGTAGCATGTGAGGCTGATGTTTGATGTTTTTATTAAATCTGAATCCAGTGTTCAATCTAATTCCTTACTGACAAAAGTGCAACAGAACTAAACAAAGCCTGGCATTCAGGGGTTTTCCAGATATATTACTTATTTTCTATTTACATGACTACCTGACTACCTAAAATTGTTTGATTTTGTGGAAGCTACTCTAATTACAAACATTTTCTGAAAACAGTGATAAGTCACAACTATTATGTGCAGAGATGATCTTCCCAACCAATAAGCCCTCAGCTAAATCATAGGAAAAAAGTGTGTGTGTGCGTGTGTGTGTGTGAAGATTGCGATTCCCCATCGACTCCAGCTGAATTTACTTCCAAGTGTTCTGTTCCCAAATGTATCCCTTGCGTCTTTTGTCTGGCGTAGTTGTGGCAGGATGCTCCTTCTCGATCACCAATCAATATTTTATATGAACAATGGATCAAATGACTAAGTGGAATGTGCCCAGTTCCAAATGGAAGCCAGACAAAGTAGTGACTAGCTGGTGAAAACAGTGGAGCATTTAGCAGCTAAAGAGCCAGATATTTCCCCTCAGCAGTGGTGACGGAAACGGAGCTGTGAATGTTGGAAATACATTCATTATTTGAACAAGGCTCATTAAATCAACCTGACAAGACTACAAGTCTATATCTATTCTGCCGACCCTGAAGAATGTAATGCTTATACACACCAGAAAAAAAAAATATTAGATGAAGGATAAACTTTGATATTCTTAGATTATTACCACTGGTGGGGCAAAACAATTTAACATTTTGCCTGAAGGTATCGCCAGTAGGAACGCCACATTGATCAGGTTTAGCCTCTGTGCATGTTTGTGTTTCTCTATGGACGAGAGAGCAAGTTAATCCGAGACACTCATTTATAAGTGGAGCTGTTTTTTTTTGTTGTTTTTTTACAACACACTTGGTTCTAGTACATTGCCCTCTGTCAGCAGGCTGTTATTAACAACCTCCTCTTTTTCCACCCAGCCTGAAATCAAACTCTGTCCTCCTTTTATTGACCTGCAGATAGCGGCAGTCTTTGAATTATTTCATGCAGCTACTCCACAGCTTCAGGCTGCCAGGGGGAACAAAGACCTAGATTAGCTTACTGTATCACTACATGCAGGTTCTGCACAGGTGTTTCAGCCAGCCAGGCAGCCAGCCCCATTTTACATGGCTGGATACAGTACAGCATGTTGTCGCCTGGAGTGGAAAAGTAGGTCATCAGCCTCACAGGGAGCAGTGGAGCTTCGCTGCTTTGCTCTGCAGAGTAGGATGCTTTCTGCACTCTGACTGCACAGCCAGTATTACCAGTGTTTAATCCTGTGTTACGTGTGCTCACAAGCAGTATAACCACATTTATGCGACCTGGATGCTAAATATATACCCCACAATTCTACATTCGAAATGGCTAACAAGCATCTTAAAGCTACTGCAGTATTCCTAAAAGAAATCAATGCAGCACATCAAGCAGAACATTATGTGTCAGACACTGAAGACACGAAGAAAGAGACAGCAGTTTAACAGATTGTAAGCAAACACCTTTTTATAAAGCTGGTGCCTAAATTGTCAGATTCACTTCTGCGGCTACTGCGTGCACCAATGAAAGCAAAGCAGATGCAAAAGAAACAGGTGGAGATTTTAATGGCTCGGGAAGAAACAACAGAAAGACAAGTGGAAGCTCATTCTGATGCACACACATCAACAACAGCACACTGAGCGCACCAGACAAACAAAAGAGCAGCTGTAACATGACTTGCAGATACAGATGCACTGCTGCCTGAGGAGTACCTATAAGAAGAGTATAGCAGACACACTTCATTACTGTTTTAATAACAGAAGCAAGCACTTTTTCAATTTTAATCCTTTTAGACCTCAGAGCATCCTTCGGCACCATTAACCATCCTGATTTAAATGAATGCCTAAATGCAGTGGGTAGGTGTCACCGGCACTGCTCTTGACTGCTTCATACCTTTCCAATCCAACCTTCTCAGTCACCATTGGCAACTCATCCTCCTCCTCAGCAAACACCACACATGCTGTGCCACAAGGCGCCATTCTTTGTCTAATCCATTTCTTTCTACATGCTCCCCCACGGCGCTGTAAAACACAAGCAAAATTCCTAATTTCATTGCTGCGCCAGTGATGCCTCTTAAAAGCCAATGATCCAACCACACTTGACATTTTAAGAAAGTGACTTCAGGATGTCAAGTGCTGGGTGTCTCAAAACGTATTACATCTCAGCGACATAAAGTCTGAAGTAATACTTTGCCATTTCCAGCAAAGAAGTCTATCTGCCAACATCAGATCATTTGTGGGTGTTTTTTCGCAGTGATCTGACTCTTCAGGATGAGGTTATGAACGTAGCACTACTTACATTAGGGAATATATCAAAAATTTACTTTTTCTTTCTCAGCAAACTTTATAATGTATATGCTTTTATATTTCATATCTTCAGCTTGTACCAGAATGGAGCAGCACTACAGTGCTGCACAAAAAGATCTTATTACCCCAATTTTATCTCTGCTGCACTTGTTCCTACTCCGTTTTAGAGCTGCTAGTAAGATTTGATTATATTTTAAGCTTAAGGAAGGTGTGGCGCCTGGCTAAATTACTAAAATATCTGCTAATACTAAAACTCTAGCACTTGTGGCAGTTCCAGAGAGACATAGGGAGACAGTGTTGAATGTCTCCAGCAGAAACTGAACCAGGGATATTGCACCACTTGGCACGGGTCTTTAGATTAAAATGGACCACCAGGAGAACCCACATGCTCTGACTACTAGAGGGAAGAAAGTGCGCTAGAAAATCCTTGATACACTATTTGAGCTTTCAACTTCTTATGCTCGCATGCTTGCACATGCTAGCAAATGACTCCCCTTACGGTCCTCTTTCTTGCTGTCTGCCAGTCTAGTAAGACCTTGTTTGGGCCATTAGCTCCAAAAGGAAAATATCTGGCTCTTATTGTCTCACTGGTTGTTTGGCTCTTCCCATCTCTAGATCTCTCCCAGACAAAATCCTTTATATAAATTTAGTTTAAAAAAACTTCTCAAATGCTAAATGTTGTCTAAACACAAGCTGCCATATAAGATGATTTAAATCAGGAACTGTCTGATCAATGAATAAGTAAATAAGACTATGAATCTGACCAGAAATGTGATGCTAACTTCTGGTATTTGACAGTTTGTTATACATTTTGGTCTATACCAAAAAAGTACTGAGCCCTACTCATCTCTACAGACTGCTGTTTATTACCAATAGTTACTTGTTGTCATAATGGAAGGCTAAATTAATTAGCATTTGTTATTGGTAAGTTTTGAAATGTCTTATTATCATTATATTACTTTCAAAAACAACAGTCAGTTCCCTGTGACGAGCCACAGATATCAACCCTGCATATGCTGGAGGGAAAAAAAGGGGTGAGCTACAAAGATACTTAGACATGGAAATAGTTGGAGGGATATCTACTTGGACACTGATCTAGTCATTATCTAAATCTGTGGCTCAGACACAATGGCAGGGAGCAAAATGTTGGGCTCTTACCTCCAAGAGAAGCCTGTGCACAAATTCACTCTCTACAGTTGATCGCAATTCAGGTCAAATTGCCACCAAATCATTTATCTCACAATAAAAACTCCAAAATAAGTAACTGGTTCTTTTGAAACAAGGGTTAGAGTAACAGAAATGGACTGTTTTCTTGTTCATTTGTTCTTCAACAAGATGCTCTTACTTAAAAAATACATAACTGGTATAACTAGTTTTTTATTGTGGGTATTAATCAGGTAACAAGGTAAATACATACATTTACATATTACCAAATTCAAATTGCACAAAGTCAGATATACCTATTGTTGTTGTTGTTTTTCCACATATTTGCCACTTTCATGTTGTAAGTGAACAATGTTGTTTTTTGCATCTTATTATGGGAATCTTTCCTTTACAGTGTGCAGGTTCCTTTTTGTCTTTTCCTTCATATTTCATTAATTTGATCCCACTAGTGCAGGCAGGGGCACAAACAGCCATGGGATGACATCATGCTAAAGATATAATAATTATTCAGGGTTTCTGCACACTTTTTTGAATTTCTTGATTTCCTTTTTAAGACCTTGACAAAGTAAATTTGGTCGAGGCCACAGGACAAGAAACATTTAAAGGAGTAAATTCTGTGGGTCAGTATGATTTCTAATAGGTCTGCGTAAGCATCACCTCAATTTAAGACCTGTCAATTAAAAACACAATTTTTTAAGAATTTCTGCCATAAACATTCAAAACTTATTAAGACTTTTTAAGGATTTGTGGAAACCCTGTTATTGAAGGTTTTTACTGATTATCTGATGGCTGCCAATCAAAACAGGGATCCTGACTGACAGCATTGCATCAAAAGAGGAAGAATTCTGGCTTAATTTTACATTTGGATTTATGTCCACAGAATGTATGTAGATAAACGATTCATCGATGTTTTGACAGAGGATCTCCAATTTTTATCCACTTGGTCTATGAATGCTAAAGGATTACTAAGCATGTAAAACATCTCCCATTAGAGATGATTCCACACTTTGCTGAATGTGATTGGCTGTCGAAAGTATATCACGAAATCAATACGTACTCTGCCTTGCTAGAGTGAGGCCCTATTAATTACACTAATCAAGTGAGTGCGTATTGATCACAGATAACACTTGACGTGCATATTGATATTCGTGCACAGTTCAATATACTGTAGAGGAGTAAGCAGGCAATCGAAAAGAAAGACGTTGGGTTTGTAGCAAGGAGATGGAAGATACGTGGAAAACTAATTCAGCTCTTAATTAAATTTGGCAAAACTGTGACTGGTTATTCACTGTATGGAAACAGAAGCTTCCCACATGCTGGTCTTCTGTTCCTGAGAACTGCTAGGGGAAATTTAGGAAATTAAAACATGAAGAACAAACAGAAGTAACAAATCTAGGAAACTATGAAATACAGACTTTATGGCGAAGAGTACGAGATTCGTGGCTTTCCTCATCTCACCCCATCTCTCCAGCGATCAATCCACTGCACCTGGAAAGTGATTCCTCACACAACCAATCATCACAGCTGGTGTTTGCCTGGCAGTCATACTGCTTACTCTCCCACCTCCTTATGTTTCTGCGTACCGTCATGTCAGCTTATACTCTGTGCACTCACACACACGTCAGCGAATAGATGAGACATGAGGAGTGTCAGGCAGTTGCTGTAGTGCTAGAGGAACCCCATAAAACTGTCCTGCATTCTGTTGGCACACCAGATTGTCAGGGTGAGTAAGGGCTTTGTTTGCCCTGGCACATGGCAAAGAGTGCAGTTGTGCTTATGTTTGCATGTGTTCGGACTCCGTTTATATGCAATATTTTGATAGCTTTGGTTGGCCACAAAGCTATCAAAACACAAAATCTTACAATGCAAAACAAAAATGGCTATACGGCTTTACGATAGTGCATGATTTCAAATTTCTCTGAAGGTATAAAAACCAGGAGGCCATTTCGAATTGAAAGATGCAATACAGGGACACTGGAAAGAAAATATCAGTGCAGTAAACTAAATCCCTTGCGTTTGCTACACAGCTTCATCTTTGAGAGTATGGACAGTGTAATGAATGTCCATCTGTGTATATGTGTAGGGTGGGAAAAAATGACTATACACACACCTGACATCTTTATCTAACTTAAAACAACATCATTTTTCATTTTCTCATGTGGCCATGAGGTGCCTGTTGTGTGTTATAGCAGCTGTTTCATTACTGCTGACCTGATGGCTGATATTCTGGGAGAGAAATGGGATATTGTGCCACTTCCACCTGGAAAACATGTCTACATGTTGGTATATGAAGGTCGGACCTGGCAGAGCAGGTAGTGAAATGAGGGGTGGCCTTTGCATGTGCATGCACTGGATTTGTTGCCATGGTTACAGCACACTGCCTCACCAAAACTAAATTACGAACATCAACACATTTACACGTTTGCGTGGGCCGACTGTAGAAAAACTATGATACACTTAGAGCACAGACTCATTCAGTAACAGCTTTTTCTGTGCTCTGTTTTTAACCACCGCTTGTTGTGTTTTTGATGGAACGTGAAGTAAACAGTGAAGGGATGAAGACTGAGACTGAGAAGAACATTGATAGTATTCATCTACTTGTTTTAATCAGTTTGATTGAAATAAGTCATTTATAAGATGTTAAATGCTGAACAAGGTTACAGAGAGAACCACAGTATGCCTTTGAAATGACTTATGATGACTCCTTATTCACGACTAAATACCTCTAATGATCTCTTCATGCCGTAACTTACAAAGTTGATGGGCTCCCAGTGAAATGCAATGTGACTATCCAAGGAGGTCAGATAACTATCCAATAAAAGCAGGGAATAATGGAATATGCGGAACATTATGCAGGTAGCACAAGATAATGTCACTATCAGTGAGACTGCAATGATTATCTAAATTACTGATAAATCTAGTGACACTTTTTTCTGATGAATGAATCATTTAGTATGTAAAATGTCAAAATTTAAGGCAAAAATGCCATTGGTTTTTTTTGGATTTTTTTCTTTTTGCCATTTTTGGCTTTATTTTAAAGTGACAGTAAAGATATCAAACTGCATCTGTTATGCTGTGCATCTTAACAAATGCAACGATAAACGACAGTATGGCTCTTAAGCATAATTAACTGCAGAACAAAGACAAAGATGTAATGACTGGATACAATGATGAGAGAAACAGAAACAGAAATAATGATTTGAAGCTTGAATGATTTGAAGCTTAAGTACCAAGCTGAATCTATAGATCAGGGCCACCCAATTTGGGTTTTAACTTTATTTTGGCCCGCCATGTCATTTGACAAGCTAATGCTTAGTCTCCTCTTATTTTGAAAGTGCTGTAAAATCCTAACCGTAATGACTACGAAATGTAAATTTTGTGCAGCTAAAAAGTACAAACGGTAATCTGAGTTTCATGGCAATGTACAGCATAGTGCTGTTAAATTTTCCTATTCAATTACGTTCCTATTCAAGACATCTGTGAGCAAATCATGGATAAAGCAAGTGGATTTTCTGCCTTTTCCATTGCTTGCGATGAGAGCACTGATATATCCGATTCTGCACAGATGTCTGTGCTTTTGCGTGGAGTCAGCGAAGATTTTGAAGTCTCACAGGAGCTGGCTGGCATTAATACAAGGTCTGTAATATGGGGGCATTTTGTAATGATGTGTAACTTTGCTCAGTGTAAACTTAATATCCAATACTGATTTGTTATTCAGTTTTGTCACTATGATGTTTAACTTTATATATTTAATTTTCTATAAAATATAATATATTTTAATGTAATGTAATTTCACATAACATCAACATTTATTTTTGGCCCACAGTCCTCCATCCAGATTCATTTTTGGCCCTTCATAGGAAAGAATTTGGGCACATCTACTATAAATAAACAAACGGATGATAGATAGATGATAAAAAAACAGAATGAATGAGTGCTATTAAGATAATATCTATTTCTAAACTTACATTTCTGTCTCAAGCCGAATGTAGTTCATAATCTAGAGGTATAATGTTTTGTTAATGCCATTCAAATCATTTGCAGCCTGACTCCTGTACTGAACATTTAGGAATTACTGCCAAATTAATGGCACATTAATTCAGTCTGGATCCAACCAAATTAGGTCTCCCACAAGAACTTTTAAACAAACTAGAGCAATTAAAAAAACGCGCATGACCATTTTATTTTTATACTATCTGGAAAGAAAGAGAAAGAGAAAGAGAAAGAGAAAGAGAGAGAGAGAGAGAGAGAGAGAGAGAGAGAGAGAGAGAGAAGTTCTTACATAGTTTTAATATTCCACCGTGAGACAAACGCATTTCAAACACACACTGACAGACAGGCATCCAGGCCATCTTTCTCAATCCTGCTCTGAGCTACAAATGCTGGCAATACTGATGTTTTTAGGTATGTGATAGCACAGTACCAAGATGCAGAATTAATATTTTTTATCATTATTGATTTATTTTGATTGGATGGAAATTGGCCATTACCAAGTAGCATAAACTCTGATGTCACTCTTTGTCTCTCACCATTATCTGCCAAACAGAAATGGCATTAAAGCGAGCTTGAATGCTGTTGCATTTAAAATTTTCACATTAACTTCACACTGTTTTACATCCCTTTCCAGTGTTTGTTATAATTTAGCGTGATGCTTCGCTGAGGAATGTTCATGGGGAATGGGATCACACCGCCTTTGGGGAATGGTATCATGTCATCTCTGTTTTGGTTAATTTCAGAAGTAAAAAGAAAAGTTTAAACCTACATGAATTGATTTTTGGGCCACTTGGGGGAACCACAAGTAGCTGTACTTATCATAACCCTTTAAAGTTGTTACAGCTTACTTGTTAGCAAACACTATTTCGACATCCAGCAGACACAAAGCAACATTAGCATTCATTTGGAGTTAAGTTTCTGACCAGCTGACAAATGCAAGTCCAATATTCACTCACATCTTAGCTCTGTTTTTGGTCTCCACCAACTCCTGAGGGAAATATCTGGTAATTTGAAATGCAGTCTCTCTATTGAGTATTGAACATTAACAGACACTTTTAAGAAATTA
This sequence comes from Macquaria ambigua, assembly GCA_008360985.2. Classification (NCBI taxonomy): domain Eukaryota; kingdom Metazoa; phylum Chordata; class Actinopteri; order Centrarchiformes; family Percichthyidae; genus Macquaria; species Macquaria ambigua. Next base: position 123,374 of record VMKM01000160.1, on the reverse strand, counting down.
ATTATTAGGCAAATTAATTTGTAAGGAGAGGAGTTTGGACAAGTACTAGCTTAAATTATGAGGAGCAGCTACTGTATGACTTTTTCCTGAAGGCATTAATAATTGAGAAAATAGTTCAAACAACCTCTAAAAACTCTGAAAAAGATTAAATCTGAGATTTACTCAAAATAAACTAATGTTAGTTCTAATAAACATTCAGGTAACAATCAGGTGGTGCTTACTGATTTTTTTATCTTGATAAACTAAAGAGAGTAAACGTACACCAGCTAATTAGAGGTTTTAAGATTAATGTTCTCTCAGCGGTAAAGTTCAACTTTTAATCACTTGGAAAAGATTGTATTTATAAGACTGTTGGCTGTTCTTTTGAGAATATGACATGAAGGATTTATTTATTTTTCACAGTGGGGTAAACAGGAAGAATAATACATCTATCGAAACTTTCATTTTAAGCTGTTTTGACAGAAGCCAACCTTTGCTTGGCTAAACATCACCATCTGTTACCTCTGTGTTAACTTTTTGTTCATGTAAACATCTCTAAAATGTCTCAACTAGCAGTAAGCATCGACTTGTTTTACATTCAAATATGATGGTAAAAAATGATCACTGAAAGCATTTTGGTGCCTGCTGTTTTTGCAGAATGATCAGATGATAAAAAATGTATTAAGGGTATCATTCAGTATGAATATAACCATGGCAACCAGGCAGAGAGGAATGGAGACGAGACTGGTTCATCTTTGCAAGCTAGAATCACTGAGCTTTTATAAAGCATTTTAACTTCATTCACCATCATTCAATATACTCAATACACTCATAATGTCTGAGGACTTCCCACTGCAAATACACGCACTTTAGGAAACTCAGATTTTACAGGGTTTACATGGCAAAGAAATGAGTCTTTGACAGCATAAATGTAGTCATGTTAATAGATTATTTGTAGCGCCTTTAACCTGAAAAACCACCATGACATGACACTAACTAAATCCCATCGCCAACACAGTACTACTCCTGGCAATGCAATTGCTGCCCTTATGTAGGTACAAGTATACCACATTGTGTAAGTGCACATTGTTTTGCCTTTTCATTGGCCCACATGGAACCTATTAAGGGGTTCCCTGTGACCCATGCCAAAGATTCGTTCCAATTTCTAACCACTAAAGGGTTTTTGAGAGTTTTGCTTACACACTTGAATGGTTTAGGTCTGGTTTACTGTGTAAAGTGGGCCTGTAAAGCCACACTAATTAACTTGATATTAAAACTGGCTATATTCATTATAACCTGTACACCTGCTTATGACTTGCAGTACAACAGATGTATGCTGTATCACTTGGTCAGTGCTATGATATGTAAGCGGTCAAACTATTGTATATTTTATGAATTTCTTAATGTGTTTTTTGGGGGGGGGGGTTGCTAGCTATGCCAGGAATCAACTGGGAGCCAAATCGATGAGTGACCTTGAATGTTACATGGAGCTTCAACTGATGCATCAGAGCCACTGATCATAAATGCTATTGAATGTATTGAATGTACATTGCTGCCGAGACCTTTCAAACAGTAATGCTTCAGTGCTGATGCACTCCACTGGGTAGATTTTCAAACCATTCACCAGCTGCTGATGTAGGTGATGTATGCTAATTGCTCCTCCAAAAATGTCAGGTGAGAGAGAGGGGACTGGCTCCTTCAACAATGGAGCTGCCAAATTTCTGGAAGTTTAACAAATACCTCTCCATACAGCAGGTGTTCTGTGATGAAGTGGCAACACTCAGACTGACGCCTAGTCGTCACCGCTGAACTACTCAAAAGACAGATATTTGTACGACAATAGATTTATTTTATCTGTGAAGTCCTCGCCCACCACTGCAGAGACCCAGAAGCAGTACCTCCGGCTTGGTCGTGTGTTCCCTTTGAACAGAATTATTCGTGTTCATGGGTGCAAAGCCACCGAAGGTTGTTGCTGCTGCTCCTGTTCTGATGACACAATTTTGTCACATTGTTTTAGAAAATCCAATGTCGACCAACCAGTCTGATGGCCAGAAGGGGGTGCTAGTCTGTTACTATTCCTAATTTACCCTCTATTGGAATTAATGACTTCCAGTCCCCATCCTGGCATCTTATACCAGGACAAGCACAGGTGTAATTAATACAATTAAAGCCGGTTTCAGGGCACCTAATGGAACTGACGCCTCATTAACAAAATTAGTTCCACCTGTGTTTTACCCGCTACTGAAGAGGGTGCTTTCATGTGCACATACAGTCTGTGTACAAGAGTCTATGATCAACAGCATTTCATTTGAGTTACAACTTCTGCAGAATATGGGATTTTGAGTGTGTGACTAGATAGATGACTGTAATATACCCGCCCAGTCACCTGTCTCCCTCCGGACCAAGCTGGCTGCTAGGAAAGCATGCACAGACAACCAGAGGACATGTGAGGGGACAGAGAGAGATCATTTTTGTTCTCTTCTTCAGCAAGTTTTGATTGTACCACTGAATAAGTTCAGGTAACAATGAATACAGGGATGTTTGTGGAGAGGTTCATAAATCAAATCTGGTCACGCTGACATTTCATGTGGCCCACTGCCCTTTAAAGTGTTCTGACATCTTCTCCAACTGCAATTACTTACTCGAGCCTATTTTCAGAGTGAGCAGATAATCATCTCCTGAGGGAACATTGTTTAAACAAATCTGGAAAGCTCCTCTTTCATTATGTTGTTGACACCCAGGACCTACAGCTGGTATATTAGAGTGGAAAGAAGCATCTCAATAAAGTGTTCAGTTAGTGCACACTGTGTAAAATATTGTTCAAGTTTTTCTTAGTATTTTAGTATTTATGTTTTGGACTGTTGGCCGAACAGCTGACAATTTGAAGAAGTCAACTTGGACTTAGGATTTTTCACTATTTTCTAAAGTTTATAGTCAATTAACAGATTAGTTGCAAAAATAACAGATTAATCGATCAGGAAAGTAAATCATTAGTTGCACCTCTTCAGGCTTTATCTAATTGAAAGATATTTATCTAATTGAAAGATATTTGCACTTGTGTGAATGTAGTCAGGATTATGCTTTGATTTAACATAATTACATGATGGTTCCCTTTTCAGCTCAATGTATTTTCTGAGTCTAAATTATAAAAGATGTTTCCATTTAAATTTGGCCTGATATTTTTTCCAGGTAATTGCATGGATTTATAAATATCTTGAGCAAAGCCTTGTTTCGCCCGTATTCTCTGCCTCCACCATCTATTATCTCTACCTCTCATCCTTTATCTCGCCATCACTCTCAACCCTCCATCAAACTGACAAGGTTTTTGAGTGTTTTTGCAAAACCAATTAAGAGGTCAAGGTCAGACCAAGTTACATCCGGCACCTCCTACGTCAACTGGCTTTGTTGTCAAGTGTAACTAATGTGAGTGGTTTGATGTTGACACAGGTAACATCTTGATGAGTCTTGGCCCTAACAAGACGTTTCTGTATGATGAGGCACTCTTGCACTCTTCACCTACCGTATGGGAAAGGTTGAGTGGATATATGAAAAGACGAGAAGAGAAAGAGATAAAAGAAGCGTCCTAAATTATAAATGGGGCTGATAATGGAAATGTGATTGGAAAATGAAAGATGGGGAAGGATCAGGTTTGTCATTTGCACCGCACAGAAGATGAGGATTGAGAATGGACTTTGGAATGAACTATTATTTTGCATAATATTTGTGAGCTGCGATAAATATGTCAGTTAATTAAACATAGCTCTTATCTAAAACTTCCATTATCACTTCACAGACTACAGGGAAAACGGCTGGATAACAACTGCAGGTATCACAAAGTCGACAGATAAATTTTCTCCTACTGCGGCAACAGAAAATGCAGAACATATTCTAAATTACTTCAAAATTACATAAAAGGGCTGAGGGCTTTATCTCAATTCACTCTCTTCCAGACACACAATCTAGCACTATGATGATAAACTGTGGAGAAGTTGCAATGAATAGGCAGAAACCTCTGCAGAACCACCAAAAGCAACATTTCAAAATGTGTCACAGAAAAGAGAGATTATCATTATCAGTATGTATTAAAAAAAAAATCACAATACATTTGCTTTCTTTTTGTGTTCACTGTTTTGGTTTTATGTACTGCGCTGAATGGTTAAGTACCACCATCACGTGGCAGACAAAGTTAGCTATTAGCTATCGAGGAAAGTCAAACATCTAGCGGGCTAAAGGCTTAGAGTCATAAGGTAGATTTATAGTTTTGCGTTAATGAGTTAGAGCCTACACAACATAGCCAAGCGGTGGTCCGCAGGTTTTCAAACTGTGAGGCGCACCTTCCCAGGGTGGCGTGGGAAAACTGAAGGGGGGAGGGCAAAGATACAGCATGAAGTGAGAGGGACCTGGTGGAGGTGCATGCTGGTGTTCTAAACCCAACAGGAAGTTAGTTATTGTTGTTTGGCTGCTGATTTGGCCCGCTTACCAACATCGTCGTAGTGGCTGTGACTCACAGCTCATGGAGGCAATTATGGTACTTTAGAACCCATAGCGCCCGACTTCCCGTAATTATTTGCTAACACTCTTCTTCTTGGGGTCATAATTCAGTGAAATCTGAACACACAGACATGACACACATATTTTGAGATTCAGTGTGATTTACACTTTCTGATGACATCAATATCTCCATCGCGAATACATGTCCATAAATCTACGGAAACTGCATTCCTAAGTCTAGAGCATGATTATCCACCAAACCACAAGTCAGAGAAAGAAGTGACAAAAAACATTAACATTAACCTTTTCACTATCCATATATATATTTACATGACTACGTCTCAGAATGTCCCATCACCAGGGTTCATATATTCCTGGATCACTTGACACTCTCTATCCATTCATATACAGCACATACATTTACTGTGTGGAAGCATATGGAGAAACCACATGGAGAAAAACCGACGCTGAACTAAAAATCAAAAACGACAGTACACCTTGGGTATCAATGGCAGCACCGCCGTTACCCCATTGCACAAAGTATAAACCCAGCTTTATACATTTGTTTGTGAAAGTCAGCTTGTTTTGGAGTTTGTCTGCCCCCTAGTGACTAGCAATCACTTAAGTCAGCTTTAAAGAGAAAGAAAAATGTTTTCCAAGGATTAATTACTTTCTATGTGTATAAATATATCGACTGCATTTAATTTTGTCACTTTGTGTGGTGAAAAAAACACAAATCCTGCTTAGAATTAGAACACAACATGGACTTCAGACACATAGTAATATGTGTGTGCGTTAATCCTGTAATGGACATGTCCAGGATGTTTCCCTGCCTTTTACACAATGCATGCTGGGAGGGATAGACTGTAGTGACCCTACATAAGCAGGGGGCAATTGTTTAATGTAAAATACAAATCATTCTGAATGGTTCTATTGTGCTACAACGTTTTCATAAAAAAAAAAATTAAAAACTGTTTGTGTAAAATGCATTTACACTCTTACAGGATGTCATAAACCACCATCCTGCCTCAGGAAGTATTCAGAACTCACTTCCCACTACATGAAGCACAGACACATGTACACACACATTGTCTCATTCACAGACCCTAAATCACACACACACACACACACACACACAAGACCTGAAAGCCGTGCCTCAGCTCATTAGTCCGCTGTGAGCCTGAGCCAAGCCGCCTCATTAAGAAAAATCCTTAAATCGCCTCTGATATTCTCTGAGTAGAGGTCGCTCTTTTGTGCCGCTACCAAAAATAATCTTTATCAGGGGATTTAATAGACATTGTTCATTTTCTTCACACAGAAGAACTCGCCAATAACTCACAGTTGTGTAATCTATAAAGGTGCAAAATCTAAATCAAAGTAAAAACTGTATCCTAGTGGGACTGCAGTGAGGATCCATTTCTTGCTAGTTCAGCACATAAACACACATGCATTTATTGAGGACTTAGTGGTTTTCAGCAGAGACATGACTAACAGCACTTAAATATATTCTTTCAGTTTGTGGGTAGTTGTGAAGTTGTCATCTCTGGATGGACAGTCTCACCCTGAGCCCTTCCCTCTGTCATGAGAGGTGACTCATGTCTGTGAAGCACTATTATTATCGTCTGCCAGGGAAGGGAATTAGAGATAAGCTACAGTGGAGGCTGATTTAAAGGGGGGTTCAAAGGAAATAAGTTTGAAAAAAATAAAAGTATATCCTCATTTAGCATTTTTAGGTGAAAATGTGTGACAGGGAAATTGAAACTGCCCCTTAAGATACTTTTAAATGTCAAATTCCCCTCTGATTACCTGTCACATGATGGTAATTAGATATCACTAATGTGACAGATAATAGCTATGGTGCTACATGTGCTGGAATAACAATGATTTATGATGGTAAGCAATAATAATAATACTCAAAATCAACCTGGACCTAGTGTAATAATACTAAACTTAACTGCAACATTTCTACATTCACTTCTCAGGGCAGAAAATTGGTGCACGGCACTCTGAGGGCTTAAACTTCTTCAGTGACTGTACTTCACCTTAGGCTGCATTGCTTTGCATTCACAGTAGTCTTACCACTCCTATGCAGCCAGGACCGGAAAATACACAAGTGAGAACAGCTAGCCTCCTCCTCAATAACTTAATACTTTCTGATTACTGTACGATAGTTGGAATAGACTTGTTTGTGATAAGGGATGCGCCTTAATTGGTTTTTACTGATCCCAAACCCAATTCCAACTTCTTTAAACAATCAAAAAGGCTCAAGGGTAATTTTCCGCTGGTGATGGAGCGTCCCTATCCTGTTTTAGTCCCCCCACTTTTACAGTTTCAGTTTGATTGATCTGTGCATCCTGGGCAATGTAAACCTGGTGGTGTTTAATGTATAGTACATTTACATTATATAATATATATCAATACAATATGTATATGCGTGTGTATTTGTGTACACACTGTCCAGCACTGATGATCCTCACTTCCTGAGATGTTGCATCATAGATTTATGCAACATAAGTTTTTGTTCCTGGTTCTAGCTCTGATAAAGATGTGCCATTCAGTCAGTCGGTTACACAGAGAGCTCTTGTATGGTGTATGTATGTAGTATGGCGCAACATGGTGTAATCAGTGTTTTCTTAGAACACAGTGAGTGGCGAGAGAAGAGTTTCCTATGGAGCTGTCAAGTTTTCTTTTTAGCCCTGTGCCGAAATGTGTCTTAAAGTATCAGCCCAGTCTGACACAAGAAAGCTCTTTATGTCTGGAAGCGGCTCAACAAAATGTTCATCAACTTTGTTCTTCTCCACATAATTTGTTTCTGACTGTCCATCTCTAGTCCTCACTGACACGTAACCATTAGCTGTTACATAAATCAGAAGTAATCTGGTTGATTTTGCACTTTGTGTCCTGAACAACATCGTTGGCAACGACTGACTCATTACTTACTTACTCATTCTGCAAGAGAAAAGGGAACAGGCTTTTTAGATCCCCCAAGAATCCATGATGAAAAAAAAAAAAGCAATCTGTGAACCCATTAAAAGATTTTGATGCACCCCTTTCATGCTTCAGTGGCTACCATCAAGTGACTCATCTTCTCTTTGCCAGAACAAGTCGGTATATCTTCTCATACACAAACGAGACAAATACAACCATTATGTCATCTACATTATGTCTTCAGCTCAACCTTAAAGTAAAAAGTCAACAAGCAGAAACCTCCTGCATGTTCTCCCTGCTTTCTGTAAACGGCCACTTGGAACTAGCAAGAATATTTTGTCATATTATCTTCATTTAGTGATTTTGTTAGTCTCTGTCCTAAGGTAGGCACTGAAATAATATCACGATGGGGGGGTAAATAATGGCGTGGCAGTGCAGACTTGAAAAATTACAGTAATTATGTGCTGATCAGCTGTGGGACTCTCAGAGGATCTTCAGACAGCAGGGAAAATGTTGCTCGAAATACAGGATTCCTGTATCAAAAGGGCTGTAATTGAGATGCTTTATCCCAGTGTGTTAAAAGAATAGTTCGTCATTTTGGGAAATTCGCTTATTCGCGAGTTAGATGATAAGATTGATACCACTCTCATGTCTGTATGTTAAATATGAAGCTACAACCAGCAGCCGGTTAGCTTAGCTTAGCACATAGACTGGAAACAGGAGAAAACAGCAGCTTGGCTTTGTCCACAGGTAAGAAAATCCACCTACCCACACCTCTAAAGCTCACTAATTAACACATTATCTCTTATTTGTTTAATCAGCACAACAACCTAAGTGTAAAACTGACACCTTGTGGTTTTACAGGGAGTTATGCGTCACTATTTCTCAGCCAGGAGCAGTGACTTCCTCAAGTCTCCGCTGGTTGCCTGGTAACTTCACGGTGATGACAAGACACCAGGAAGTAACTGCACCTGCCCAAGAAACAGTCCCGTGCATAAACGCCCATACTTAATCCGTGTGATTGAATTCCTCTGGACACCTTGTAAAATACTGACATTGTCTACAGACATCAGCAACATCAGACCATGTCTGCTGTTAGCTCAACGACACATCAACGTGACTTTTTAATTGAATCATTGTTGTTTTTTTTCTGGTCAGCCCAGATGCTAAAAGAAGGTCTTGTACTCGCCATGCTAGACAGATTTAATCATACCAGTGACCTAATTCAGAATGTCAGATCACATTAATAATTGACACCTGGCAGATTTAGGATTGAAGTGGACCATGAAAACAAGTCTAGGGAGAAACATACCCAGAGAGATACTGTATATTGTGATAAGACCAGTTTGGAGTCGCCACTTAACCTCACCTGCATATCTTTGGCCCTAAATCCTGATGATACATACATACATACATACATACCTGAAAATTACATCAGACATAAACATACTATAGACTCATAAACTCACATTTAAGGTGTTTAGTTTAAGATTGTTATACACCATTCTGTAGCACCTATTTTGTTATTTGTTATCAATTTCTAATCTTGTTAATTGACTATTCTGGGTGAGATGGTTGAAATCATTATCACAATATTAATATTTTTGATATATATCATGATATGGCAAATGGGTTCAAAAATTGTTTAAAATGTATAAAACGGTTCCACTGTTATGCTTTACATGAGAGCAAACTTCTCATATTCATTTGGTCAACAGAAATGTGTTGAATGATCACATGATAAGATCATATCATGACAATATCGTTCTGATAAACACTAACATTGAATTCATCCATCTTCAGGTTATCAAAACTTAACAACTAGCCATCCTGCAGCTCTTCAGCAATTAGCTGGATCCTGCCCTCTATTAACAGCTTGTCACAGCACGAGGACACCTGTCCAACTCCAACTCCAACCCCACCGACCCCACCCCTCACACACACACACACACACACACACACACACACACACACACACACACACACACAGGCATCCTTGAGTTTTAGATGGTAATCCAGGTCAGTTGTCAGCTGAGTTGTGTGCACGTTTAAACGATAAGAAGGAGAAAAACAAATCATGAGTATGTTGACGGCAAGCAAAGACAGCTGAAATGGATAAGAGGGGAAGTGAGAATGTGGTAGTGAGTGGGAGGGTGTGTGTTTGTTGTTTGTGTGTGTGTGTGTGTGTGTGTGTGTGTGTGCGTGTGCGTACATGTAGGAGTGAAAGGCAGAAGAAGGAAGAAGGGAATGTGTGTTTTTTCCAGCTCCAGAATCTTTGCTTTTTTTCACTGTTGTCGGCAGACAAACAGGAACTGTTTTGCTGCAGATTTCTCTGTAAGAACAGACTGATTTTGTGTATTTAAGAGAGGTGCTGAAGTGTAACCCTGTTAATGTTTAGTCATAGTCCACAGGTTTGATATATTGAATTAAGCTTTCCAGGCAAAATGCCAGCTCAAAGCTCTGAGAAGATATCTGAGTTGTCCAAGTATATGCACACTTGTGTTGGCTAATTAATGACACAGTTACCGGCTGTGTTTCAGTATGACTGTCAGAAACATGAGCATTGAAATGGCCTCTTTTCTGTGCTATAGCTAATATGATATGCACAGGCCCCTGTCCTGCTATCTGGAGGAACTCTAGGGGATAGTTTATGATATGATTTTATGCTTGGTCAAGGCTAACTTATTTCTACTTGCACCTGCACTGTTAACTTAATTTTTCCCTTTTATTCATATTTCCACGACAGCATAATGTTGAGCTGCTTGGTCATTGATCAGATCATGTTTTAACGTAGGTGGTCTGTGGATGTGCTAAATTTTCCCTCTAAAACTGTGGAGATGTTTGCTGCAGAGATGATCTGCAGCAGCAAACATTCCTTTCAGTTTCTTAATATAACCTGAGGAGCAACCTCCAGCTGTCACCTACCTAATAAAAGCAGTTTCACTTCTCTGGCTGCCTTCTCTCCGTCCTCTCGGAGGTTTTTGTCAATCATCTTTGACCTCTCCGCGGCAGCCTTATCCTCGGCGCTCACGGTACAACCCATGGCTCCAAACGCAGGGGCGCACCGACCACTCGCTCAAAAAAATAAAGGCTTCAGTGCTGATGATCTCAGCGTGCCAGCCGATGCCAAGAGTAACGATGAAGCAGCTCCTGCGTCCAGCACTGTCTTCTAGAGAGGCAAAACAGCCGATTCCAGAGTTTTTACTCACGCGTAAAAAGTCAATGTTCCTGCCCTCTAGTTCAACTAGGAGCTCAAAGATGAAGCAGACGCACCCAAATCATTTGGCTTATTAGGCTGTTACCGCTGGTCCATGTCTAAGCGCTCAGAGCCTTCTGTCCTGCATCCATCTACACGCTGAGATGCCTGTGCTCGCTGCTCCGCTGCAGACTGTCTCACTTGTCTTGTCGGCCTGGTGAGCAGCGCGTCCCTCGGTCGCGCGACTGCTGCAGTCCTTGTCGTTGCCCAATTAGATCTCCTCAGGTATTCCTACGACAACTGGAAGCGGTCGAGCAGTCGCATCGACGTCACTTGGACAACTTGTCGCGATAGTCCAATTAAAACAGGTGCGCTCTCCACGGTAGCTCGTGTGGAACCAATTAGAGGTGAAGCCAGTGAGGCGTGATTTCAGGAGCGTGGTGTGCAGACTGCAGTGGGCGCTGTGCCAGCATCATTCCTCTGCATTTCTCATGGATGGAGCCTCTCAGACGACGAACACAACGTTATACAGCAGTCTGAAGGGTCCTCAGTGACTGACTCAACTATGCTGGAGCAGGTTTGTCTTTGCAAGGATGCAGGACGGGATGTTAAAATGGCTAATGGGTCTTTGTGTCACATGTTTATGAAATACCTTGGCACATACTCAGGCTGATAGAATAATTGGTTGACAGCGCCCCCAAATGGACATATATATATATATATATATATATATATATATTTTTTTTTTTTTTCCTGGTAGCTGAAAGTTATAGACATAATAAGTTAAAGAATAATAAGCCTACATATAGCACCTTTCATGCAAGAAATGCAGCTCAAAGTGCTTTACAAAAAGAAAAAAGCAAGACATTTAAACAACAGTTAAAATATTCAAATACACTTAAAAAAGGAGGGAAGTAAAATAATACACATTCAGAAATAGCATGAAATAAAAACACTGCAGTAACAACTGTTGGTTTCATCAGAAATGTCTCTCATCATTCAGCTATGGAAATGCAAACTCATTTAGTTTATTGTTTAATACTGAGCTACATTGGTTCACAGTAATCCTAAAGTAAGGTCATATTCTTAGTCTGGACATTTTTCCACTTTTAAAAGAGGAATATGCTGATAACATTTTAAATCTATTGAGTGAATGTGTTAAATTCAAAATGTTTGTATTGCTAATTCACCATTTGACCGTTGCTCACTCACATTCTGTTGCTGTTCTTATACGAGTGCTTACATGTAGCAGGAAATGTAGATTATAGTGCCCGAGGTGTCAGAGACACCCAAGCCTATTTGTCTTGTCTGCTATTTTGACCATAAGAAAATCTAAATGAATTAGTGTTGAAGTGTTACAGTAAAAAACTTGCAGTGTGTTGCCGTAACAAGGTCAGCAGTTCGGTTTTAGTGAGTTTTTTGTAAACACAGCTTAGCCTTGACAGATACGATAAGAACACAGACCAGGAAAAGATAAACTCTTTCTTTAAGCTATATACAAAAATAAGTGTGTGTGTTTGGGGATGCAGATATTCCGACACTGATCAAATGTGTAAAGGTCTATTAAAATATATTAAATGGCATTCAAATGAATAGACACAAAACACACAAAAAAATCCAAATTATTGGAGTTGACACAGTGAGTGGAAACACATGCTGCTTAAATAAGAATTAGCTTCAGTTAAGGGGAAATGACGACAACAGAGACGATGTAAAAACATCTACAATTATTTTATTGCCAAACTAAAACTGTCCCTGCTATTTACACTTTACAAGCTACTGTAAATATGCATCACAAATATAAAAGGTTTACATTTATATACATTATTTATATAAAGCCACGTCTTATTCACCAAAATTCATATACCTCATTGTTATTTTATAGTCGTGTCATTTCCATAGATTTATGTTTTGAACAACAGCTATAATAATATGTCACAAAGATTTGTTTAGGTACATGAAAAATGCATATTTGATATACTGCGTCTGGCATTAAAACTGTGGTAACTGTTTAAAAGCTAAAGGCATTTCAAAGCAGTAGGTAGTCAGTTGTTATTTTGGCATGATCCCTTAAAGTGAAGAAAAAACTCTGTTCACTAACTATGACAAAACTAAACCTTCATTTACACCACAACAACCAGTGCAAATGCGTGTGGAAAAGCAAGGGACGGAGGTTGATACGTGCTCTAAATATTTCCTCTGCTGTTCATAATTTATCTGTAAAAATCAGAAATCAAAACTGCTAAACACAAAATAGAGTAATATATAAATAAAATGAGAGAAGGGATGATATATATGCAGGGCTTTGCCTGAGAGTTGGGTAAGAGCAGCAAGTATTTGTTATAGTATAAACCTAGAGTTTTTTTTCCAGGTTTAAAATTGTGTACATGTTAATTTGTGATCTATATAATATAGTGATCCTGTAATCTGTAAAAAGTGAATTTATATGCAGGTTGTCTGCGTTATTGTGGGACACAAAATTCACCTGAACAATTACCGATCCATCCACATCCCTAAATTAAGCTCAAAATGAATGCGTCATCACTGACAGAACATCACGGCAGTAATGTTTGAAACATTATTTCATGTAGCATCTTTTAAGAAGGGCTACATGATACTAATGTAACACTATAATAACTATAGCACAGAATAGGACTTCAATACACTTCACTATAAGATGCCAAATGTACAGTGTTACAATAACATCTATGTATGACAAGTGTCAGCAGGAAAATCTCTGTTACTGTGCAGTTCACTACACCAACTACAGGACAGACTGGACATAACAGCTTGCAAAACATTAACCTCAAGTTTAAATAGTCAACAAGGGTGAAAGCAGATCAAAATACTACAAACCAATATAGCGAAGACGTTACGACAGAATCAAAAAAGCATAATACATTTTAAAATTAATAAAATTAACTTGTTAAACTCTGCCAGACCCACCAGCGGGTTTATGTTTACAAATCCATGTTGCTTGACCAGGCGTTGTTGGGTGGGTTCACCTAAATTATAAAAAAGTAAACCTAACTTGTGGTGTCTAGCAAAGATAGTGTTTGGTTTTATATGCAAAGGTTTTGTGATATGTACGTTGCTTAGGTGTCCACATACCTTTGTCCATATAGTGTATCTAAGAAGAACCTGGGCAACCAAAATTATCTGCATGGCTAGATACCATATTTCCTCACTTACTAGAGGAAAGTGGAGTCTGTGCTGGCTGTAAGGCTACGGGTTTAATAAACCAGATATAAAGTGTTAATTAGTGAGCTTTCGAGGTGCTGGTAGGCTGATCTTTTTTTAACATCTGGGCAGAGCCCTGCTAGCTGTTTCCCACTGCTTCCAGTCTTTATGCTAAGCTAAGCTAGCTGTCTCCTGGCCGCAAGAAAGTGAATAAGGGTATTTCCCAAATCATGAAACTATTCCTTTCATTTGAGTTTCCAGAGCAGCCTTGAAAAACATGGCATCTTGGGTTTGTGTTAAAACATGTAGATATGTGATATTATCATACAGTGTGGAAAACGTGATTTCTGATGAGGAGTTTAAAGGGGGTATCGAGAATTTAAGAAATGAATGACTGTACTTGGTTCATACTGATACATATATTACACTGTATGTGCTAAACGTTTTACAAAGGCAGCTATCAAATCCTAAAATCAAGCTCTTTGTATTTTTATCAAGCATTTAACATACTATCAGTCGTAACACCTTCCGTCAGCTATATACTGTAAGCTAAAACAAAAAACTGATATCAAACATAATGTATTTAGATCATTAACTTCATCATATACAGTAGTTAAATATAGTCCATTTGAAATTATGACCTAGATATAGTAGCTAAATAAATATACACTCCTGTTTTTACTGCAAGTTTTTTGTGTTGTACCAAATGCTTAAAGGCACCAGGGTTTCTGTATGATACACCACATAACAACTCTCACAGATCATGAAATGAAATGTCACCTGCACTAAGGACTTAAATTCCTTTATTAAACCATGATGAATAGTTCAAAGTGCTGCTGGTTCTGGATGAGATCATCCGGCTGTCTGACTGTCTTTTGTGCGTCTCGTGGAAAATAACTAATATTTGTGTAAAAGTTATTTAACGATTCCTTGTGTATATGTTGATGCCTTCCCGTCTTCAACCTAACAGACAATCACGCCTTCTTTTTCTGTACAGTACCAGCTGCAGTTGTTGTGTGTAAATAAAGAGGAAGCAATAAGAAAAGGACCATTTCACCATCATGGATGGACTTAGTCGCACTAACAGATGGTAATAAAAAAACACCCTGTTCAGTCCTGATTATTCATAAAAATTGCATTAACATTGCACTATGTTAATTGAATTATAGAATCTCATTATGAAAGGATTTTGTTCAGATATGTGTTAAGTTACAGGCAAAAAGTTAATTTAACTCGATCAATACCAGTGTGATTCCAACCAACATACTATACTGTATATTTTGTACTGTTACAAACCCCAGGCTCTGTGCTGGGCAGCCCTGTAGTGTGTTCCCACTGAGGTGATAGGGCTCCCTTTACAATGACCAGTTCTTTCCCCCTTTCCAAAGCTCACACACACACACAATGAAGCAGCGTCTAATGGCCTCCGGCAGCAAGGCCGCCCCCTGTTGTCCAGTCGATGAATATGAAGCTCAGACTCATTACCATGAAGGAGACACCCAAAGCAGCAAAACAGGTAGCCTAAGAATGAGGGGGGAAAAAACTTAATGATCAAGAACTCTGGTATGCAGAATAAACCACGACAAAAGCCTGTATCACACAGGATAATCGCCAAATTAGCATAAGGGGGAAAGATTTCAAGGCCTCACCAGTATCTTAGGCGTAGAGTTCATGGGTTCATCATCTTTGGGAACGATGCGGATGTAAAAGACAGCAGGGAAGATGAAAATGAGGCAGGGAGCCGACGTGGCACCTGTAAAGAGAAAAAGAAAGAGCTGGTTAAAAACAAAGCATACAGCAGACAGACACAGAGAGTGTTATTAAACGCAGTGACATTAAGACGAAAGATATAGTTTTCATTTATTTTATCTGACAAACGTATTAAAAGGTGCAGATCTGTTTGCAACAATATTTTCAGCGTCCTCGTGCATCATGTGTTTAACTTGCTTCAGAAACCATATGACAATGGTGGATATCAATCAAAATACATTTCTACGGGTAAAAACATTCCTAAATGTGGATCATCATATTTATGGCTCAATCTTGGAGATATCAATACAGAATACTTAAAATCTCAAGCTGACCTCAGACTCAAGGATATCGATCTTTGGGATTGATTGGAATGATGAGGTCTTAGATGTGGTGGTCATAATCTGACAATTTCAAAAAAATATTTACGTGATTGTGTCTCAAGTGTACTTTACGTTTAACAGGAGATTCAGGGTGACAACGAGTATCATTACATATTAGTTTGTCCCAGTTTGGTGATGAGAGAAACAGATTAGTTAAAGGATACTATATAGTTAATCCAAACACTGTTAAATTTGAAAAATGATTCCAGACCATCAATCTTGCCGTGCTTAATGGGTTTGTTTGTTCATTTATTTAGTTACCTATTAGTTTTTTTTTTTATTGCATTGTATTTGCCCATAACTGGGCAACAAGTGTCGCTGTCCACTTACTTTATTTCTGTTTCTTTTACGTTTTTTATGTGTAACTACGTCTATATATCTTCTTCAGAGGTCATCGAGGAATAAAGAAAAGTCTAAAGCACCCAAAATATTTCATGAAGAGGACGCCGTTCAATACAGTTTACAGTATACAAAGGCTTTCTGTAACAATCACAGCTCAATAAGTTCGTCCTCTTCATTTTAAACACTGTACTGTAGCTTAACTTTTTATTTTAAAACAGATATATTTTACATATTATTATTGTTTATTTCTATTTTATGTTTAACATTCTTGACATGTAGTACTTCTACATGTACGTCTTTTATTGTGAACAGTTTGCACCAAAATACTAAAGCAAATTCCTTGTATGTTGAAAACCTGCTTGGCATTAAACCTGAATCTGATTCTGGGTCTGAAACAGCTGTGAGTAAAAACCAACAACAACAACAACAACAAAAAAAAATAAAAACCTCCAGAAGGCTTTGCTTTGCAAATTATATTTTCATTCAGATTTTTGTATGATTGCTTTTTTATTTGATTTTCACCTGTTTTTCAACTCAAAATTAACACAAATGAATTCCTGGATTGTGAGCCCTAAAAATATACAAATATAAAGGATGTTGCAAACAGCTCCATATATTGCGTCATCTGATTTCTTTTTCTGTTTCTGTACATTCACGTGTATTGAAGTGAGTTCTGTGCGTACTCATATGTACTTAGATGCATACACATGTTTGTCAAAGCAGAATCTGCCCTTGGAGGCCCTTTAACTTTAATGTTCTCAAACTTTCATCTCTAACATGTGCAACATGACCACCGAGGACAGAGCGTGACAATAATATTGACTCAGGTCATCAGTTTGTCCGTGAGCCAACATGCACTGGTCACGTTTTGTAGTTTTGCTTTTAATGTTTTTGTGTGTGTGTGTGTGTGTGTGTGTGTCGGGAACTAGAAAGCTTGAAACAGACAGACACTGCCATGTCAAACAGGAGGACTCAGTCTTTAAACAGAGACAGAATAAGTAACCCATAATCACGTCATACGTAGACTTGCACAAAACTTGTGTCACAGTGATGATGCTTTTTGGGAAATGCCTTGTACAGTTCTTTTTTTTAATGATTCATAGATAACTAACCAGAACATCACTATAATACCTTTGATACTATTTCAGCTTTATGTTCAGTGCTGTACTAACCAATGATGCCGAAGATGCCCAGAATGTTAGGAGCGAATATCACCAGCATGTTGATGAAGGTGAGCAGAATGAGAGCAATGGCAATGTGACGCAACCAGTTGAAAGACTTGGTGGGGAATAACATCTGCTGGATGGCTCTACGTACCTGTGGCCAGACACAGACAGAGGATTCAGTAAGGAAATAATACCACATTAGCCTATCCATTGAGCATCACAGGGAACAAATCAACAACAAACTCACAGGGAACAACACAATAGGGACGGTCAGCGTTACAGCTGTGAGGACAGCCACTCGCACACACAGGATCAGAGTGTCGTATGGGTCAATCCGGCTGTAAGTGTGCAGCAGTTCAGGCTCCACATTGCCTATAGAAATATAAAGAAAAAAAACCTTATTAATAAAGTTTTCTCACCATTCAGTAATAATGCCTTCTAGCACTGGACAGCACAAAGTCACCACAAGAGGGAGCTTGGGCTCTGCGTGTAGGAAGAGAAGCAAATACTGTACCAGGCTCTGTTTTTCTTCAGTACAGAAATACTAACCAGGAATACTGCATATCATTATATGGGGAATACAAAACACATATATTTGATCTATTTCCTGCCACTGTATTATGCCACAAAACATATTTGAGTATTTTTAAAAGATACATTCAGGCCAGATTTTTATGTAAAATTGTAAATATGTCTCATTATCTTAAATCACAAATCAGAGCTGCAATAGAAACGTCAGACCCCGTAGATTCCTCAATTTGGCTAAAATCCTTTCTAAAATGGTCACCAGTGGGAAAGTAAAAACATGTTTGTGAGTAAATTACAAACTTTATTTTGAGTAAGCACTTTTTTTCATAAGTGATTTCTGTATAATGGTGTCTTTAAAGCAGTAATGTTCTACTGCCAAATGGAATAATTTGCAAAGTTTTAACATTGCAAGATAAAGAAACCAGCAAAACAAAGGCTTTTGAATTCACCTTGAACTATTCTTTTTTTCCAAAAAGCATCTCTCAGCTCTACTGCCTCTAAGCCAAAGAAGCACTCCTTTTGCTTTACTGTGTATCTTTTGACATTTTATACACATTTGTATTTTTCCACTGATACTGTAAACACAAACAAAGTGCCAGGGACAACTGCTCTCACCTTTAAAGGTCAGGTAGCCAAAGAGAGCCGCCAGAAAGTACATGCTGTACATGACAAAGATGGAGATGTTGGACACCCTCTGCATCCTCTTCTTCGTTGGACTGAAATCAAAGAGTTGAAAGTTATGTGACTGCCAAATACTGCACTGACATGTTATCAAAACATTGCAGGTGACAGAAGCATGACTCACTTGCGGAGCTCGGTGTAGATGGGGAGGACCTCAGGGTGGCAAACAAAGGCGAAAGCCAAGATGGGAATGGTGTATGCTGTCTGTGAAGAACACATAAACTTGTGACTTTCTATTATTAGCAGTGCAACCGAGCATCCAAAAATAAGCGTGGGAACTCAGGCTAGCGAGTACACCTGGAAACATTTACGGCCTTAATGTTCGAAAACGATCCAGATAAGCAGACTTTATCTTCACCTCCGCTGCCTACCTGTGAGTTGATGGTGAACATGCGTGGGGAGCAGTGGGAGTCATCGTCCTCGTGAACCAGACCATTGTTGTACTCGTGGCCGTGGCTTGAGACATTCAGGCTGAGGTGGGCAGCAGTACTGTTGGCTGAGAACTCCTCGAATGGGCAGGGAATCTGAAACTTCTTATAGATAACCTGCAGAGAGAAAAAAGCGGGGGTATAATCAAAGAAAGGACGTGGGGATGTGTCAGTCAGTAAACAAAGGGCTCTCAACAATCACTGCCAAGCTCAAAAAAGCCATTTCACATCAGATTGGTGTGACTCAGCCTCTAAGCACTTAGGTCTTACTCTCAACCTTTGATGTGTCTAACCAGCTCTTATATTCGCCTTATCAAACATAACCACATGCCACTGAAAATAGAAGCGAGGGTGGGAATGAGGCGGAGGGGGGAAAGTGAGTAACAAGTGTGGCAAGATGGCATGCCATAACAAATGAGGCTCCTTGTGAAGAGTCACTGTGATGATGTGCTACTATGTGAGCTGGACCAACTTACAGCGCTCAGAAAAAACACCATGCAGCTGAGAGAAAATCCGCTGGTATAGCCGAGGTAACCTGAAAATAAAGCGAAAGAGACAGTTAATGTAACAGAGCCCTTAGATGGAAGTGATACATTTGGCCTTCGTGTGTTGTTTGGGACTACTCTAAGCTGTACTGGTTACACAAGAAGTCCACAAAGTTTACAGTCAGAAGGTTTCCTACTGTTCTGTAAATGAGGTTTCTGCAAAAAAAAAAAAAACCCACCCCAGTGTGACTATGAGACCATAAAGAGCATGTTTAAATCGTGTATTAATGAATAGCTCAGACTGGAGTAGAGGGTGTGATCATCTCAGGGAAAATGATGCCTAATTGGGCACCTGCTGTTTCCACTGCCAGTGGAGGGATAAAGACACACTAATTGCTTGACTTCAAGGTAACTCAAAATGTCATTATCTAAGTTGTCTTGAAGTCAAAAGAAAACATAATCTTAACTAACAAGTCCTAAAGATAGAAAGTGTTTCGTAAAAATAATTTGTCAAATGTACAGTATGTGTTGGGTAAGTAAATTGGAGTTAAATGTAAAGGCTTTGAAATACAGCAAAGAAGACGTGACTTTTTATCACATGTCTGCTACTTCAAATTAATTAACTAAAGTTTAAGGATCTAAAAGTCAGATGACAGATGACAGGATGATAAACAGAAAATGTTCCAGAGAGGCAGAGAGACTAATAGTCTGTTAATATTGGGAGGCAGGAACTACGGCCCAGGAACAAAAACTGGAACTTATGGAAGCTCATGTCCACCAGGAAAATAAAATGTAGACAAAATGTTATGCATGATCAAAAATAGAACACTCCTGTTAAGTCAAAATTATGAGCCTGGAAGTCTTTGTATCTCATAATTTTGACTTACTGTCTAATCATTTTGACTTACTGTCTAATCATTTTGACTTACCATGAGTATTTCTAACTTTTCATGTATTTTTTTTTTCTTATCTTGGCAGAAATGGGCTTCCATAGACTAGATCCTGGTGGTTTAAATGCAGGTGAAGATCCTGAGTTTCTAAAAAGTGTGTCTCCCGCTTGCAGCGTGAGCACATGACATAAGTCTAACAGTCACAGGCAGATACACAGATGATAGGCCCCATTCACACCAGTTGCAATAGCCTAATAGTTCTTTGTGGTAGATAAAAATGTCTCAGATGTTTTGGGTCGATGAAACAGACACCACAAAACAGGTCAGACGGTGTTAGTCCTACTCACCGAGCTGTTTCATTAAAGCCAGGGGCAGGATGATACTGGCAGAGACCATGATGACCAGGTAGTTTCCATTCAAGTACCACAGACTGTTTGGAGAAAAATCTAGTTTACTTTGGTGAGCTCAATATTTCAAACATTGGCACAGAGACACAGTACACAGAGAGACAGACAAAAATAGAGTGGAGAGTGTTAGGTGGTAAGACATTGGTTTAGACATGTAGTGAAACTGCTGGTACTGCATTTTCTAAAATCACGTAGTCTGAGAGCACTTATTTGAATGACATAAGGTTGTTAAAAATATACAGGTCTAAATGGTTGATGTGATGCATTTTGCCAGACCAACAGCAACCTGCTGGGAACATCCTTGGCCTCGAGATTGTGGAAAAAACGTGTCTCCTTAGTAGACTACTTGTACTGGAATAGACTGTTGCGTAACTCTGATGATTTATGTGGCAGTTCACAGTTGCAGAAAAGGAAGACATAGTGGAATCTAAACAACACAGCACAGAAGAAGTCAGTAAATATTACCAATGTCAACGTGTTCCATCACTCCTTTGCCATTTCTGTCCCTTTCTGTATTTCTTTCTTACCACCCCCTCCCCCACATACACACCCAAAAGAACATCTCTATTACTCACCCCATATCATAACACCCAGAAATAGTTTCCATCTCAAAGACATTGCTTAAACAGATCAAAGCTAAAAAAAAACATGAGAGGATGGAATGACATATCCAATCTTAGCCCTGCTTCCCCTTCAATCCAATGGGAGACCACGCTGCTCTATCATCTGCCATATGTGGACTCCACACATGTCCTCCCATTAAACAAACCTGTGAATGCCCTTTATAAAACATAACTCCCTCATATAACCTAAAAAGCCCACATGACACGTGTGTTCTTAACTCATGTGGACATGTTGGTGTGGGGAAGCAGTCGGAGGTTCATTGCTGAGTGTCTGACTGGCTCTGCCTCATGGTGTTCAGAACAGATTATGTGGTTAAACAGGTTGTTTATTGTCATGTGAATACACTTGTTTCAGTCCTTGAGGTGGGCAACCACCAGTTTACTTAATGGTGTAGAAAAGACAAAATCTCTTTGCATGTGTCGCTCAGGAAAACAGATATAATGTGGGGGCAGTGATAGTAGATTTCAAACATCAGTAGCTGTAGACCGGAGAGGAGCACCAGCAACAGGAAACTTATAGAAATTACTGTCAAACCATTAAAGACCACTGTCACCTAAATCCTGTGTATAGAACGTTCTTTGTGTCCTACAGCCCCTTTTTAAGCTGCTAAGCCTGTTATTCTTAACCCTCTGAACGAGTCACAACCAGTGGATCAGCTGTCTTCCATGGCCCTACAGGCTTTAGCACACAGTGATCTATGAGACTAGCCATGTGTGTGTGTGTGTGTGTGTGTGTGTGTAGGAGTCCCTTGAAAGCCGGGGAAGTCGCATGAATAACAAGTCACGACCTCTTCGGACTTTTGGTCAGTAGGTCATTTTAGACGATCGGCTTTCACATGTAAGATGAAATGTGACTGCTGCGAATCCAGAGCTGTTTAGGGTGAGTCCAAGTCAAATGTCAAGTCAGTCGATTCCAATCCAAGTCAAGTTTTGAGTCGTCACTGAGGAGGATGCCAGGAAGCATTTGAACATTTAGCCATGAAAGCTGTGTTAATATCTGAGACCATGTGTTTGCAATGCATAGGCCTAATAATTTAATATGTAAGCTGTGTGGTTAATTATATTAGCTTGTGATTAATTACAGAAATGTTAGCACTGTCGTACGTTTCAGCTGATAAGTAACAAAAACCTGCAGTACCAGAGAGCACTGTTTATTTTTTATCCTATTTTATTTTACTTTTATTTTTAAATGTCCTGATCAGCACATTTTTGGTCACAATTCTTTAATAACCAAATTCAGGGGATCCAATTATGTTATGTGTTTATGTTAAAAAATAAGCATCGGCCAATACATTAAATCCTCAAATAGTTTTGAGGATTTAATGTGTTGGTATATTGGTATCGGCTTCGAAAATCTAGTATCAGTCGGGCCCAAGTCTTTATGGAGTGAAGTCTCACAGCAGTCAAGCCCAAGTCAAGTCTCTCGAGTCCAAATATCTGACCTTCTCTTTATGTGACCATGCTAATACTCCAATGTGAACCCCCGGCCCCACCACCCACCCGCTCCTCATTCCACTCCGTTCTCCTGACGTCATGGATGTGAACAGCAAGTGTGCACGTTGAGTGGAAACGACCAGTGTGTGTCTCGGTTGCTGAGAGCTGGCCCTGAGGTGACCTGTCCTTGTGCTCGGCCTCGGAATTTGCACCCATGTTGCGCCACCTGCTGCTGTCATTCGTGTGTGTGTGTGTGTGTGTGTGTGTGTGTGTGAGACACAGAGAGAGCGAGTCATAATACTTAATACGTCAACTTTGATTGTAGCCTCTGACCCGGACATAAATACACACAAACACAGATATAAGTATTAGTCTATCCCAATCCAACACTGATCAATGACAAAGGGTAATGACATGCCCTTCAGAAGGCTTAGACTCACATGTAAGACTTTTCTAAAGAACATGGTATACAAATGGAAAAACACACTAAACAACGGTAGGACAATATAGAGACAGGTCAGTCCACATGCTTAGATGGATATCTAGTGTAGAGGTTGTTTAACACGTATTGTACTGTGTGTCCCTAAGAGGACTGTCTGGATGTTTAGGTCCAATGTGTAAAACACAAGGTAGAGAAGGGTTGCTGACATTTCTGAAGAGATGTTTTAAGAGGGACGGCTGCAGTTCGCTGCGATCCCTTTTGAGCACCAGGGTTTTTTTATAGATTCGAACAGGCAGCTGGAATCCACTTCAGTCCTCCATGGCCTTATACATCTGAGAGTCTGTGTCTGTGGCACAACTCTGACGTGATCACTGCTTGCCTCTACGAGCTGACAGCACTGACGGTTTATGTTGTGTGCATACATAACTGACAGATAGTACCCCAGCCATGGGCCCCCTGTTGCTCAGCCAATTACAAGCTGCCATTCACATCACACCCCCAACAGTGACTGAATCAATGGTGCAAACTGAAATATTCGCTGCCCACATTGTCTGCCAGGCCACTTGACCTTGCACACAGTGTCTGAGCTCTGGGACAACAGCAGGCAGGAGTCATGTGCCTTTCGCTATCAGCACAGTGATGTTGAAAAGCACTTAAATGATATGAATACTCACTCAGAGTTGGGATCTTCCTTCAGGAAAGCTTGGATGACCAGCGGTAACTCAGATTTAACAATGTACAGGTAGCTGGACATAGCTGTAACAGACGAGACAGAGAAAATGTGAAAACATGTGGCCAAGCATGCTTGAGTGAAAGAACGCTGGCATATTAAACAAACAGACACCAGCTAAGCCACGTCACAAGAAAACTTTTCAAGAAATTACGTTTGTGTAAGTGACAGAGCATTAGCTACTACTGAGGACACTGTGGTCATTGTGTTTTAGCAGCCTGGAAAAGGTTACTTTCTACAATTAACACATAGCGGTAGTATGTTCAGTAAATTTAAATTTGACAACTTTTAGTCGGACAAAGAAGACAGTATTTCTCCACCAGAATTTTATTGCTTTGAAACAGCATTTAGAGCTTCATGTTGGGAGAAAAAACTTACCAGAGCTGACATGATTTGTCGAATTACTCGACCGACAGAGAATTAACTGCTAACTATTTTGCTAATCAATTAATCATTTCAGTTATTTGCCAAGCAGAAATGCCATACATTAGCTAGTCCCAGCTTCTCCAATGTGAGAATTGTGCTGCTTTTCTGTTTTGTTATGTGATATTAAACTGACTAACTTTGGGTTTTGGACTGTTAGTCGGACAAACAAAATGCATTTTATAGACCAAACAATTAATCAATAAGGAAAATAATTGTTAGTTGGAGTCCTAAAACTTACAAAAAGCATTTGACTGTATAGATAAAATATACAAAATCCAAATTGTTAAAAAGTTCTTAAATTGCATTGGGTGGGAATTGCCCTCAGAATTTCTAAAATCCTGGCTATGGCCCTGGAAAGTGAGTTACTGAGCCAATTGTAACACCAGTCGGTGATGATCTCAACCTCAGTTCATGTACAGTTATTGCACCTTCTTCGGGCTGAAAAGGCTTTATGAAAACCCTTGCATTCAGTCTTTGAGCATTACAAATGTAACCTATCGTACTGCTGAATGAACTTAATGCCAGTCTAATGTGTATCCACAAAGCTTCGGTCAGAAACAGCCAACCATACATGCTGTTCAGTGAGTGGGAGGAATTCTTGTTAATGCCAGCACCACCAGGAACGCAGCTGTTTACCAACATGTCTCCTAATCTTTGCGCTTAATACATCCCCATATTCCATCCTTAAAGGGACGTATATCCCAAAAACAAAAGCCAAAGTAATACTAGTGGTTAAAGTGAATATAGATGTGTGTGTGTGTGTGTGTGTGTGTGTGTATGTGTGTGGTTGGGTAAGGGGGATATACACTCTAAGCCATGTAATGGTGTATAATTCATGTTTTCTGCTACAGGGAGTTTGCAAACAGTCGACATATTTGCGAACACATTAATCTCTAAGTCACATTGGCTCCTCACCTCCGATGTTCTGCAGGGTGATTGCTATGCCAGCAGCCATTTTTCCAGGAGTGCCAAAGGCCCTGTACCCCAGCTGTTCATAAGCTCGAATTCCTGTAAGCAGATTACAAAGAATAATATTCACTCAATTATGTTTGCTGAGACGTCCCTCTGAGCAAAACAATAAAATAATAAAAAGGTGCATCTGTGATTGGTGGGTGAAGAACCATTTGTAATTTTCACTGTTTTAATGCTTGTCTAGATATTATAAACTTTGCCACACACAAATAAACAAATTAATTAATTTTCCTTCTTATAATCAGTCTAAGCCATTAGAGAAGTTAAGTGGACTGGAAACCAAATCCATCTAATACTAATCATTCTGGCATGAAAACAACAATTTAATTGTTATTGGCAAACTTACTGCTATAATGTGAGTGTTTAAAGCAGTCAGGCTATAATTCCCTTTTAACTTTTAATCCATGCC
The DNA here is from genome assembly GCA_008360985.2 of Macquaria ambigua. Taxonomy (NCBI): domain Eukaryota; kingdom Metazoa; phylum Chordata; class Actinopteri; order Centrarchiformes; family Percichthyidae; genus Macquaria; species Macquaria ambigua. The sequence goes on along the minus strand of VMKM01000160.1, from coordinate 97,505 downwards.
CTTTTTGAGATTAATTTGCTTGAAGTCAAGCATGGTTTCTAATTCTGACTAAATGGTCCTTAACCAGTTTAACTGGATCAGATGTCTTCGTCACTTTGGTTTAATCTGGTATCCAGAAGCAGCAGAACCGTTGGACTTTCAAGTCTGCATATCATTTTGATAACACAGTATAATATATAGCTAAACTATTTCTTTACAAAAGGCAGAGACATGACACAGGGCTTACCCACAATGCCAGAGGATTTGAGCAGCAGATGAATGGAGTAAGATGACAAGGCTGCTACTGCAGTCAGAAGAAACCTGTGACACAATACAGAAGGGGGAGTCATGTTATACCTCTATATATGTCAGCCTTATATTACACCAAATTCAAGCCATTTGCATGTTGTGATGCATTGTGCATGTTGCCACCAATTTGACATAACTTATCTATACAATATATTGTTTGATTTGACTTTATGTATTAATAAGGGACAAAACCTTTTCATTAATCCTGGGAAGTTGAACTGCAGTGGTGGCACTAACATTTCAAAGCTTCAAAATGCTAATTGTTTTATTGCGACACTACACAGTTGAAACAAATATTCAGCATGAAACAAGACGAGGCATTCTTGAAATAACAAGTCTTTTTTATAATAGAATAGAAATGTTACAGGCCTACACATGGATGGACCCTTTTGTCTCTAAGAGTTGCAGTGGTCCTCCTACAGAGGCTCAGAGCCCTGACCACGTCAGCACAGGGCTCTCAGGTCAGCATTCCTAATGGGTCAGAGGTCAATCCCAAATCCATCACCTTTCTCAGACCTTTTCCTAGCATTTCTGTACACTCTGTATTTCTTGTAGCCACAACTGAAGTGAGAGTCTTTACCTCTGGCCTATGTCCGTAAGAAGAGGGATGGAGGCCGAGCCCTCAGATGCCCCTGAACAGTCACTGGCAGCATTACAATGGCCGTGCAACCTGTCCAACCTCCCCCAACTCACAGACAAGCATTTATTTTACAGGTCTGCTTTGTATCTTTTGGAAATATTACATGCGGTGTGATGCCTTGTCTAAATGATGAAATATCCCCCTCTGGATCCTGACACCCTGGTGAAATATTCAGCAAGGCACCAGGCTTTTCAGGCCTGCTCTATTTCTGTGTCTCACTGGAAATATGCTGACGAGGAATGAGGATGTCTATTTGTATCTCTGCTGGTGGATCAAGGGATCTCTTGACACTACAGGCTTTAATCTCCACCAGAGTCACAATGAGGGAAATAAAGTTGGTAGAAGAGGTGCCACTGAGGCAACAAGGACCAAACATCAGAGCAAACCTGTATACGAACAAAGACGTATGAACATGTTGTCATTAAAAACGCATTAGTGACTATAGGGTAAGACTTTGAAGGTATTCTTAATATATGTACTCTGAAGCATGTGTCAAAATAACAATGCAGTGTACTAGGAAGCTTGTATCAATGCTTAATTTTCTTTTCTTTTATTTATGGATTTATTTCACTTCACTTTTAATGAAGTTCTCCTTTAGAGATATGAAGCCCACAAGAGCGTTTCACTTGAAATAATATATAAATAATTAGACTCATGAGCCTCGAAAGCTCTTTTGTTTGCTTTGTAGGAATTAAGCTTTTTAAAAGCCTCTAGCCTGGGAATCAGGGATTAAACAGATTTTAAAAAGCAGATTGCATGCTGTTTGAAGCAATAAAACAGACTAAAGGCAAGAAAAACATTACAGCGAGATACAGTATAATGAAAATAGGTTATAAGGATAAAATAAGGATAGCTGTTAATCAAGCTGTTAATCATGCTGGAGGAGTATACCCTTTCACTTATATCTGATGACTCATCCAAACCTACAGTTTTTCTGTAACTCACAAGTCTATGTTTAGTGCTTCTTGCGTTCCTGTGTGTTGGCCTTACATATGAGCAGTTTAACAATTATTCTTTTGGTTAAATTTGATATGCAAGTGATGTTTATTGTATGTCTGACATAAGTTAGTTGCCTCAGGTTGCTTTGAAAACATGTAAATGTAACTGAAATGTCTCTTGCACCTACTGCTACAGAGCAATGATCCAGTTACATCAAACCAGTCACCAACTATATATAGTTACAATACCACTGACCCAATTACTAACAGGAATTTTATAGGATATGGCCTACAGCCTCCTTAGCCTTCATTAGAGGAGCTACTCTTTGATATCTCTAGCATTGAATTGACTTATTTCCACAGTTGAGGCTAACACCGAGGCCACTCCAGTCCTGCTACTTGATCACACAAACACAGACTACATGACCAAGACAACCAGGGTCATGGTCTGACAGCAGCATTCTGCAAGGAGCAGCAGGAAGTAAATGAGCGATCCAGATGTCTAACACAGGGTCTGGGGGTTCGGTTATTCCAGGCTATGGCCTTTCTGGGGTCTGTATGTTGCAACAAGGGCGGGGACGGGAGACTGAGAAATAGGGCATATCATGGGACCTGATATGTTACAAGACAAGTCATGACAGATACTAAATCACTCCTATAAGTAACCAGCACCACCTTGGCCCCTTAATCGCACCACCAAAGCAGCCCACTCCTTAGCTGTAATCCATCAGAGAGTTATAGAGGGTCTCAACAGCATTCAACTATTTAACAGACTCCACCCTTCAGTGGAGTAGTATATCTGTAGGTACAGGTACAGGTTTAGAAACTGACAACAATTCAACATTGAATCTATTAACATAAGTGATTTTGCCTGTGTTTGATAAGTGCGTAGATTCTAGTTTATATTTTGTAAATTGATAAATATACTTATTTACTCACAAGAAGAGGAGTATGCCAGTGTTGGCCATGGCGTAGGCCAATCCCAGGATTCCACTGCCCATAATCGCATTACCCAGGTTGAAGACAGACATGCCAAAAGAGGCCTTTCCTTCAAACTGAGGAGGGGGAAAAAATATACAATAAATCTCCAATTTATTTCAACAAAAAACATAACGCTCTTTGTTCTGATTTGTGTCTGTAAACTCAGGCTTTTAACACTTACATCTGTGAAGCGTATAGGTTTCTTTCCATCTGCAGTGGGCAAGAATTCCTCATTCTCCAGTCCTCCATCAGGATCATCAAATCTAGGGGGCACATTTATGACTGTTAATTAATGGTCTTTCTATCTACCTCTGAAAACTGTGCACATATCTGCTGTAGACAGTAGTTAAAATCTTAATTTTTTGTATTATTATATGCATGAAAACAAATATGCAGTTAAAAAATCCTTTATACAAATCTCTTAACAACATACCTGACTGTTTGAGTGCCATTTCTGTATAAGGATCCACCCGTTGCAGTGAGCAAAAAACAAGGTAAACATGCATTTAAAAAAAGCGAAGATTATGCATTAAGTCAGTCATACTGTATGTTGCTCACCACATTCGTTATCCTGGTCATTAATAATGACTCTTATCTCAGGGACAAAGGTAACTGTGCGTATATCAAACAGTCCAAAAGTCTGTTTTTAGCTTTTTTTTTAGTTAACTTAAAAGTCAGTTGATTTACTTTCAGTAATCCAGGATGTGGTTTTCACACAAGTATAACTAATACAGAAAGACAAAAGGACTCAGTGTAAAAAGTGCATGACACATGCTGTATTAAAATGGCATTACCAGTATGTAAGCGACAAAGGGCAGCCATTGATCTGCGTTCAAAATAAAGGGAGAATACTCACTGATCATCCTCTAGCAACGTCTTCATTGCCACACCCACGTCATCTCCGAGGTCATGACTTTTTCCGTTGGATAAGATGTTCATCTCTGACTGAGATAGGTTCATTATTCAAGTTGTAATAGACTCTTTTTGGCTTGTATGTGTTCAATGAAGATGATCCTTTCAAGTCACTCAATATCTTGAATATCTAGGGCAGAGGGAGTAAGGACACGAATCACATACAGGTGCGTGGGTTTGTTTATCAAGATACATTGTTCCGTGAACTAACTGCACACACCTTTGAAAATGTACACCACACTTTGAATGTTTAAAGGCCCTGAAAACATCTTTTCTCAGTCAGCTTCTCGCTGTGGTCGACGGGGGTTCTGCTTAAACAGTTTTTTTGCCAAAGTTCAAACTGTTTTGTTTTATTCACGTGAAAGATTTTTATATTGTTTGTTTCGTCTCTGCTCTTCTCACTGGTTTGAAGCTGATGTCACGAATTTCCGTGAACCAATCAGGATCTAGCAATATCCTGTGGGGTTGTTTGCTTATGTTTCCACACCACAGTCCTGATGTGGCAGATTAGTCGTGGTTTTGAGTGTTAATAAATAATACCTAGCAATGTTGTTATTTCAAAATCTTACGAGTTTAGTAGTGAATATTTAATGAAAATATGTTTTCAGGCGTTTTAAAATAATTTCATAGACAATTTATGATCAAAAACTGCATTTTACATAGGGTTAGGGATAAAATAACATTGGTTCACTGTGACTTGCGACGCCAAAGAAATTATGTATTGTAAAATAGGCATGATAATCTGTAGCTTCAGCCTACACCTCACTGGTGTATTGCTTTATACATGATGCAGCAAAAGCAGCAATTTAGTTGACTGTAAGTACCTTCATATTTTCAATTTCAAAGAGTAGCGTCATATTCTATAAACTCAAGCAGAATAGTTCTTGTGTTAATGTACTGACACTGCAGGTTTCTATAAACTGTGTAGCGATGACTCAGCTCTACTGTTGACACAGTGACTTCCAAAACCCAAGACTTGACCTCATTCGCTCACTCATTCAATTCATTTACCGAAACTTCTGCAATGCATACACCAACGGTACATAGCTGTAAATGATCAAGGGCTGAGATAAAATGCTGGAAAACAGGGCAAATTTCTGTGCTTTTCCAGAACTTTAGTACTGAGTAAGGCAAACAAGTCCAGACCACACGGTCAAAGGTCAAGGTCTATTGAGTGTTTTTTTTTTAACTTTTGTTTGCTCTTCTCTTTAGCGTAGTTAATGTCACAAGCCTGCAGATTCTCAGTGCCACTGCTCAGATCCCACGCAATGACACAGTGGTCTTTATGTTGAAAATAAGCACAATGTCATCAAACAAAATGCTAAATTACTCATAACAACAAATTACTGAGAAAGTGCTTTGCAAAACAGTTATTACTGTAGTACTATAATTATACACGTCAACAGTATTTTTTCCTTAAGGAATGGGGGGTTTTCTGTAATCATGGTTTGAAGAGAAAGGCTAACTATTAACATAAGATCTCTTTGGGAAAATTCGCTTTACTCACATTCAGATTCACGTTACTATTAATTAAGAACTATTAATAACTTGCCATTGCCTCCCATGACCCCAGTGACACAAATGAATCCTCTTCTCTATTTCACAGTGCGAACTCAGAGAGACAATGGTGTGTTGTTAGCTGCTTCCGCTGTACAGGAGCTCAATTGTGTTCACAGTGACCTCTCAGCCAGAACATCACTGTTACTGCTATTCATACTGTACAGTTAAAGAGGGCCATTGATACCATGCCACTGCAGCTAGGAATAAAATAACAGCCTAAACACAATTATCAGGTACAGAGGCCTACAAATGAATGAATAATTTCTCCCAATAAAACATTTTTTAAGATCAAAATCTGGACACCAATCTTATTTAAACCTAAAAAACAAAAATCATCTATCCTCAGAGAGACCTTCCATCGCCTTATCTAGTGAGTCATTTTATTTGCCCAAAGTTAACATGTCCCATAGCCACAAATGTAAACCTCCCTAATGTCAATACTTTCTCTTGCAACACCAGGCTTTGATAATGATCATTTCCAGAGAGACTGAGAGGAAAAAATGTGATGCGTATGTCATTTTAAAATGAAGCTTATCACATCCTCATACATATGTGTCATATCGGAGACTGCTATTCTTCAATTCTATCAATGGTGGTGAATGTTTGCTAATACAAGCTCAATTGTCCCTGGCATGACATTTGTTTCCATTGCATGGTATCAGTGAAGTTAATGTTTCCAGGTGTTTTTTATACTTTATACATATCCTGAATTTTACTAGCCAGTGAGTAATACCACGGTTTTGTCAAGGCAGAGGTCATTAAAGACAGACGGAGGAAGTAAAAGCTAAACTGTGACACACATGTATTTAGCACAGGAAATCCAAGAACAACCTAAATCTTACCATGACAAAGTCTTCATCTTCTTTTGCTAATAAAACTGTATTCATGTAAGGTCTGCATTCCTTGGCAGATGGATGTTTCTATTTGACATGTTTTCTCGCTGCTCTCAGTCAGAACAGGTCAAATATGTTTCTTATATTTCAATGTTGTGAAGTTAGAGAAGGCCTTTTGAGTATCCACAAAATATTGGCAATTTTCTGAATAATTTTCTAACAATATCCACGAAGCTTCCTAGGAAGAAATGTAATTTGTTAGTCATGATATGCTCATTTGGTAGACTTACAATTAATTAATTCCAATTAATTTCTAGCATAAGCCAGATAGTCTTTTAGTCAGTGCACAGTAGGTCAGCTAAACATGCAAAAATGTGAAATTTGTCTACAGGCAACTCAATAAATATGGAGAATTAAGTTTCCGATAATGAATTGATAATGAATTCATTTTTACTTGAGTTCAAATTGAGCTTTTCTTTCAAGGAAATTCCTTATAATTAATACTAAATAACATAGTTCTTTTTGGGAAACTTCCATTGGAAACTATTAGGGAAATTACAGACCCATAAAATAAAGCATTACCACGTGTTCTCTGGGCTTTTAGTACGTGTCATAAAGACCTGTAAGCTCACATCAAGCTGTTGCAGTTCTGTAAAAGTATCAGGTAAATCCAGGCCAACCAGCACGTGAGTGATCTCAAGTCTGAGATCAGGTATGCAAAATGAGTTCTTTAAACAGGCACATTGCTGGTACTATTTCTGCAGTGTAATTTTATCTAGTCATGGGCAAATGGCAGGCTGGACGGTTTAGCCATATGCACGTCTATAAACATGTCCCTCAAGATGAGGAAGACAGCTTGATAAAGACTCGACAGATGTGGTTTATGAAGTGACTGTTGTGCTGTTAGTATACAATTCCTTATGTGAAGGGACTGAACAGGTTTTTTCTAAGGAAAAGTGTTTGCAGATCTTAAAGGCTGTTTGGGTACAAACTGTGGTTCGAAGGAAGGGACATTAATTCAGTGTTTGTGGGAGTGGAAAGGTTATGGATAAAAATAATACTTGACATTGCTTCTTCTGCTCTACCTCTCTGCCCACGTCTTTGTGACTCTCCTGCTGACTCCAAATGATCAAGAGGGTAAAAGCTGCCAAGCCATGAAAAAGTTCACATGTTCTATTCAAGAACATCCTAACCAACTTTTTAGTAACTTAACTGTAACTATACTTTTTTGGTAGTAACATACTATTTCTGTATCGATAAACGCATAAAATAAACTCATATGTGCTAAGAAAATTGTTCATCTCTTTACTGATGTTGAATACTAATCCCTGTCCATCTGAGAAAATGCCCTATGAGCATATCTTCTTCTGCAGCAGGAGGGTCACTATACACTCTACTGCAGCCCACAGTGAGTTCTGTTATGTAACAAATCGGCCCTGAAGGGGGATGAGAGTGAAAAGTCCCAGTCTGTGTTACTGGACTTGTGTGACATTTGAAATGTTTGAACAGGTGGGAGGGTGAAAAATGATTAGCTGCCTGATTTTTCTGTCTGCTCAATGTTAATGTGAGAGAATGGCTATTTATAAAAACAAATATTTATAAAAAGAAATAGCAGCATTCTCCACAATTACTTCCTATCTCTTCTTGTGTCAGTTGGACATAAAACAGGGCAGGCATGGGACAAATGGGGGGGGCAGTGGGCGAGTACATGTAGATGAGGAGATGCCCATGTGGTGGTGTATCAGGAACAGGCACGAGATTCAGCCAACAGCGCCTGGCAGCACCAGCTCATCTCAGCCACGTGCCTCCTGGGGATAGAGGAACACATGCTCATGTCCTGCGATATCGGCCAGCACCTGAATCACATATTCTGCTCTGTGGCAAAGTGGGCTGAAGGGATTGCTTTTATTACGGTGAATTTCTCAGGATCTACAGCTCTTTTAAATGCTCCAAACTACTTTTAATAGTTGAGCACTGATTTTTTTTTTTTAATGTTTCTAGTGGATGTGCAGTCTGTAATAAGAAGGGATTCATTTTTGTTTTTTTGTTTTTTTTTTAACAAACATTTGTTATTTCTGTGTCCTCTTTCTGAAGACAAACATGAGTAAGGCAGGAGTTGAAATGAAATTATCCTATCCTATACCATAAAAATTAAATACTATAATAAAAAACAATAAAAAACAATAATCAAATAGCTGAACTCTAGCCCCCTCCTCATCTGCCAGTATTATTAAGTAGCTATAATGGTCAGCTAATAGTTTCAGCCTTTCTGATAATCAACATTCACCAAAAATTCTGACGTGGAAAATATGCAAAATACTCAAAAGGGGGTTCTTCACATCCTATATGGTCAACAAATCACAACTTCAAGATATATTAGAATTGTAGTTGATTGAACTGAAATGTATTAAATTATGAATTTATTCAAAAAATACTCATCATGTTACTTTCATCCTCTAGGTGACATTCATGCAAACAAAGACATTAGCGTTCTGCATCACCTCCTACTTAGGTATCCAGGCAGTGTGACGCATGGCAGAACACACACACACACACACACACACACACACGCTAATGATTAAACTACATCACTAGTCAGCTCTTGAGCCAGAGGAATTCATTTCATGAACGCAACACAATTCAGTTTAAGCTGTATGCCTCATTACTGCCGTTAATGAATGTTACACATTAAAGGCTTTATGTTGTAAATGTTGACCATTTGGGTCTCCACTCTGTGCAGCGTGTACGTGTGTGAAAACCCTCTGCAATCTATAAGACAAATAAAGAGAATGTAAAATGTAGGAATAAGACCATAACCTGACATATTAGAAGAAAGAAATCCAACTGCAAAAGTCAGCCATCTATTCCTAGAAGGTCTGAAAGTTTACATGCATTGAAATGACTTTTGCACAGCTCTTGGTTCAGATGCTTTTCAGGTGAGCAAAGTTTCCCCTGACTTTTGAACACAAACATTCAGCAGAAACCAAAATCCAATTCATCCTCCTTCATGTTTTACATACCTGTCGTGTTGTTGTTTTTCAACAGGTTGGTATGTGACAATATGTTCTGATAGCGGGGGTAAATTGTGTTTCGTATTACTTCAAAGTTTGGACTACTGTTTGCCTTTTTTACAAAAACAAATATGATTGAATTGTATGACAATAATACAAAATAAACGTGGTTTCTTTAAACAACTCAGCAGTCAAGGCTGTGTGGTACCACTCTTCTGTGAATCAAATGTAAAATCTGTCAAATCACAGAATGTGTTTGGTGTTTCCTTCGGAAGAGCAATGGCTATTAACTATTATAGTGCAGTATTGTCTCTGCGTGGTTGAGCTAGCTTTAAAACAGCAATAAAACATCTGATCTGTATTCACTGTGAGTGACATTCAGAAGCATTTGGTTGCTGCAGCTGTGAATAAATGTTATATGGGATAGAGGAGAGAGCACATCACAAACAACCAGGTGATATCCAAAATAATAAATGCCGACAGAAAATTTCATAAAATATAATCTCAGCCCACTAAATCCTCTCTGTCTCCTCTCGCCTCATTCGTTTGACTCTTGCACACAGACTGACAGAATCATTAAAGGGATCATAAAAAGGAAGCAGCACTACTAGAGCGTAAACGGCAAGCCAAAATCTAATACACTGTTTTACAAGCCGCCAGTTCAATGTGTTTACACAAGGATTTAGCTGAGAATATTAATCTCAGCTGTCATTTAAATGGTGGTTTGCGGAGCGACATCAAACAGCCCGACAATCCTCCTATGTTATACTAATCCAGGTGACATGCACCCTGGTGGCAGGTGTGTTGTTAGCCGGACCCCTACAATTCCATGAAACAAATAACAGAACATTTTTTTCTTTTGATCAATTTAGGGAATGACCAATGTGCAAAAGTTTCCAAACATATTTTTAAAAGTAATGACTGACTGAATTTGGCCTGTGTGGCTGAACGTGAGCATGTCTTCAAATTCTGCAGAGGTGGCTTCAGCCGTAGGAGGTCCAGAGCTTTTTGCTGCATGACTTGATCAAGTTAAAAGTTGGCACAGATCCTTTGGGCCATTAGTTTTAGCTTAGGGGACCATAAGCACTACAGATGTAATACAGGAGGTGAATCTTGTAATGTTCATTGTTTTGACTGCATCGGCAGGCTAGTAATGCAACGGGACTGCATTATTTTGTGAGGTGTTCCAGGTATTTTGTCCATCCCCTGAACAAAAATATGAAATAGAGAGGAAGAAGTTCTGCAATGCAATGGACAATTACAACAAGCGCTTTTAGCTATAACTTTCATTTTTGTTTCCACTTCCAAATAACAAGATTACTGAATTAAATTTGACTATAGATGTCGATAATGCCATTATGCGCTGGTGTCTGCAGTTTTAACAATGAAGATGACTATAAAATGTTATAGCTGATGGCAACGATGGCCACAACAAGAAAGTAAAAGAAAAAGAAAATACAAAAACATTTTTCTTAAATACCAAACAACCTGCATAAAAGTAACCAAAAGTAATGAAGTAAGTAGCATCTGAGGAGCAGCCGAGCTAAAATGTGATTCAGTGTAACAATGGCAACTATCCAAATGTCATCTTGATCCTGAACTAAATGGAAGAGTAAGAAAAGAAGCTGTGTTTGAATCAGTACTTGTTTACTAAAAATACACCCTTGTTAGTTACATAAGGAATCAGTTAACTTTCATTAATTACGAGTACATGTTGACAAGCTGCAGGGCATTTTTCTAAGAAACAGCTTGGTAACCAACAGCTGGCAGCAGGAGGTACAGGGGCAATTACACTCCAGACAGGCATACTTACACCTATCTGTGTCAACACAATCCTAAATGCTACATTTATAGATTTAGATGATTTTAGATGACCCCCTTTTGATGTGTTAGTATAGCTAATAATTGCACAACATATATTGTAAATTAAATCTTAAAACAACTTGTTTTTGTCAGCATGTGTATTTCTATTTGTTGTCAGTGAGCCTCTATAGCACACTAAAGTATTTACAAAACACATCACATGAGAGATGTTGATGGTGGTCAGGTGCAACTTTAGGCGCAGCTTGCATTGACCCAGTACCAGACTACACACTCATTCCTGCCGTGTTCAGATTACGGTTTTGAAAAGAATTTCACCATCAACATCAATATCGCAATGATAGATAGCTTGGATTAAAATGCCAAATAGGAAGTTATTGGAGTATCGGAGTATAAAGTATTGGAGTATAAAGTTTTTCTATTGTTATGAAATGCTAAAGGCTTGAACACATGGGATTGGATGTAAATACAAGAATCAAAAATGTCAGCTAAAAGCAAAATGATAAGAAGTAAAGTACCGTAACATGTTTGTAGACTAGCTTGTTGTAACAGGCCGCAGCAAGCAGCTGTTTTCAGTGAAAATACTCTGATAAATACACTGTATGCTACCTGCTTAGCACCAAACAGCAGACAGATAAAGTTAGCGACTAGCTGGTGAACATAGTGGAGCATTTAGCAGCTAAAGAGCCAGATATTTCCCTCAGGAGGTGGTAGAGAACAAAACAGAGCTATAAGGAGAGTGAATATTGGACTTATATTTGCCAGGTGGACACAAACACGGCTCCAAATGAATGCTGATGCTGCTCTGTATCTGCTGGATGTGTAAATAAGCAGCTGTTAGCTAACAAGTGCGGCATACTATGAATGTGAAAGGTGATAATATGTCTGTGATGTGTTTACAGCTTGTTTCTGTTGTCCACAAATAGCCAAAAAATCAGTTATTGCAGGTTTAGATATTTATGGTAAGTAAGCTATCTGTCAGTTGCTGTCTTGAGTATTTTGTATTGTTCCAGTTCAAAACTCCCAATTCAAGACAAGCCTTTAGGAAACCTGTATATCAGCTTATATAGGCTGGTTTATGTATATCGGTTAACTGCTGACATTCAGTATATGCTAGAGTTTATATATTGGCAAGTATGTGGTGATTTATTTCCTGTGAGTCTTCAAATACAACAACATATGGCTCTCGGTGGAATTTGTTAGACAGCATATATTAACTTGAGAGCATATTTTTTGGCACTGATTGCTCCAGAGGGAACAAACTCATGGGGGTGTTAGTGCCATTTTCTACCCGTTAGGCTACAGAAAACCACAAAGCATAAAAGATGCTCTTTGAACAGGCCGAGAGCCACAAAATAAACAAATTTCAGTTTGAACTTTCTCATAAGATGATGAACAAAACATAAAGTAAAGTTAAAAAAGCCAATCTTTAAGATCAAAGGGCCTGCAGGGAACATTTAATTTATACTAAGTACTCTTAGTGGATTAGATCACAATAACTATGTTCGCTACTTAAATATATGCAATTTATCCATTTGAATACACAATATCAAAGGACGATTAACATTGACGATTACTTTCCAATGACTTCAATATAAATAGACAACGGCACATGATATCAGGTTCAACCTCACAGATTAGTCCCATGACAAAGATAATAATAACCTCTGGAGTGTCTGACATTTAATACTTTAGGCTGACTCAAACGCAGATATTCACAGGTCTCTTCAGTGCGACAGAAGTGCTCAGCTGGCTGCTTCCCACATGGATAAAACAACGGCCTCCACACACCGCGCACCTGTCCAGCTCCTCCTCAAACTCTCAGCCACCCTGATCACTGCGCACGCTGGGTTCACTGACCGCAGCCGGGCTTATCTGCTCATTCTCCACTGTGATGAACCCAGCATGAAAACCCATATAGGGTGTTAGTGTTTAGATAGGGGCCAAAGTCAAAAACATACCCCCTCACCCACACCACCTTGAATACACACACATGTTTTCAGTCTTAATATGGTTGGTATTTCACAATCTTTTTCCTAATTTAACTCTAAATTTTGTACAATGCCTCACACTTTAAAAGTTACATGTTTTCACCAGAACAACCACAGTTTTTAATGATGACAACTCAACACCTGCATTCAAGCAACTGGGGGTTAAGTGCCTTGTTTCACACCATTTTAACAGTTGTTGAAAAGGAATATTCCCATTTCCACGCCCACCGCTTTCCAATTCAGTCAAAGATTGAAATTAGCAACCTGCAACGTGCTTGTAAGCTTTTCCAACCTTCAGTATAGTAACAGGAAACATGATGCCGATCCAAAAAAACTGCAGCATCCATGAACCCTCCTACTCCAAAGTCTGAAAGGTCATGAGTGAGACCAAATTAAAAATGTCTAAACTTTAAGTATTATTATTATCATTATCATAACTGTGGAAACTGGGAGTAACTGCAGAATATTTTGCAGTAGAGTAACAGTCTAGCACAGACTTTAAAGGGCTAGTTCCCTGTAAACTCTTCATTAATAATATAACTAGTTCAAGAATGTAAGCTGTAAATAAAAATAAAAAGGGCTGCAGCTAACAGTTATTTTGATTATCCATTAATCTTTCAATCTTTCTTTACATTTATGAATCAATAATAAAAAAATATTAAAAGTTGATTAATTTTCTGTCAATTGTCCATTAATCAACTAATCGTTTCAGCTCTAAAAGTTAATGCAGTGCATTTAACATTGGGAAAATATCTGTGATGAACCCAGCATGAAAACCCATATAGGGTGTTAGTGTTTAGATAGGGGCCAAAGTCAAAAACATACCCCCTCACCCACACCACCTTGAATACACAGACAGGTTTTCAGTCTTAATATGGTTGGTATTTCACAATCTTTTTCCTAATTTAACTAATTTTGTACAATGCCTCACACTTTAAAAGTTACATGTTTTCACCAGAACAACCACAGTTTTAATGATGACAACTCAACACCTGCATTCAAGCAACTGGGGGTTATATATTGTCATTTGAAACAGCAGATGGTATCCAACATGAGAAACTACACAAGAAACAGCAGGGGATACAAATCACTGGCACACATTCATTTCATGCACGCTGCTCATAGAAAACTGCAAATCAACATTTAGAAAAAGAACTGTCTCACACACTCACGAAGAAAAATGTAGAAGAGAAACTTAACATTTCTTGTCAGGCGCACAATGATAACACAATATCACATGTAATAGGCTGTGCAGCATTACCTTCCCACACAGGGCGCTCTTCCTCCGTATACAGCCTATATTTAGCTTACAATAACAAAGACAAAGTGCTTTAAAATGTTGCTTCTGGTTGTTAAAGCTACGGGTTTTATATTACTCGTGTCTTGAGGCAGATTGATTATGTTATTGCTGTGTGGTGCTATTATTTAGAACAAACGTATTATTCGGTCGGATATGGTTTTGGTGGTAGGAGGAAAAGGAAATTGTCTTTGCATTTACTGGATGCCATGTGGCTTGGACGCCACCAACACATTAAGGTGTAGGCTGAGTAAACTGCAGGGCAATGTTTTGTATATAGAATATTTCTTTTAAATGACACAGGCTACCAAGAAATGGGCGTCATAAAATATCGATTAGTTAAATTTGATCCAACTGAAACTAGGAGACATTTGCGAAACACTTTCACCAAACAAAAGTAATATCTGCTTGTGCGTCACACGTTGGTCACGTAGGATAAAGCCCTTCATCCAGCTGTTGATTTATAAGGCGACTTTAACTTTCAGGCTGATCCAACATGTAGGTTATTTGAGAAAGATTCAAAATGCAACGTGAGTCGGACGGACAATAGATGGACAACAATCTGTCACTGGCTCCTGGAGGCACATGGTCATGACATCTGGACTTTTGCTCTTACTGCAGGAGGACCAAACATGCTATTCTTTCCTTATTGATCACTCACCAAATAGAAAACAAAGCCTTATGTCCCAGTATTGTGCGCCATGTGATCATATAGGCTGCAAATATGTATAATAATTTGTTTTCATTCCTTCCCCCTGGGCCACAATATCCCTATGTGATTGAAAAAAAAATCACACTATATTTAGTGTTTTAAAATACTACTTCACAAACCTCAGCGTTTCAGTAAAACCAGTTAAATACAAACATCATGTCAAACACAACTGCATCATCTCTGCAAGCAAAACGTGTTTTTTTCTGTTTAAAGACAGGTACATCAGATTTGTTCAGTCTTACCAAAGGTTCTTGTCACGAAGCTTTCTAGTTAATTCCTCTGATGAGTGTTGAATAAATGTGATGATCTCTGATGAATCTCTGTCTCCAGACGTGTTTTCTCTTTTTTTCTCAGTGAAGCTGTTAGATAGTAGGCTATCTACATTCGTGGGTATTTACGCACATTCGGACCGTCGCTCTCATAAGTCAGCAGCTACAAAATGCGCTTGGAGAAATAGTCGGCATTGTAAAACCTTCTGAAACTCAACTGTGGGGGTCGCATTAGGTCCGCCTCCTTTGCGCACACCCCCACCCTTATAGCTGCGCGGTTTGCTGTAGGTTCCACCACTTGGTCTCTTAGTAGGTGAGTGAAATATAAGGAAAA
Organism: Macquaria ambigua; assembly: GCA_008360985.2. Classification (NCBI taxonomy): domain Eukaryota; kingdom Metazoa; phylum Chordata; class Actinopteri; order Centrarchiformes; family Percichthyidae; genus Macquaria; species Macquaria ambigua. The sequence goes on along the minus strand of VMKM01000160.1, from coordinate 81,918 downwards.
CCACACACCGTGGCAGCCACACTGGTTACTCTAGTCTTTGGCATGAAGGAATTGCGCATAAACGGCACTATAGGCAGTCTGTTAATGCGTTACGCAACAACGCCGCGAGAACACGCGTAAAGAGCTATCATTATGGAGTGAGTGTGGGTCACACTAAATATACATTTAATGATGGGAATATGCGAAACATACAACTGCCACAACAAACAGGCTTATCTTTATTTGTCTCATTAACACACGCACCATGTAGCACATCAGCATACCATAAATTCCCTACAGTGATGGTGTGTAGTACATTTCCCTTTCTTTCCTTCACTCTTTCTCTACCTGTTGTATCTGATCCAGCAGCTCCCAGCACGGTGCAGCCTGAGATTTGTCACCTGTTAAAGAGTCCGGAATGTGGAGAGAGCTTCCCCCTGCTCACTAATGAGAGAACAACTTAATAAACTTAATACAGAGGTGAGGAGGTCATCTTTGCCTCTGGCAGACAAATACCATGTAATACATTAATTTACTAATTGATTTTAATTGCATAGCTGCACAGCAAGAACATGAAACAAATATAGTAACAAACAAAAACAAAAAGTGAAATACAAAAAACTGACCACCAGTAAAAATGTTAATGAAAATACTGAAAACAAAAATACTGTGGAGCAAGATTAGTATGATATTTAAATCCGTAACACACACTGATCATAACATGGACACATCTACAATGTGTTTTACAATGTCATCACTGTAGCTTAAAGTGTCCAGTACAAGTTCACCAAAAAGCCATTATGCAGGAGATGGTCTACACTCTAAATTCAGTGGATAAGTGGCCCTTCTAGTGGCCTCTAGAGGCCAAGTTGGTCAAATGAAGTTTTAGGACACTAATATTCAACAGTTTACATTATTTTAATCCTCATTTATGCCTCCATCAACCGGGTGATAAATAGTTCAGAAGGGGCTTAATGTGTGCAAAAGTGACAACACACAACAAAAACAGACCTTATAGACAGTGACACCATTCTTCTGACCTTTTAGGGTGATGGGCTCTGCATCGAATGGACAGACGGAGACAAAACTAATGACTTGACACTGGAAGCAAAATCATTGTGAGAACACCGATATTAACTGACACACTGATACCAGAGGGGTTGCTACTTAGCGGCTATTTGTAAGACTCGTGCAACTTCATAAACAGGGATGGCGGCTGGACAGCTGAGCAGGTCCTGGTCCTCAGGTGGAAACCAGTAAAGCCAGTGTAGCGTAAGCAGATACAATGTAGATATAAGGCCTAGCCATCAGCCGGGTATCCACTCTTTGCTTGGGCGAGGGTAGGATTCATAGACAGTTTTAACCTGCAATAGCTGATTTTTAGCTACTTGAGGACAGTGGAAACAAGCCGTAAACACAACACTGACATATTATCAACTTTTAAGTTGATATGGCAAACTTGTTAGCAAACAGTTGCTTATTTACAGAACCAGCAGACACAGAGCAACATTAGCTTTCATTTGGAGCTGTGTTTGTGTCCACCTAACGAGCTCCTCTGCGAGTGAGGCGTCGCCATCAGCAGCAGAGAGGTTGCTGGGTCTGTAGTTTGTGAGGTGCTGGACCCCCTGCCACACCTGCCTGGAGTCGTTGCTCTGAAAGCAGTCCTCTATCCTCCTCCTGTAGTCAGCCTTGCCCCCCCTGATTCCCCTCTTCAGGTTGGCTCTGGCAGCACTGTATAGTGCTCCATCACCAGACATGAAGGCGGTGTTCCTCTCCCTGAGCAGGCTCTGCACTTCTTTTGTCATCCAGGGCTTCCTATTCGGGTAGACCCGGATGCTTTTGTCCACAGTGACAGTATCCGTGCAGAACTTAAATGTAATCCAGGACAGCTTCTGTGAACTGCTCCAGGTCCTGAGGTTCAAAAACATCCCAGTTGGTTAGCATGAAGCAGTCCTGCAGTTGTTGAGGGGCACCTTTGGGCCACGTTTTCACAGTTCTGGATGTGGTAGGAGCAGTTCTCCTGAGGGGGGTGTATGCTGGTATAAGTTTCAGGGACAAGTGCAAATCACACTTAAGAATACAGATATGAATCATACATTCCACACACCCACATTCATACCTGACGCTCATTCATTCATTGCACTCAGTGTGAAGAAGAGAAGACACTTAACACGTAGCGTACTTGTCTCTCCACTTCCCACTTTTGTCCAGTTTGTTTATTTGGTTTAAAAACAAGATTCTGCTCTTGAGTTACTGTTTACAGTAAATGTTTCTATAATGTGAAAGTATAAAATATCTATGTATTGTGAAATGTATTTCAGCATGTTGAAATACACTGATGTATTTCAAATTAGCACCAACAAGCTCAGCTTCCAACTTTTCTAGTTGTCAGTAGTTAGCTCAAATATTACGCTGTCATTTGTTAGAGACAGCATAGCCCCAGATTGTGCCTCTCGTGTTACCATTACATTTGCGTCACAGAGCTAAGAATCTGTTTTTCTGAAACATAAATACCAGGCAATCTTTGAAAAACCCAGAGTGTTGTTTAACATAACTTATGACTGTTCCGAAGGAATCTTTAGAGATTATATTCTGTTTGCTCTGTTCTAATACAAAGAAAGACATTAGTCGGAAATAACATTACTTTACATTACTACGAAATGTAAAGAATATATCAGTTTTATTTGTCTGTATTGATGTTACTTTCTTTTATTTAATATTTTACACAACAATGTGTTATGTAAATGATGTTATATGTGATATTTTTCTTGTCTTGTACAAAAAGACTATGGACATATGTTCATATTTTTTCATCCAGATGGTTAGAAGAGTCTTCGAGGAAATACCTTCAGAACAGGTGAAGGTTTTTTACATTCTGAATTTTCAACCTTCGCCAGTTTTTTATTTTTCAGAAAAATGGATGCTTAGCTCTGTGACTTTGAACGTAATGGTGATCCATGATGAGAGGCACAAAGTGGGGCTAGAGACAGCACAGCACTACATACTTGCTTCAGAATATACTGTTTCTTATTCTGTTGCACAGCTGGGTTTCTAGGTGTGGTGTTTGGCAGCATGTAGACAAAGAACAGAAACAGAGCGTTCATAGAACAAAAGGAGGACATGTAATCAAACTTGACTCTGTCTCACTCTGGTTATGACTTTCCTGGTGCTGTCTGATGGGATCCCAGGTGGTATTGGAGGTGGAATTACATTACTTACATAATGCACTGCGTTGTAAATTACATTTAGTGGAATCAGTTGGCCATACCAAAAACATGCTGCCCTGAACTCCTGCCCCCTGCTTGCTCACACGCTATAGCTCAGCCAAAATCTGCCAGAGCAATGAGCAGAACCTGCCAAGCTCTTTATGAATTTTACAGTCTATTTAAAAGAATTACGTAAGCTCATTCATAGAGAGCGGGATATGGCTCATCTTTCTCAAGCTGCAGAAGGATGCTTCTGAGAAAGCAGGATGGGAATATAACAGCAGAGTCTCCACCTCAGACAGTAGGAGCAAAGGCTGTATTGCTACAATATATTTATGTAACAGAGGTGGACATGAGGTTCAGAACATTTCTCCCTGAGAGGTGAAAATATCAAAAGATGAGGCACCATGAGGTCCAAATAACCCCAGGGATATATTGTATCATGTTCCATTGTGTAACACACTTTGTTTATAAAAGGACTGCCAGCACAGAGAGTGGCAAACTGACCGCCTCTTTGTGTGGCCGAACAATATCATTTACTATATAATTTACACGCCCAGGTGAATGCACCCTTCACTGATGAGACAATGCAAAGTATATGCAGCATCTAGAAAATAACAGCCTTTCATTCTCCATTTACAGGATGCTTTAATTTTCTTCTCATCTCTCTCTGCAAACAAACAGTTGCACAAACAAAGACCTCTCTTTAAACAAAAGATACATAGGAGCAACACAAACAGATTTTTTTCTTCAACTTACTCTGGAACGGCCAAAGCATGGTCAGGGTCTTTGAGGCTGATGTGTCATAGTTGTAACCATGTGTTCAAACTAATGTTTTGGCAAATCTCTAAAACCACATGAGGTACATAACCACGTAACACATCCAATGTCACCCTGATGCAAATGTCTTTTTTTATTTTTATCAGTGATGCTAATTTGCAATGAAAATATGGGGGGAAATGAAAACTACGGCACATCACATTAAAGATAAATTACAGGCAATTAAGAGTTGTAAATGACAGGGAAGACGGGTTAAAGAGACTCCTTTCTGCATGTCGAGTGGTTCTTTTATCTTATCTGGAGAAACTTTCCACTGTGACAACACTAAAAAGATTGTATCTACACACACGGATCCTTATTATTACATACAGTACTTGTCTTGCACTGGTCATCAGTATAAATAAACAGCAAAAGACACCAGTGGATTGCTTATGTTATTGCAGAAAAGTACTCTCAATGTTATGTTTCATATACGCAAAACATAGTAGAAATAAAAAAAGGGGGACTAGAAAACCTTTTCCCAAGGATATCAAGGAACAGCACTGCCTCCCAGAGCAACAATGCAACAAGACACTCATGGCATTTTCTGTATCTCTAAAACAACCCTCTATGGTTCTTTCACAGTGTATTAAGGCAGGGTACTGTTACTCTTGTTGCTGGCTCCACTACACTGCCACCAAAAGCACCTCTCCTCAAGGTGTCTTACATCTTACCATGACATTGCAACAGTGAAAGCTCCAACAAGACGAAAGAAAGCCCATCAGGTAGTAAATGAAGAGTCTGGATCAGGCCAGGCCGAACATGGGATGGGTCACTAAAGGCCTGTGCTAAAACCAGCATATATTGCATTTATCTATATTGACTGACTATAACACAATTATCAAGGAATCTGCTTCTTTATTTGTCTCACTGGGGAAATATATTTTTGGTGTTGCCTTCACAGGAAGATTAGAGTGCAAGGTCAACAACCAAATTGCTGGAGCCTGAAAACATTTGGTGTCTTGCTGAAGGACACCTCAGCAGGGTGGATGCCAGTCAGCACATGGCTTTAAACATGTGTCCTCTAGTGGAAGGACAGTCTCACTACAACAACTTAAAATTAACACTGGATGGTGCAGGTCAGGTAGCAAGCATAGAAAACTGTAAGTTAATGTGAGCAAACACACAGAGAAGAAGAACCTTTGCCTGAGTTAAAAGTACTTTTAGGTTTACAGGAAAAAAAATCCTGTTCTTCAGCCACTATTAAAATACGTCCCAGCTGGTGGTGTTGATCATTTTACCATTGTTGACCTGGACAGTGCTAGTTTGCCTCATCTCTAGCGCCTGCATGAGTGAAAAATTAGATTTCTACAGTCTAATACCAAAAATCAGCAACATTTCAACTGTTAATAAGGAAATGCGTACTAACTGGAAAAACCTTCAGGCTAAAACCATCTGGTGGTCACACATAACGCATCTGGTTTCTACCATCAGCTGTCTTAGTGGTCCACTGCATATTCCACCAAGAATTTTGTCGAGATCTAACTTTCATTATCAGGGACTGATGATTTTCAAAATTCTGGACATGGTGGTACTGCCACACGATTCCCCAGCTTATCATTGCAATAGCAGTAGTTTACATTTCTTCCTCTAAAGTAAAATGTTATGTTGCAATATAACTTAATAGTGTAGAGATTCTGCATCTTCTGGTCTAATTATTATGATGTAGATTACACAACCACGTTAATAATTCTTTCATAATTTGTTAAAAACACATTTCTGCTAAGGGTGATAAAATATGATAAAGACCATCATAAATCAGTTGTGTCATTTATTTTCTGTACAAACAGACAAGATTTCTGTATAAACTGTACAATCTTTTTTAACATGCCGAGACAGAAAAATGGCATTAACACAGAAGAAATATGTAAACAAGGGAAGTAAATTTACTGTGCCTATATACAATTTATAAATTATATTATTCACCGTCTCATTATGTCTCCATTACAGATGTTTTCTACTGTCTGGTTTAACCATTATGGCAAGAGGCATAATCATCATTTATCATACATGGAGTGAAAGGAGAACTTCTCTTGCTTCAATGCCAATTTACTTGTCAGTGTTGATGCAGACGTGGTGGAGCTCCGCCTCAAAAAGAAGCAAATCATCTGCAGACCATGACGATAAATCATTTGAGCTCCAGACTAGCAACTCATTCCAACTCAGTGAAGCGAGCAAACATGGCTTTGCGGACTGCGTCTTTGTACGTGTCTGAAGCAGAGAGCGTGTAGTTGGTGCCCTTAGTGCCAAGTCCAGCTCCCTTTGTTCTCAACTGTGCCTGAGGAGGAAAACCACAGACTTTAGTACCTTTTTTACAGATATATACAGTTATTAATGCTGATGGGTACTGGATACACCCCGACACCACCAGGTAATTGTTGTGAATACCTCAATTGGTGTAGTGATGCCCTGCTGGTTGCGACCGAGACCTTTACCCTCCTTCCAGCCCATGGCCTGTAGCATTTTGTTCCCAATATTGTCACTGTTGAGGCCGTCTTTAGTGGGCTGTTCATAGTTACTGCACAGGGACATTTTAATCATTTAAACATTACGAAAAAGACACAAAATGAACTAGATTCTTGCAAGGATTGCAAAACAGCATTTTACAAAAATGTAAGAAAAAGTGGCTTACATGACTGGTGTTGGTTGGCTAAATTTCTTCTTTTTGGGCGCTGGGGGTTCAGGGATGCCATATTTTTCTCTCCTCTCGGCTGCCCTGTCTCTATATTTCATCTATTCACCGGAAGAATAAAAACATTTTGAATTTTAAAATGCAGTCACGTTAAGTAAGGCAACAATAAGACTCATTAGCAACTGGGTGTTTTGAACCGAACCTCAGTCTCTCTTTTCTCCAGCTCTTCCAGCTCTGCTTCACTCATTTTGGATCTGCGGAGAACCTCCAGGTTTTTCTAGGAAAGACAAGTGACAAGATTAATACCCCAGTGAATTAATGGTCTTATGGACTGACACTTGCACTACATAGGCCTGAAGACAATACGTGTCATGTTACCTTGTGGAGGTCAGAGAGTTGCTGGTGTCGAAGTAGACTCTCTTTGTTGGGAAACTGTCTCCTACACAGCAAGCAGGCCAACTTTGTCCAGTCTGTCAGCTTATCCTGGCCTCCTTCACCACCATCAGGCTCTACCCCCCCTTCCTCAGGGTCACTGTCTCCACTGTAGGCTGCCACAAGGCCACACTAACCACACCAAGGATAAACAAAGGCAGGCGTAAACATTGCTGACGTAAATAACACCTGAATATAACCGAGTACATATATTTACAATGCTATTAAAATCGTTTTGACAATAATTGCTATAACACTGCAAAGTAGAAAACCTTGGAAGTGTTGACTGAGCTGATTGTTGGCTCCTCCTCAGGGCCCCTTGGCAACTCTGGCATGAGTCTGTCTAGACCTCCTGCCTGCTAAATAAATAAGAAATCAATCAATAACCAAATTTAGAACATTAAAGTCCAACACGTGCAGTCTCTGAACTTTGTCAGATATTGAATCCTACAGGATTACCTTCTTTTCAAACAGTATGTAGCCAGCATCCGCAGCTGCTGCCTCCTTCCTCTCTTCTTGACTAATAGGCTGAAAGCTACTCTTGAAGTTCTCTTTCTGCTTGTTGAGAGTTTTAGCCCACCGCTCCATGTCTTTAGCAATCTGAAAGAGTCAAAACAGATTTGAACATGAAGTTAAAATATAAACAAGGAACTTAAAAAAAATAAATTCAGAAAAAAGGCTACATAGAAGTTGAAGAAGTAGAAGCTGCATATGCATAACAGACAATGTGTGCTGATGTAGAATTCACATCACAATACCTGCTGAGCAGTCTTGCTTTTGGGCTTTTCCTTTTTCTCCTTGCCTTCTTTGCTGCCTGCTGCAAAGCCGCTTGGGTTATCACTTTGTCCAGCATTTGTGTCGGTTGCGGCAGGTACGTATGTCTGCTTCTCACTGTCCCAGTACAGATACTGCTGGGTCTGAGAGTTGTAGTAATACTGAAAAGACATAAACACCAATGTACATAATCAAAACAACTGCAACTCTCACCAACATGATGGTAAACCAAGTGACTCACACATGGTGGTTGTGCACTACTTACATGAGTGTTTGGGTCATAGTAGAGGCCAGTTTGAGGATCATAATAGTAGCCAGAGGACTCATCATACTGATATGTGGACGTATCAGGAAGAACTGTCAATTATAAATATAATATCATTAACAACTTCTGTAGAAAACTTATTTTACGAGTTATAAAACAGCTGCCTTGTAAGTTGAGTATTTGTGATCAGTAACGCATATTTCCAAAACAAACATTTTGGAAATATGGATTTTTAAATATGGAAATATGGAGTGTGTCTGAAGAAGTTTTCATGCATTAAAAAAAATTACAATTTTAGTTACCAATATTACTGCATTACTGACAAATCAATAAGTGGTCCCAGCCAAAATTTTCACTAGCCTTCCCTACTGAAGTCACTGTAAGGCAGACACCTTTTGATCTCATGGGTTTTAAGCTCTTTAGCTCTCACATATTTGGTCAGTCATATCAAAGTCTTGTTTGTAAATGTTAACGCTTTGAATCAGTTTGTACCTGATCTGATATTCATCAAATTTAAAAATGTAGGAACGGCATATTACTCTTAAACTACAGGCAGAATCAAATTCCCAGGTCTCTGAGTTTTAAGCTGTTCCCACGGAAACACCAATATAATGTACATGACAGTGACCTTGAGAGGATTTTCTCTTGATGCACGTCATACTTCAGCAGGGCAGGTTTTAAGGGATCTTGTGTGCTCATACCAGTGCTGGTGTCAGCTGTCTGTCCTGAGGCTGTTAATGTACTGGCAGCGGTAACAGTAGCAGCAGCTACAGTGGCAACAGGCACAGACACAGCTTCAATGCCTGGAAAATGTCCTGCCTGGGCTTTTGCCTCCAATTGCTGGGCAAGTGACAACGCCTGCGATTAATGTAATGGTTATTCAGAGATTGTTACACCATGCATTTGAATAATGGTACTGCAGTGTAATAACAGAGTTAACAAAAATGTGTATGTTACCTGAACAGCAGGCTGTGCAATTATATGGGGTTGGTAGACTTGTGGGGTCTGTGAGATTACCACTCCAGCTGCAGTTGGAACAATCTTTACACCCGGGGCAGCTAAAATTGGAAAAGCAAAGCTCTGTGACAATTTCTCCAACACTCAACATCACTGTGCAAACAAAGTGAAATTATTATGTTGTTCAAAATTTTGCAGAAATCTCTTTTGTTGCTTCTAAAAGCTAGTATCTACTTTACTTTTGTAACTGTAACATTATCTCATTTTTCCAATACTAATATTATACAATAAATGGTCAGTAATAGTGCCAACATCTATATAAAAGGTGTGAAAGCATTTCATACCTCCTAGAATCCCATTTCCCTGAGAGGTGCTGGCTCCGACTCCTTGCTGGTAGTACGTCTGGTAGTCCTATTGAAAAAAGCCATTTATTGAAATACTGACTTTTGAGCTTCAGTGGTATGAAACTAACTCACCAGTCAGCTTTTGTTCCAAAGGAGACGTCAATACTTGCCAGTGTAAAACTAACATGACATGTAACATTGGCTTAATATTTAAAACAATGTTATGATATACAGGTACAGCCTCGTGTCTTATCTCTGAAGTGCTGTCATCAGTAATATCGCGGTCAGTAAGCTTGACACTGGTGAATCAAATCAGTATATAGCATTTGCTGGACAATTATTTCTCTGAGGACATGTGTTGTCCATGTTGTAGTCTCCTGAATGCATCTTTAAAGCAAACTAATTGAAAGATGGCAGAAATGATCTGCTCTCAAGCTAATTGTTACAATGTTTGCTTCACTTGTTCTACTAACCTGTGGCATTGGAGTATAGCCTTCTTGCAAGTAGCTATACTCTGACATTCCCTCTGAGCTCTGCTGCGGCTGAAAAGGTAAAGCATGGGTTATGAGCCTGTTGCGCTGACACTGGGAGATGATAAATAACAGGATGTTGACAGAAAATGGGCCTACCTGACTTGAGGACCACTGGGCTGCAGCAATGGCTGTGCTGGCCACAGAGAAGGCACTGACACGATTCCCGTCAGGTAGCAAAAGGTCCCTAAAACAGGCAAAGGGCAAAACAAGTTAATTCCCGTTAGGAATAAAGATGTGAGTAAATCTTTTCATCCATCACAAAACCAAGGCACTTTATACACTATTATACTCACTTTCTAGCACTCTTGGCATAATCCACCCCAATTGTTTTTCCATCCAGTTTTAGAGGAGGCTGCAGGCCCTGTAAGATGGTTAGCAGCTGAGAGGCCTCCTGTGAAAAAGAATATTAAATTTTAAGTGATATGGAGGCATCACTGAGGTCCATCAAGGAGAAACATTTAAGACAAAAGGAGTAATATTAATAGAAAAGCCAAATGGAGGCCACTGATAAGTGGTTGTCTGTTATAGCAGATTATGATGCTGAACAACAGTAAATTGTGACAATGTTCATCTGTACATATTACAGGATGCTTTACCAGAGGAGAGGAGAGCTGTACAAAGGCAAAGCCTCTGTTCTGGCCGGTCTGCTTGTCCTTGATGAGGCGAATGTTGTTAGATGAAAGATTAGCATACGGTGCCAGGGCTGTCATGATGGCTTCCACGTTGGTCATAGGAGCAATATTTCTCAGGATGATTGCTGTGCAGGACAAAAGTCTATATTTAAGAACAACCTACCATGGATATGGATATTTTCCATTCCAAATTAAGTGGGACATTGCATCTATAAAAGAGAAGTCCTTACTGTCGCCATAGAAATCTCCACTGGGTTGTGTTTCAGAGACTCCAATATTATTGCTGGTTTCACTTTCTGTTAAGAGAATGACAGAGAAGTAAGAAGTGCATTAACATAACCTTCAGGACTGTGTAATCAAAGAACTGGAATGAGGTATAAGTGTAAAAACCTGTGCTAGAAATGAGTCGGTGTTTACAATATCAGATAGCTTATGTCGCAGCCTATTTCATAAACCTCATCATGTATTGCATTTTGTCCCCATTTTGTATTGTCAGGTAGCAAGGAAAAAAATGCATGCTGTCTCCCATCTATGCACTTTGCCTACATCTGACAGAGTGACAACAACACAACACAAACTTTGCGTTGCATCCCAGCACTGCTGACCCAGGCTGCCCGGATGTCTGCAGTCAGTGGCCTCTTGTTGATTTAACTACTTACCAGCTTTGGCTGCTCCACACCTGAAGCACTTCAGCCTCCTCCGGAAATTGTACAGGCCACACTGCAAGTAACCGTTCACATCATTTTTATTATACACCTACTAAAGCCCTGAACAGTGCTGCCTCAGAAAACAGGCAAGCTATATTGGTGCAGCATACCATACTTACCTGAGACACAACCTAACCTTTACCGCTTATCCAAATGTAGGTGTACCACAAAATTAGCTGACAGGACTGCAACAATTGTAACTTATAGGCCTAACATATACTTATAGGCCTGTGAGTTTGTGTGTGTGTGTGTGAGGTGTTCTGTAGTAGCATTGTTTGAATAATGTGGCCATGAAGCCAAGATGGATCATTAACTTACAGTGTTGCAGAGCCAGTCTTCATACTTGTTCCTGGGGTGACTGTAGTGCATGTCCACGCTTTTGCCTTGGATGGTCAGACGTTTCTGAAAGAGGACGACAGAAATCACTCAAGAATTCCAGGCGAGCGTTAATCTCATCAATAGAGCAAGCAGTGTTGGAAGGGAGAGATGGGGGAGAGGGACCCCCAACAGATAGCCTTTGTGTTAAAGACAAGACAGGCACATGATGTATATGTGAGCCTGATGTATGGAGGGTTCTTTAGGTGTTTGGGACCCGAGTGCCCAGGCTGAGCTGGAGCAAAGTGTACAATGTGACCCTAAACAGACATTTTTGACTGCTTTAAAAAAAACAAAAACAAAAACAAAAAAAAAAACGAAGATTAAATCATCCCCGTCTACTGAGGGGAAGGTTTAAAAAGACAGAAATCTGAGCTTACATTCTGAAATCTCATTGATAATGCCTCTAAGAGCAGGGTAAAGATAGTGTGTTTATTATCTTACATGCAGATTCCTTAAGAAGATTACCTCATATTGCAAGTCAAATCTGCAGCTTTGATGCTACTGCCATTACAATTAACTAAACTAAACATTAAGATATAAATCATGAATATAACCATCTCTATTAATATACAAATCAAATCTTTTTGCTCTGTGGCATACAATCCATGAGTCTTTTTTTTTTCTTTTCAAAAAGATCTTTACAGTTTCCACACTACTTATTCAATGCACTTTGGTTGCCTTTTGGGTTATTTTTCCATATCTCCAAGATTAAAACTAGACTTGGCGATTGTGAAGCAACCTGATTGGTCTCCATCCATCGTGTAGCATCTTGCAAGTGATAAAAGTCCACGAAGGCGAAACCACGGCTTATACCTAGAGACAGCATTCAAATATAGACGGGAGGCGTGTTAGTTAAGAGTCCATGGGCATATAATTCAAACTCTTCCACAAACTGCTTCACGACCCAGGCCCTGTTTGGTACACAATAGGCCACTCCATAGGAGTTTTACCATAGCAAGAAATCCTGCTGAATACCACTGTTTGAATCACACTCAACAACCGAGTGTGTCTGCCAATTGACTTTCTCAAAACTGTTATTGTTGCTCTTACTTACCTTGAAAAGACCCACAATGAACTGAAATGATAAATCTTAAATCAACATTTTAAATCCTTTTTCAAGTAACTTGATACAATTTTCTACTAGCTGCTATGGGAAAATGGGTCTGAATGGAAGCAGATTGGCCCTATGGTCAAAGACTGGGGAGGGAGGTCAGGGTCCGTCACATTTCTGGATCTCACCTGTTTTCTTTTTCATCAGCCTGACATCCACTGGCTGCGGCCCCTCCAGTTGGTCTATGGCAAAACGAATCTGAACAACGACATGCAGATGGTACTTTAACACGATGATTCAAAACCTGCCGCCCTTTAAAAGGCATTTCATCTTACAGAATGAGTGGTGCACACACGTAAAACCAAACTAAACACAAAAGCTGCAGAACAAGACTAAAGACTTACATCATCCTCAGTGACATGAGGAGACAGACCCCAGAGCATGATGGTCTTGCTTTTCTTCTCCTCCCCAGGCTCCCTTCTATAATCCTGCTCTGGGTAGTCGCCATCGGAGTGATAACCATCTTCTGATCTGTCACTGTTACGTCGTTTCCTTTCTCTTTGCTTTAAAACAAATAGATCAGTGCATCAGTTAAGTGTGGATGTCTTCAAACAACAACGTATTTTTACAAAAACATTATAACCCCATTAAAAGTCACTGAATATTGGAATACCTACCTCTGGACTGTCTCTTGATCCTCGACGATCTCCTTCAAAACGTTCACCACGTCTCTCTTCGCCCCAGCGGCGCATGTTGTGATCGCGCTCTTGGTCCCTCTCTCGTCTGTCGCGCCATTCTAATTCATCACGGGGCTGGTCAGAGCCATACCTACCGCTACGTTCTGTGCGACTAATCCTATTCAGAAGGACATTGAAGGGTAAAGTAAAACATCAGCACGACTAGTCTGCAATTGTATTATATTCTTTATATGATTCAAATATAAAAATACTAATAATACAATAATACAACTACTATTGTATCAGCAAGCTCACAAACATAATTTCTTGATTAACACTACACAAAAAAGCCTGATATCTTCCCCGGTTGAGGCATTGTCTCAAGTACGATGAATCATAGATTTACACTGACATACTTTAACATTCACAGGGTTTGTTGCAGTGCTTATGTATATCAAAAATGCTTTTTTAATATTTACATCTGTATAAGTTTTGCTGAGAAAAAGTGTAGTCATTTTGGAACTTTATTATATCAGTTTCAGCATTTACACTCTTCCTATGTCACATTAAGTCAAGATTGTTCCAAATTTGGCTTTCAAGACTTAACTAGCCATTTTCATTGGAAATGTCACACCAGACGCCAACATTTCTTTGAGATTTACGGACTCAAACAGGGATGGAAATTAGCAAAAACCACCAGCCAAATGCTGGTAAAATATTAAAGTCGTTGGAAGATTTCAGACACAAAAGAATGATTTACTCTTTAGTGGCTGATGAATTTGAACATTTATCTGTCAGTAGTTTGTAGAAGATCACATTTTAAAAAGTTAATTTCCCTGGATTCAAATCTATTTTCTCTCAGGTAAGCCACGTAGGATACTTAAACTCTGTTGCAACTTTCCAACTTGCTATTTAAGATGGTTATAAAATAACGACTTTGGGTAGTATTGCCCTTGTTAAAACAAAGTAGGATGGCAGGAAAACATTTTTCTTATAGTACCCCGCATGGTGGGCATTTTTTAAGACCATAAGGAAAATATTGTACACTTTCACGTCGATTGTTCTTCAGATTTGGCTTTAAAAGTAGGAATGGTTAAGATGATCCACAAGCGTTTACTGAAATGACGCTGGCTTCGGAAATAAACAACTTATCTTACCGTGAATTGTGTAACGTTACTAAACGCTAACGTTAATGTACAAGTGACAGGCAGGCGTTTTGAGTGCAATTTTACGTTAACATAACGTTCTCTCTCCCTCTGAGGACGGAACAGGTATTTCGAATTGGAATAAAATAACACCGCCAGTATAATTAACCACACCTACTATGGCGAACGGTACGGCGCTAAAGTTAGCGCTTAATCTTAACGCTACTACTCACCTTTTATCAGCTCCCATTTCTCGCTACAGCACACACACGACCTCTAGAAAGCAAAAAAAATGCCAAAAGATTCGAATTATACACACACTCTGGTGTGTTTTTAGTTTATTAATATGCTCAAACACAAAGCAGTCCCCCGAAGTCGAATTACTTAGTTTACAATGAGCGCAAGAGAGTAACGTTATAGCAAAATGCTTGTAAGCCATAACATGGACACGGTCTAACGTTAGCAAACGGACTTAATTTGTCACAACCAACTACGCCAATGAAAAGCTGTAAGATTGTTTCAGTTTCCAGTCTCAATGTACAATAACTCACCAGTGTAGTATGTTAACAATGCGATTACCCACTAGTAGTTTTTCAAAATGATATTTGAAAATTTGTGGACAAGAACATTCATCTCACGTCCAAGGACTTTTGACAACAGTACAACGACACCTTCTTTGTCCCAAGATGCATTGGTGTATAGCCCGGTGCATTATGGGAAGAGTAACACTTTTACCCCGAATTTGCCTCACAGGCAGCATTTGGTCGTGGGCCCTTTGTCACTTTCGTCGTACCGAACATGGTCACGAACAGGTTATGACATTTTGGTTACGTTCAGGTTGAGATTACAGAAGATTTAGATTTGGGTCACGAACACAACTGGGGTTGGATGGGGTTACGGGTTGTTACAGCAATCAGTCTGTCAGTTCTAAAGAAGGAGTCATGCTACCTGAGCAGAAACCGATAAAGTGCTTCCTGAAAGTCTAAACTAAGGGAAAAGGCACCACATAGTATTTTCCGCCATTTTACTGGGTATATTGTTTTTTAGCTTGCCATTTTTGCAGCATATGGAAGTGTTTGTAATCATTTAGTGCTTTGATAATTAGCAATATTTTGTCAATTTGCCTTTAGGTATTCAGTATGTTGCATTGCATAGCAATTTGCAAAAAGCTACAGAACCTAGATGACCGCTAGATCCCTGCTAAATAAAGGTTGTTTTATTTTGATTGTGTAGCTTTCTCAGAGCAATTTTAATTCCTGGTCCAACTTGGTCCCCAAACTATACTAAATCCCACTGCTGTTTGACTTTTCCTCCAATTTATTCTGATATTTACTAAACAAAATGAGCAATCTTTTAAAGTATAAATAGCCGGTCTTGTGTATTAGACTGTCATTCAAGTTCACATGATTGGAATGCTGTAATATAGTGATTGATCTGGAGGTTTGACTCACTTCAGCCTTTTTAATAACTTGCAGAACATTACTGTAAAATGAAGAAATGTCTGCCTCTTGTCTATTTGTAACACAACGTGTCCTCTTATCCTGTCAGAGGAGCATATTCACATAAAGGATTGTGAAGATTCTACAGCAGAAATACTATCATGCTGTAGAATCTTCACAATCTGGAATATTATTCTTACTGTACTTTAAGTAAATAGTGTATTACGTTTTTTTGCATATTGTGCAATAGCTTGTACATTGTCATACTAAGTCATACAGTATGCACATAAATCCATCTCTATCGCCTATTGTTCATACATATTTATTTCCAATATTAAAATGTATATGCCACTGCTATGGACTCTTGCACTATGTGTATAACAACCCTGTATATACAATAACAATTTGACTGGTACAATATACTGTTTGCTGTCCACCTGTTTGTAATTAATAGCTACTGTACATGCTTATCTTTGTTTAGCTATTTGTATCTTACTATAAACTTGTCTTCTCTGAGTATATTGAGAGCTAAAGAGAACTAGACTCAAATTCATTGTATGTGTCAGCATACCTCAAGTTCAATCTGACCAAGATATGCAACAAAAATGAAACACTGCCATGGTTTATCATTTATTATAGTAAGTAAATCCTGAAACATCACCAAACAGTTCACTGTACAAGCAGGTCCTTAATAAAGATGACTACACAATTACTTTTTCAACTTGGCACACAAGAATGTTCCCCTTTTTTAATCTCTGATGTGGTAATGAAATACAACATAGATGGTCAATAAGTTGTGCTGATACCAGATCCATAAATGAGCTCCACAATATCCTTTGAAACAAATACTTATGGAGCTTATGCTTGTTTTGTAACATTGATTATGCTTGAGTCACTGACACCCAAGACAGACCCATATATTCTATACAAACATGTCATGAGATAAAACAACACAAAACTCAGCCATATAATATAAAAATGGTCCACGTGATCCCAAAAAAGGAGGGTGGAATCCATCACACTTTTCCCGAAAATTTAGGATGGGGGATGAGCAGGTAGCTCTGGGATGCTATGAATTTCCATGATGAGTTCTAGGTCAAGGTCTCTCCTTTTGTCACCTGTAATGAGATACATATTGATGTAACGGCCATATCATTTTGAACCATTCAAATACAAAAAGCCATTGGATTATTTAGATTACAATGCAGTATACTTACTCTCGCCTCAATATATTCAATCCTCCTCTCCAACGCTGTCAGCTTTTCATTGAGAGTGGCCAAGCGGGATCGACACGACATATCTGAGGATGATGAATTATATTTGGCACCTAGTTAACCATCAACAGCCATGACATCGGGTGTATGTTAGCTTGTCGATGCTGTTAATTATAATGACGTTCGCTCAACAAAAAATAACGTCACTGTTACTTATTAACTATTGCTGAAAAATCATTCAATTTCAGGGGTTATGCTCCTGCTGGTATAAACAGACTAACGTAGCGTTTGCTGTGGCGGCGGCCTTACAGCCATTAGCTGCCTCAACCCTTGAATCCAGTAGTCTTTTAATGCAATGTTTTGACACTAGGAAGCTAACATTAGTTAACAAGCGACACAGACTGAAGGGTAACTAGACACCAAACTGTCATGGTACTTCTACGAGGAAACAGTAACAAGCTCACAGCTAACGATAAAGCTAATTGCTAACTGGGAGTGGCCATTGAAATCAACACAAATGCTAGCAATAGCAGGGCAGCTAGCTGAACTAGCGAAAATGATCTGGCCATCTACGCAAGGTATACACATTAGTGGTGATCCTATCCGTAAAACTGATTGTTAAAAGCTTACCAAATGAGTTAAGAAAGTCGGCGATTTTTTTGATACTGCTCGTAATTACTTCTATATACTCTCGATTCGCCCAATCTTGGTGAATCTCTCTTTGCACTGGATCTTCCTGGCCAGCCATGTTTGGATCAGTCGCAGCTTGACGTAGCGTTCAATCAAGGATAGCCCCCCTGCGTTCATCCAGGAAGCGTAGACAGGCAAAGTGTCGCTGTTTTATATCCATGGGTAATAACTTACCGATATTATATAATATTATATAAAATACATTTTGCGTATTGTCGTTATGCACTATAAGGTTATGTCACATTCACAAGTTAGTTAGATAGCGTTACATTACTATTCAGCAGTGGTGGAAGAAGTAGCCTGCCCAGATCTTACTTAAGTAAAAGTAGCAATACCACAGTGTAGAAATACTGTTTGTTACAAGTAAAAGTCCTGCATTCAAAATTGTACCTAACATCATCAAAATATACTTAAAGTACCAAAAGTAAAAGTACATATTATGCAGAATGGCCCATTTCAGAATAACGTATATCATATTATTGGATTATAATTATTGATGCAGTGAAGGTTGCTTGCTTGTAAATCCCCCCCATCTTAACCTATAATAATACATCATACAAGTAACTTAACCTATTCATATAAATGTAGTGCAGTAAAAAGTACAATATTTGCCTCTGAATTGTAGTGGAGTCTCTAAGTATTTGCAGAAAATGTAAATACTCAAGTAAAATACAAGCACCTCAAAATTGTACAAATAAGTACAGCCCTTGTTTAAATGTACTAATACTTTCCACCACTGCTATTCAGGTAGCTAATTGAAAGCATTTTGGACTGGTGTACAGCAGCCACCAAAATCGCTATAGTAAAAACTCACAGGACTGTCTTGCTTTAAGTTGGTAACGTAGCCAGCCACTTATACTTGAAGGCTGGCAGTAGCTAGTACTACTACATGTACCTAGTACCTTGACATATGAAGTAGTATTTTAATACCTCAAAATATACATATTTTCCAGATACCTAAGAATATTTTGATGGAAATGTGTGTTAGTATGTACACAAATGACAGTAGCACTTTACATGACATTAAATGTTTATGTCTCTTCTTTAACTCCACCCAATGAAGATGTTTATGATATGAGTTATACACAGTAGCAGATTCAGTCTTTTACATTTTCATCAGAAACTCCCCTCACAAAAAGTTTTCAAGGAGTGTCTTCATTGGGTAAATAGGCTGAACAACCACAGTGTAATGCACTGGAGATATCACAAACTTGGGAGTGTCGCAATTGACCTAAACTGTGAAGGTCGAAAAACATGATAAAACACCCCTAACAGATGTGTACTGATTAATCTTTTTGGTCAGACTGGTCATAACTGATATCCTTTACAGCCACCAAGAGCGTGTCGTAGCACACTTTACTTGACCCTCTTGAGCAGCTCTTTAATATCTGCCTCAATGTCAGAGGTGAGGAAATTTCTGCTGTAGCGCTTGTAGGGCTCGCCATCGGGACTGACCAGGAACTTCTCAAAGTTCCAGGAGACGTCGTTGCGACTGACGGGACTCCAGATGATGAACTTTGGATCAGTCATGAGAGCCATGGCATCATCACAGGGGAATGGAAGCTTCTCCTTCAGATAGACAAACAATGGGTGGGCATCCTTTCCATTCACATCCACCTTCTCGAGGAGCTGGAAATTTGGTTCAAAGCCATTTCCTGGACGGACATACTTCAGAGACTTTAGGATTTCATCATTCTTGCAGTTCTCCTGTTATAAAATAAAATAAAATAAAAATACATTATATATGGACAGTAGCCTATGCCATCAAGATGATTAAAAGCCACATGAGGTTTTGATTCAAACTTACAAAATGAGGCCAGTGGTACATTTCTTACTGTACTGGTCTTAATTTGGAAGTACTTGTGTTTTACATGAATATTTCCATTTTACTTTATATTTATACTTCAGAAGGTAATATGGTCCTTTTTATTCCCTACTTTTATCTGACAGCTGCAGTTACGGTTATTTTCAGATTCTGATTTTAACAAACAAAACCTATGATCAAATGATAAAGTATGAGGCACTATTATGAGACCTACAACCCAACTGTTTAGTTAAAATTAGCTCCACCTCAACCAAATACAACAGTAAAATGCTACCATTAACACATTAGTAATAATAACACTCAAAGGGGCCAGTCTGCTGCTTATAAGTACTTTTAGTTTTGATACTTTAAGTACATTTTGCTGATAATACTTCTGTTAGTAACATTTTGAATGCAGGGCCTTTACTTGTAATGGAGCATTTTCATGTTGTGATATTGTAATTTTTACTAAATGATGCTGAGGCCTAAGGGCCAAACTGTTCACAAAGTGTCAAAAACAGTCTGGGAAGACACGAGAAATTTAACACAGGCATCCTCCAAATTCAACATTTCTTGATGACAATAGTTACTAGAATTTATGACATTAATAAACAGAACATATTGGCTTTTGCTCTATAGTCTGCAATCAAGAAGCACCCATTTGAGTTGTTTTAGAGTCTTAGATATATTAGATTATATTCTAAACATGTAAATAAAGATCCTCTCATGAGAAAAAGTATGTCAGCTACTTTGAATTCACACATGGCCTACCTGATGCCCAAACTGATTGCAGGGCACACCCAGAATAACGAGTCCCTTGGCGGAGTAACGACTGTGAAGCTCGTTCATCTGAGTGTAGTCCCTGGTTGTTGTTCCTCAAAGAGACGCCACATTCTCAATGAGAACAACTTTCCCCTTGAGTGCAGAGAAACTGAAGGTTTCTCCAGACAGCAGCTTAGCTGTCAGCTCGTAAAACCTTTTCATATTCCCAGCCATTCTCACGAACCCCGGAGGAATTGCACGACCTTGTGAATTCGGTCCAATGTCAACAAGTTTAGTTAGTTTAGTCCAGCCCTCAATTTATTGATGGGGCGGGCCATAGATATAACACAACTCTCAAGGTTGAACTATTTCTAATTAATTAAACTTTTCTTATTGTTTTTCAATATCCGTAAGATATTCAATCACACACACACAAAAAAATCCTCAGGTGCCATTATTGCGGTTTTTGAACTCTGACTCACAAGGCCATTTCACTAGCAAGGAAGTAGGCTAGTTTGCCATCTTGAACCGTACAGTTGAATATTAATTATAAGCCAAATATGGTATATAAACTAGGTAAACCAGTGTTTCTTAATGGTTTGCTACACTTGTTCCTGATCACTGTACAAATACAAATTAAAGTCCCTGAACGTCCCTGAAGTCTGCGGTTCGCTGACTTTAACAGTTACAAACATTAAAAAAGTGGCAAAGATGGGCATCACAATGTTTTAGTCTACCTGTTGCAAAAGTTGGCACTTATCGAATATTTATCAAATGGCCTATGCGAATATTGACTCTACACCCATACACAACCAGTACATCTGAATGATAAAAATGTGTTTGACATGGACATGTTTTCTTTCTAAGAGTTTTACACTTTTATTTTTAATAAAATGCCCCCCCTACGGTCGGCACAAGTGGTACTTTCCAGGAAGTCCATTGCAATGTGCGATCTACCCATGATCTCTGGTGGTTAAAGTTTAGTCAAGGACAAGTGCCAACTGAAAACAACACAGCATTTTCTTAAAAATGTTAGACTGTTACAGGAAATGCAACTGTGTTAGGTGTTCAGAAGAAGCTAACTAATAACGGTACCTGCTCCTCCTGTTAGTAAGCTATCATGCCGGACTGGCTCAGTCTGTGTGTGGTCATTAGCCTGTTGTTATGTCTCCTAACAGTAGCAGGTTACATTTTGTACTCGGGACTCCTCTCAGACATTACCATACTAACTGGCTCTCCTCCCATAAAGAAGATTACATTCGCCTACAAATTTAAAAAAGGACCGTACAAATACAGCGGACAACTTTTTAAGGAGTCTCTCAGTGTTGGACCAAAGCTTTCATGTATCGCAGTATTTTATGATGACCCTAAAAAGGTAAACCATTACACAACCATCCACTATCCATTACACAACACTCTTAGTCGAATATTAGTTTATTTTGACCGTGTTTTCAGCACTTTACTCGATATTTTAGCTTAAAAATCAGGCAGATTTTACAATGTAAAGTAGGTTATGTAGTCACCCGCTAGATGGCGATAGTGTCATTCTCTTAAATCTGGTGAAGTGGATGAAGATGAATCTTCTGCTGCTCAGCAGATAGTCAACCCTTGATGGTTTAATTAAGTCCCAGTTAAAATGTTTCGTTTCACAATGAATAATGAGTTTAATGGCATTTCATGTGGTCTTCACACTCTGTCGTGTGACAGACGTTTGGCACTGATTGATTTAAAAAAAAATGTTTTCTCTTGAGCAATGTCATAACACATCTGGCCAGGTTGTGGTGTGTCTTGTGGATACAGATGTCATAAAATACTATCCAAGATGTAGGATGAGATGTAGTCCCAAACCAGAGCTTAACTTCTGGTCTATGGGACTCCAAAATGTTCAATATTTAACAATACATCACGAAATAAGGAATTTCAATACATACAAAACATTTTGAATCAAAGCACGATGATCGCAATAAATTAACAAATTGTTAAAAATACTATGACATTTAATTTCATGACACTGATCTTATTTTGAGAGTACATTATTGAAATACATTTCTTTTAGAGTCTGATTTAGCTGATTTCACACTTTGAATGAGATCTGTTGAGTCTAACTGACAGGGTAAGTTCTTTCAAGGTTTTGCAATAACATCAGACAAAGCCTTTTCTAGAGAGTCTCAGACCGATTCCTCAGCTGCTGATGTGCTGTGTGTGTGTGTGTGTTTGACTGGTGTTATGGTTTTGTGACGTGCTGTATGTTGGAGGGCCACAATGTAAATGAGCCATTAGGGAGTGTAACTACAGCTGTGCAAAGTTATGGTGTATTTTTATTCATCAAACATATTCCATCAATCAGTTAATCAAGCAACTTTCCAGGCTGGCTATGTTGGATTCACCCTCTGACAGTCAGATGACGAGCTTGTCTTATTAGCTTGGAGCTTCTCCGGCAGCAGCTAGTTGTGTAAATCAGAATTACGTTGGCATTGTTGTTGCTCTAGCTGAGAGGAGCTGAGCTGTGACAGTATAGAACAAGTGTCACTGGGAAAAAAAATGTCAAAATGAAATAAAATGGTGCACTTTGAAATACAAGTTATGAAATATGAACTCCAGTAAAACTGCTGTAGTGAAAATAATAATGATGAAATGTGTATTTTCACGTTATTTATTTCATAACATAAATGGACAATATTTTTTGGAGTTCCCCAAAGATCAAGGGTCAAAATGGGGAAGTGAATGTGACTGAAGCTCTTGTGGTCTCCTTTACTGCCACACCAATCCTGCTAAAAACACAATTAGTAAGTTGGATCCCTGTGTGAGATGTTTTCCTACATTCCCAACTGTTCCCTGTGTGAACTCATCCATCCCAAAATCTCAGTGTCTATAAGCAGCAGGAAATAATATCTGCTGGATCTGTTTTCCTGATACCTAATCCTGCACACTCTCTGGGGTCTCCAAAAATCATGTGGTGCTGGTTCCCACATTTTAAAGCGAGTCCAGCGTGAGTTGTTTTTTCAATAGGCTCTGCCCAAACAGACCGAGAAGGAATGAAACGAGGAGCAGCACCTTGAAATGGTTAAGCAGTGCAGTGTGATGCATTGTGGAGGGTCTGGAGGTTCAGGTAACAAGGGTGGAAAACAAGGGCCAGGCAGATTTGATCTTGAGAAACGTGCATCTGCTAAAGCATTGAATGTACAACACTGTGATATCATCAAGATATCTTGAATGTTGTAATATGATAAGATAAAATAATAAAGGACTTTACATGTTGAAAGCTGATCTGAAATAATTAATGGATTAATCAATTAGTTGATTGACAGAAAATCAACCAGCATTCATTTCAATACTTGATTAACCATTTAAGTCATTTATTAAGCTACAATCTCAATCTGGTTTCAGCTTCTCAAACGTGAAGATTGGCTGCTCATCGTAAACTGAATATCTTTGCGTTTTGGACTGTTGGTCGGATAAAACGAGCAATGGGAACATGAGTTGGACATTTTTCATACAATTTGCTGTCATTTTATGGACTAAATGAATAATCAGTTAATAAAATAAATCAATTGTTTAATCGATAATAAAATGATTACTTGCTTAAGTGTTTCCTCTACTCAGCCTACTCTCAAAATAATAGAAACATCTGTAAGTATAACGCAATACAATTCAACAGCAGCCTCCAAAATGACCATAAAGTTGAATCAACACCTCTCTAAAACAGTTTCAACAAAAACTGAACATTATAACCTTTACGAAGGGAGGATTTATTGCAGGGCCGTAGCTTTAGACATTAGCTTCAGAAAGGCGTGCTTAATAAACTGGCAACTGAGTGTATATATACACGTACTGAGTGAAATGATCAATCAGTGTCTTGCTTGGCCATTAGTATTGATTCTTTCTTCCCATGTTACCTACCATTATTCTAGAAGAAATATTGTATATTGAAGCTAGAACCAAACATTGTCAAACTATCGATATTGAGCTGTTGAGACAACTATACTGTGATATTACCTCTGTCACCATCACTCAGCTCTAATATTTGCAATAATTCTCTGTCTCTGAAATATGCTGATATCTACCATTTTCAGAACTGGCTTTCAACAGTATTGACTTAAGTGGCGCTGCTTAAACCTGCTGTAGCCTGATGCAGAACAACCTGATGGAATGTAACCAGAGTTCAGTGATGGACTCTTCCCAGCTCCGCTTCAAAACCCCTTTGTTATGCTCATCCTCTTTTCTCCCGAGCCAGCAATTAGGCTAGCAGTGGGTCCTAGTTCCTCTGCGCAGTCACAGCCAAGTCCTGATCTAAGTTAAAATAATTGGCGTAATGATCTCAGCTCATTAGCGTCCCAGCCTCAGGATGCCATTCAGTCCCAGCGTCAGGAGCCCCAGAGAGTGCTCTCAGATGGGAGGACTGGTATTTGGTGTCTAAATAGTCAGACACTGTCCATTGATATTTGCAGTGAGAAAGATTTTCAAAAGTGCAGCTGACAGAGGATAAGTGTCAGCATGGCTGGTCTCATCCTCTGTTCTCGGTTTTCTCACTTTTACCTCCTTTAATCACTTCCTCTGGAGAAACAAAAGACCTCAACAAGGGCTTAAGTTGGTCCTGAGATGGTTGCCATGGATACAGGGCTGGAGCAGCTCTGTCTGTTCCTTCAAACGGCTAACACATATTCTGGGCCCCACTCACTAAACCCTTCCCCTCCACCAGCCTCTTCACAGTTTCAAAGCCAGGGGGGGGGGGGGGGGTTTGACCCAGTGTGCCCACTTCACCTCTACCCTGCAGCTCTCCTCTCCCGCTCTCCCCCTCTGCACCCAACTTTGACAAACATCAGAGGGAGGTAACAGGGGCTGGATCATGTAGTTTTCTGTCAAACTTGATATTCCAAGTAAGCGATCGGGGTCAGGGTTAGCGGTCCTTGAGACACAGATTGTCTAAATAAAAAGCTCAGTGACAAGTGGAATGGTGGTGAGATGACACATGTGTCTGCCCATCTTCAGGGACCCATGTTTGGGTCACAATATGATGAAAGCTGTGGGAATGGCAGCGGCAGGAGGGGCCAGTCAGGAAATGTGTATCAGTGCGAATGTTAGTCTTTGTGGTGAATGATGAAACAGTAGAACATCCCTCTAATACTTGCCCTTTCAGAAAGTCGTAGTAAAACATTTAAAATGTAAGCCTCACTGAATCTGAGTGGAAAATAATTTGTATGCTGGTGAAGATGGTCTGCCTTTCCTACCCTGTTGCCTTACCAAAGTCAATTCAGTCGATGTGCAATAGAGACACGGAGACGTGGATCCTTCAGTTGAATTTCGGAACTTTTTGCTTCAGATGAGCTGTCAGTGTATTGAAGAAACATCAAAAGACAGCACACTTGTGTCTTGATGAGTGCAGAGAGACAAAATAAAGATTGTGGACAGAGGCTTGTGCTTTTGGCGGTGTTTCTTTGTTCTGGACTCCCTACATGTGGCCCTGTGATGATTAATAAATCTGCTTGCTTCAGACTTCCCACTGTGAGCCCCAAAAACATCCAAAGTGTCAAAAATATCCTCATGTGTAAAGCATCCCAAATGTACGTGTGGTTTTTACAATAAGAACAGTCAAGCCATTAACTAGATATTTAAAATCTATATTTTTCATATTTAAGTTTTTGACATGTTATCTTTTAGTTTGGCCAGCTCCACTGAAAACCTGACTGTTCTTTTGACTGTCACTATTATTGATTTGGAGTGGTGGGTTTATTTAGGGATTGTGGATATTTGATGGAGATCATCTCTTTTTGTGTGAGACTTCATTGAATCCGCCCTTCATCACCTCCACTGAGCGTCCATTATGGTACCAGTATCACTGGACAAACAAGGCGTGGTATTTCTGTCATCACTAAAACATCATGTGCATCATGTGTACAACCAGGAGTTAGTTGTATGTATGTTTGTTGCTTCATGCTTGACAACAATGCCAACACATCTGAGAAAAGTAAACATCCAAAAAGCTATAATTAACACTAGAAGTTTTTTTACAGAACTGCTCCTCTTCATGCATTAAAAAAAAAAAAAAATGAAATGGCTAGAGAAAACAGTGCACGTAAAATAAGCTTGGAAACTGGTCTCAAGTCAGACTGAATGCAGTGTTTATTTCCCCACAACTTGACAACAACTGAAGATTCGCTACCTGGGAATAGAGCTGGAAACTCACAAAAGAAAAATCACAAAATCTAGCCTGTGGATTATCGTTTCCCTTATTACAATAATGACAAATGTAAGATCCTTTTCCTAAAACCCTGAAATATGGCTGCAACTAACAATTATTATCATTATCGAATCTGCAGACCATTTTCGCAAATGTTAGAAAGTAGTGAAAAATGCCGATCACATTTTCCAAGAGTCCTTGTTGACGTCATCAAGTGTCTTGTTTTGTCCAACCAACAATCCAAAAAACAAAAATATTTAGTTTACAAAGATATAAAATACAGAAAAACTGCAAATCCTCACATTGGAGGAGCTGCAACCAGAGAATCTTTGGCATTTGTTGCTTATAAATAGCTCAAACAATTAATCAATTATCAAAAGAAGTTGCTGATGAATTTTCTGTCGATCGACTAATTTGATTAATCGATTAATTGTTGGAGCTCTACCCTGAAGATGAATCTGTAACATGGTCACAGGGTCTGGTAAAGCTATTGCTTGCACTATAAAATCAGGTTAAGAACATCATCAGAATTAATCACAAAGTTCACCAAATTACTATCAGTCTACGAGCCAAGATTTAAGTTGACTAGAACACTATATTCATAAAAATACTCAAAATAGGATCATCTGTTGTTCATCTGCTGATACAGAACAAAATCTTAGCTCAGAAATGTATGCAGATTTCTCACTTCTTGCAGTATCACTGTATGTGTTTGAAACTTTGAACGTGCGCTTGTGTGAAAAATGAGCTTAGTCCGCAGTGCACGGTGAACCCTACACTTCTACCCATGACTGGCCTTGCGTGTTGAGGAATAGAGGAGAAAATAGGCATTCTCAGACACACTGGCTGTGCTTGAAGTGTAGCATTGATAGGTTTATGAACAAATTGGACCATTCCAGCTTATTTATTACACGAGCCTTCAGTGGTGCTCAGCTAAGCACAGTGGGGAGAAAGTCTTGGATGTCCCAGGAGTATTCATTTGTAAAGAGTGTCTCTCTTCTTTTTTAATGGGCACCAGGGTGTTCAGAATGGAGGAAGGTGCAATAATTGCTGCGCAGCCAAATGCTCCAATTAGAGCTCCAGTTGACGAGCATATTTTCTCCTTAAATTTGGCACCTGGCTGACATCAGAGAAGATATCTTTTTTTGGTGCATTATTTTTTGTCTTACATTACACCCTAGTGTTTATGACTCACCAGTCCTCAGAGACAGGTACTTTGGGAATGTTGATGGTAGGTGGCATTTCAGAGTCCCCCCCCCACGTTTTTCAGGGAGATTGACTGGCATGAGGACAGATGATGCACAATGTAGTGTTTTTGTGCAATCAGTTCCTGCAAAAACACACTACCAAACATTAGGAATTGTTCTGGAATAGCTAGATAGCATTTCTTGCTTGAGAGCATTTATCTGTCCGTCAGGGCTGCTGTTGTCATGTTGGAGGCTCTGTATAATTATGGCATTTAGAATCACTATAATGAGGAAAAAAGGGAAAGGTCAAATGCTGGTAAAAGTACAGAGTGTGAGCATCATCTATTTTTTTCTATCTGATCTATCTAAACCATCTACCAGTCTATCCTGTTTGTTCCCTCTTATTAATCTTTACTTATTTGTTCATTTGATCCTTGTTTCTAGGTGCCAGGACCACAGTGCAGCTATGCTGTCGGCAGTATTCTGAGCGAGGGAGAAAACAAGGCAGATGACGAGCTTCTAAAGAACTATGAGACATCAGGCTTTAATGTCTTTTCCTTTCCCGAAGTCACACACGTGGTCACTACCTCGTTCCCCCACAGGACGTTTTTCTCTGTCCTTCTGGGAGTAAGAAGAGTTTACCCACGGCTAGAGCACTACATCAAGGTATTATGCCTTTTGGACCCTTTTCTACAAATCACACTCACTTGAATTTTGTATCTCACTGCACATAATCTTGAAAGTAAATAACCAACTATTTGTTTATTCAAATTACAAGAAAAAGCAAACGCTCCATCCAGGAAAATATGATATAAAGAGACCAATGATAACCATAAAATAGGAAGTAAAGTATACATTTACATGAACACACTGTATACATAACTATTACCTATGCATGGACAGATGTGCCCAGGTGTGTATGTGAAAAGTGTCTTAAATTCTTCTGTAATCTAAATGTACTGGTAAAGGAAAACAGAATTAATCACTGTGCAGCATCACAGTGAAGAATACTGTATCTTCACACACCCAGCATCATCAGCCTCAAGCCTCAAGCCCGTCACATACTGGTCCCATGGGCCTCAGTGTTCTCACAGTGTCTTGGCTTGAGTCAGCACACAAAGAGCCATTAAAACACTCATAGAACACAGCATACAGTGTTTCTATTTTGACTCAGATCATGACCATCTACAAAATATTTCACATTTTGAAAAATGATCTCTGAGAAGAATTACCTCTCTTTAAAATGGGACTAGGTGCAATAAATAACCATTATGAGCCACCGCCTGTATTCTTATTTTAGTGGTAGGAAAACAGGAAGGGAAGTGTGCAATGTTAAGCGTGTGTGTGTGTGTGTGTGTGTGTGTGTGTGAGTGAGTGATAGAATGAATCATTGCTAAGTCTAAGGTGGGCTTACGTCAAGCGATCAATATGTAACCCCATGATCGTCACATGCACATCTGAGTCATACTGTGTGTTCCCAGGCAGCACAAAGTTAAAATGTAAAGCTGAGCACGTCAAATCTTTTCTTTACCCTTCGTTACGCCTTCTTTGCGGCATCCCCTGGAGGGCTGGGAGGTGTGTGTTAGGTGGTGCAGCAGAAAGAGATTTATGGTTGGAAAGGAGATGGAGACGTGGCGTGAACTTGGAAGACAAAGGGGAAGAAAGAAAGAGAACAATTTGAGCTCCTCTTAGCACTTTATGATGAATGATCTCGCCGAGTGCTGCTTGAGGGACGCTGGGAAAGTGAGTCATTGTGATGAGCAGAGAGTTTTGTGGATATGGTTTAATTATGCAGTGTGCTAAAACAGGTGGCAACACCACAGGTTGTCTCAATCAGTCTGCTTCTGCTGGAGGAATGTGTTTGTGTGTCCTGTCTGGCTGCCTCTACCATCTGCTTGGACGCTGTTTAAATCTGGCTCTGCTCCAGTGTCACTTAGCCTGTCTGAAAGGTCAGCTTACACAGTCGCCAAACTGGACATCAGTCTCTACTTAGCTACGTAGTTGCACAGCTCCCTATAATAGAAAGCCCTATTGCATTTTATAATTAACGAACCCTCTCAAAACATCTGTAACACAAATAGATACTGGTTGAATCAGATAAAAAAATAATAGCTATAGAGTTTGATGTGACTTTCTCTACTTTTGATACATACATTGAAATTTTAAAGTGTGTAGGACTTCTCCAGATATACTCGGTTGCCGGTTTATTCTGCACATACAGCTAAAATGAATGTAGTCTAATACAACAGGCCTGAAAAAAATCTTACTTTCATGAAAACCATAATGATCATGCTTTGTTGAAACTGTTTTAGAGAGGTGTTGATTCAACTTTATGGACATTTTGGATGATGTAGTTTCTAACGTTTAGAGACTACAGCCCCGTTGATATAATTGGGGTGGACAAAATATTAGAAACACCTCTCAGTACAATGCGATAAAATTCAACAGCACCACACAAGTTTAATCAACACCTCTCTGAAACAGTTTCTTCAAAACGGAACTTTATAACCTTCACTGAGAAAGGATTTGCTGCAGGCTGTTGTAATAGACTGCCTCTGTTTTAGCTAGATGTACCGAATAACCTGAGGGGTAAAGAGTAAATGTGTTAATTGCAGTAACCAATACTGGTTCTGCCTACAATGCCTCATGTGGGAGGCTTTCTGTCCTCATCTATTATTGCCCCTCCAGCTATTATTGATATGCAACGTGTAAAATGTGAACGTGTGTCTGTGGTATTTTGTTATTAAAAGAGAGCCATCTACTTAAATACAGCTGTGCGATCTTGAATATCAGTTCAACAGGGCTACTGAAGTCACAAGCATTTGTCCTGAAAGCAGTTGAAGAGTCAGATAAAAAAATATAGTTATAAAATTGCTGAAAGGAGGTGAAGAGAAGGAATGATTGAAGAAACTATTTTAACCATATTTGAAATCTATTTGTAAGGCAGATGCCCTGTAAACATTATAAACAAATTATAAAACACTACAGTATTTGACTTCATTATAAATAGTTTATTAGCGTATAAAATTCAACAACATTTAAACTAAAACATGGCTCACGTTTAACAGAAGCAGCCTAACAGCACAAACAGTTCTAAATGGGTTTCTTTTAGTGAATAAAGGATGCTGTTGATGGCTGACACTTCGAATATCCCAAGTGGTGAGACCTTTTCAAACAAGCTCATCAGCATTTAGCATGCCTGGCTTGCCACGGCAGAATGATTTCTGTCTGTCAGACACTTTGAGTCGCTGCCCCATGGTCGAGCCTGATATTTGCCTAGTCAGACCATCGATCGGCCCCAGTGTTTTTCTTCAGTGCTTGGCTTTTTAGTGGTGGGCTACATCACAGACACATTGGCATCTTGAGATTTGATTCGAGCACGGTGGCCAGGCCTTCAGACTGGATTGGGGACTGGGTTGGAGGATAATACTGCTGACATTCACAGAGATCTAAAGGTTTGTGAAAGGCAGACGATGGAACATTTGTTCGCTTGAGGGCACTGAAGTTTCTTGCCAGCCCAGAGGTTCTGGGCTGAATATAAAGCAAGTTTTCCTTTGTTCTTCAGAAATGGCCTTTTTTAACAACTGACACACATGCTAAAGTGATCATAAAGTCTTTCTCGACACAATAGGTAATGAAGCCTCATTTTTGGGACATAAGGTGCTGCCTCTCACAATTGGTATTAGTGTCGTCTACATGGGCAAAAGTGACGCAAAGCGGTGCACAGATGCTAGTCCGCAGGGCCTGTTAAACATGCAGACTTTTAGCTAACGGTGACGTACATTCAGAAAGGTCAGAAAAGGTCATGGGGTTTATATGCTGGACAAAGTAGTGGAGGCAGTGTCATATGCTGGAAGATTTAGAAGGGAAGCCTGGTTTAATTGTAATTCTGGTGGTTTGTAACTTTTGAAATATTCGTATCAAGAATAAAGTGCATTCAAACATAATTAATTCTCACTGGTAGGCTTGGGCTTTATATAGAGGAGAAACTGAAGTTGAATTCCCCTTAGGATGCTTTTCATGCACAACTTGTTGAGTTGTATTCAAGTATTCAGAAGTTGTACTTTTTTCTGTTTCAGTTGTAACTCATGACACTAATGAGGTGCAGGGATCAAGCCATGTGATTAGGATGATTTATTAGCAAGCTGTCAACTTTTATTAAGTCTTACATTTCCACCTAAAAAATTACAATCTTCCATGAGCTTCTGTCAGACAGAGACTTTTGAAAATGTCCAACCTGTATATGTCTGTCTCATTTACACTCCTTACACAACCTTTTTGTTGCTGCCTGCTGTGGCATCTTTCTTTCTCTGACCAAAGTTTTCTTCATTTGAACCTGACGAAGCCCATCTTTTCCAATAAATTGCACATGCACGGTGCTGTGAATTAAAATGAAATTAAAGACACAAAATAATGGCATACACAATTCAACATGCTTTAAATATGGAATTTGTGTCTAAACATTTAAATAAACAATTCATATTACTAATAAACATAATTATTAGAATAATGTGATTCACAGACCTACGCAATGATAAACATGATAAATCTCTGTTGATAAACTCCACCCTCTCTATTTATCACTGATGATGATGAATAGCTGTTTTCACTCATTAGGCACAGTTTTATCACATAGGATAAAAATCTGTTAGTTCTTATATAGAAATGTGGTTTTGGATATTGAATTAAAAATCACATTTTTAAGACGCCACGCTCAGCAGTAGAATTTACCCAATTTATACATTTTTGGTTCATGGTCAGAGAAGTTTGACATATCCAAGATATCATGAAAATCAGTAAAATTCATCAAGACTAAGTACAAGTAAGGTACGAATTAGTTGGGTATTATGCCTGTTTCTGTGTTATTGCTGAAGGCTCCAACAAGTAAAAACACACTTGTGCTGTTTTCCTTCTTTATCCCCTCAGTCTGTCTATAATTTTTATGCTGTATGAATGTTCGTGTGTATCACACCTGTTAAATATCCCAGTTATCCTTCCTAATCCTTTGTTGTAGGTCCCTCCTGATGTCTTTTAATCACAAACAACAGGAACTGTTTGGTGCGCACTAAATGAGGAGTATTAAAAATGAGAATAACAGCTTAATTACTCTTTATGCAATAAAAAAATGGGAGTGAACGCTTACGTTTTTAATAAATTTGCTAGCTTTAAGACCTCAGATGTTCTTTTAGCAGGTCTTATTTCTTCTGATGATGAAAAGAAAAAAATAGTTTTGATAAAATGTAATGAAATCAATATCTCTGATATGCTATTTTTAACCAATTAATTATATTAATATGCAAGATCATTGGGGCCTCTTTTATCAAGTATGTTGCATCACGATCCTGCGAGCCAACTCTTCCCACACGAGGCTCTGTGGAGTTTGCCTGTCAAATATTCAAACATGACTTTGATCCTCCAGCAGCTGGGAATCTACTGTTGGTGTTAAATGTCACATCTACATATGATTGATCTGATTTAAACTTTATCCTCTGTTGCAGTGTCGCTCTGAATCAAGATCAGGCAGTCGGGTGCGATTACAATTTAAGAAGGGTAGTTAGGTATTTTTAGATATGGGAAAATTTGTTTTGTGCCAGTGGCCATCTTATCAGTCACTTAGGATGTGAAGATCGAGCAAATGCTTAAAAGATGTATGCTTTCTACTTTGATGTTATTAGTCTGTGATTGTGCATTGTTAGATTTGCTCCCTGGTTTGCCCTGTAGTTTGCAATGCTGATACAGCGAAGATATGTTAAAGAAAATGACTGGAGTAGCCCTGTAAATAACAACTATTGTGGCTGTAGTCTTTTAACTCCCTCAAAATGAGATACAGAATACTAAAAGCACCTACGGCACTGTCTTATTAGCTGCTGGCTGCAGTAGGACTACAATAACCCAAATCCCTCAGGAATCACGCCGGCAAAACATTCAGATTTTTAGAAATGTATGGTATTTCTTGCATTCAAAAACAACCTGGAAACATCTTTGAAATCACCCTGCAGTGTTAAACCTGCTGCTGACATATTTGTGATTGGATGATTTACCAAAGCAAAGTCCCACCATTTCACAAATTGTAGAAGTTTTAGCTTTATTAGGACTACACATTGCATTCATAAAACTCTTTCCAACACCTGCTCAGTTTGTATATCTGTGAGGTGTTTGTGCTATATAGAAGAAAAGAACACACACACACACACTCATTCTCTAATGTCAGCTGAAATATTCCAACAATTTGGTCGTGTCTTTTGTTGAGATAGACATGCAAATTAAATGAATTTGCTTCAGTGTCCTCTTGAGGGATTTTCTGAAAAGCAATCCAAGAGGCAATTTTGAACCATTCAAGTATGAGTCCAACAACAGGGTGGGGGCACCTAACCGAGGTGCGGAGGTTTGGGACCTCAGTGAGTGAACTAAAGGAAATGGGAAAGATTAAAAAAAAAAAGAGGCTTAGGACTTAACTGCTTTTTTCAGCTCAGTGACTTTCAAACAGTCCTTGTTCATTTGTCAGGGCTGAATAAGTCTGTGTAAAGAGTGTTGTTGCTTGAGTGACACCTGGATTGTTCGTACTGGCAGCGACTACTGTCACTCATTATGCCCTCAGCCCCTTTGAACCACTTATTTCCCCTCAGGGCTTTGAAATGAAATGTAGACTGTTGTTCCATCATCCCCTCCTCTATGCCAAGCAATAGGACTCTTAGAAAATGTCTGAAAAGACTGTAGTACTATTGAAGAAGTTCTATTGTAGTTCTGCAAAACAGAAAAGAAAATTAATACAGCATTAATATGTGGGTTTCACAGGCTATGGTTGGAGAGTTAAGGAAAAGGAATGAAGGGAAAGTAAATTGCTAGGGAGAGGAGGGTCGTACACTTCTGATGGAGTGGTATGCTCCGTAATCTTACAGATTACTGTCATTAACACACAGGCTACAGGAAGCGGTCAAATGTCACTGTCCCCTAAATTACACGTTCTGTGTTGCCACTGAGTGCTACTGTTGGCTTTGCAGTGCCCCTTGATTCACACATTTAAGTAGTTTAACAGAAGAGCCTATGAAAAGAGCCGACACACTGTCTGCAAATGGCAACTCACCGTTTCAGTTTTTCTGACTTCTGAAATTCTGAGAGCAGAACTCCACTGATTTTACACATCAAAGTCTGTTTACATGTCTTGAGGAGTACGTCTGCATATGTGAAAAAAGTTCTGATAAACTGCCACAAGTGAATCAGCCGGGACTGAAGACTACAAGTTTGAGAATGAAAAAAATCTGGGAGTGTGCAGACCTCTATAGCTCGCTCCTCATCTCTGCTTGAGGCTAACGTTTTGAGGCTATATTAGCTGCTACTAGCATAACACACTAGAATCTCTGACCGAACTGTCGTTGGTCGAGTTGTATTGTGGATAATGTAGGTGCCGGGTTTTGACAAGGAAGAAGAATGTGTGGAATTAAAAAGACGATATCTATCTATTGATCACTTTTTTTAATCTGTCCATTGTGAGTCCGTTATAAGAGTGCAATTTTAGTCAGTGGAGTGATATTTTAATATCAGTGTGGATGTTAAAGTTTTGGTGACGATTGTAGTCCATTTTCCAATTTCTGTTTTTCTCTATGTTCAGAAAAACTGCAGTGTCCTTTGGGATAAGATATGAGGCATGGTCTTAATGGTCATGTTATCTGTGAGAGAGATAGTCTCTGTGCCCTGCAGCCACAGAAAGACTGCGGTCATTATCAACCATCAGGTGAATATTACCTTTGAAGTCATTTTAACTTACTGCAGCCTAACTTGGTAGTGTCCCTGCAGCATTTAGCATCAAAATATGTCTTGATTCTCAATTCTGAAAAGCCTGCGTGAATACTCGAGCTTTGATGGATGTCATTTTTTTCTGTTCTGTTTGCTACATTTGCTCTGCTGCAAGTATTATGTAAGAGAAATCTGCTGCATATGTCTTCTTCATATTCACTGACCCATGTCGACCGCAATCTGAACTCAAACATGCCTGAGCAAATATGACCAGAATGACCCTGAAATGACAACCGCACTGAAAACAGAGACAATTCTATAGGCTACTCTTATATTTCTATTCACACTTGTTCCAGCGAATCAGTACTATCAATGAATGTCCTGTATATAGGCCTATGGGCCATATGTGTAGCTGAACAGGCACAGACAGTAAAACTTGTTTGGTAATATTTATTCACACACACACACACACACAGTTGTAAATATTGCAAACATCTGTGTTCTCTGCAGTGTGTACCATGAAAGCCTTTTGAACTTACTAGTTGTACTTTGTAGATGTGTATTTCAAAAGAGATGTTGTTCATCTGTGACACCAAACATCTTTTGAAACCTCACCAACACTGGGATGAAGATAAAGCCTTGAATTTAGTTCTGATCACCTTTGAGAGTTGACACAGTGCAGTTAACTCTCATGCATTCAATACTGGTAGCCTGGCCATCTTATGTACAGCACACTCGTCTCTGGCTACTTTTGCTTGTCTTGTAGATCTCCAGAGGCCAAGATTTTCTGCCTTTTAAGTAAAACAAACTTGCTCAACCTCCAGCGGCAATAGAGATTAGATGAGTTTTGTAAAGAAAAGAAAACTCACAAAGAATTCTACCACTTTCCGAATGCAAAAGTCACATAATATGTAGTATTATCTGCATTGTAACGATTAGAGGAAAAATATACAAACTTGCCTTTAGAAAACATTGGCTGTGGTTTTCTTGGGATTCATCTAGTGTCCATTTTGTGAAAATGTTGCTAAAAGACAGAACACATTAAAAGAATTACAAAATGCATTTTTATTTTGGAAAATGCATGGCATACTACTTAAAGATGCCCTGACAAGATGAAGCAGGCAAATCAGCATCATCGTCAACATTATCCTGCCGACTCATAGAAATCTCTAGCTCTACGCTCTAGTCCTGTAGGCACATGCTAATGCATGGCCCTGGATTAATGTGTCTTAATACTCACATTAACATGGGGACATGTAGCCTATAACCTCTCTGAGACGAGACAGCTGATGTCTTGTTTCTTGTTTGTGTAATTTACCTTTGTTTTTAGGACAGGTGTTCCCATGTTATTATCTTTCCTCTATTATCAGTAATGATTATTATAATTTACATGACTTTTCAAATGTAACTTCTACCTTGGCCCGCTGCTTTCGTTGGCTATTGGTAGCAAATATCAAGCTTGCGGTGTTGCAGATCCAATTGTGTCTTGGATGCCTTTTTATCAAATGGAAATGGCAAATAATACTTAAAATATCTAAAAAAAAAAAAAAAAGAAAAACGCCTTGTTTATGGATTATCTGAATCCTGTACAATGGTTGGGAGCACTACCTGCCACTTTGTTCCATCAGCTGTCCTCTTCACTGCTGACAGCGGCATTCAGTTCCTTTTGCCTTTCTCCTCAGGAGACGAGGAGCCATTGTTGAGGCAGAGGTTGTTGTTTGTATCCGTCTCAGTACTCACACTGATCATTTGTCGGCTGTTTTCTTCTGAAAAAAAAATCTCTGTTTTTCCCTTCTGTCTCCCCGTGGGCAGCAGATCTTCACTTTTCTCCATCTATGTTTCACTGTCTTTGTTTCATCTAGAGTGATTGAAGGTGCAATGCCCCCTGGGTTATTAACTGTCACTCTGAACTCTGCTTCTTTTAGACACAGTTAAATGCTGGAAAATGTTAATAGTTTAGATTTATTCCCATAGGAATCTCTGTAACATATTATTCTCTCCACATTTGTGAACTCTACAGCAGATAACTCAACGTTGGTCTGTACAGCTGAAGCCCACCTGAGACTGAATTAGGATTATTGTTAATTATGAGTATTGCTAAGATTATGGGTTTTGATTTCATTCTTTTTCGACATATTTGGCACATAAACCTAAAGGATATTTTAAAAAATGATATAATCTCAACTAAAAATCCAATGAGATGAGACTTTATTTCGGTTATACTTTCTGACTTTACATGAGCAGCATTTATTCCACCCACTCAGGCTGATACACGGCTCTTCATTCCTCCCTGTGTTACTGCTGCACACTGTGCCTAGCCTGGTTAGCATGGCAGTTAAGGTGTTATCACCATTATCTGTAAAAGGGCAAGCTTCTGTGGCAACCTAGGCATGTTTTCTGTTTGACAGGCTGCCTGACTGCTGCTGTGGAGATGGGATTCTTATCTGGACACTTTCAGTTTTGCTTTTCTGTGTTTCATATCTTTGTATGTTTGAGTTTTAGACTGTTGGTCAGACAAAACAAGAAAGCTGAAGATGTCGTTTTCGGCTGTGGGAGACTTTTTACTGTTTTCTGACATTTAATGGAATAAACTATTAATTTGATTAATAATAAAATGACTGGTAGTTGCAGGCCTGATTGGAACATAACACCGTTATTGCACACAGGGTCTGACATTCTGATAATTTGCCCCATTGATTGAAAACCTTGTTTTCTGATCATCTAAAGTATCATTTTGGGGGAATTGTGCTCAGGAGAACAAGCTCATCAGGGTCTCCATGTAATTAGGTCTAAGGGCTAATATGGTATGCATTTGTAGGTGTTCCTAAACTGAGCCACCAGATAAAGGGAGGGATTCATGAAAATTTGAAGTGGATGTGATTCATCAACAGCCACCTGGGAAAAGCATGTCTTTTTTCTTTGTGTTTTGGGAGTTAATGGCTCCTCTGCAGAACCACCTCTGGTAGCCCATGCATACAGTACAGGCTTTATTTGTGTCAGG
This sequence comes from Macquaria ambigua, assembly GCA_008360985.2. Taxonomy (NCBI): domain Eukaryota; kingdom Metazoa; phylum Chordata; class Actinopteri; order Centrarchiformes; family Percichthyidae; genus Macquaria; species Macquaria ambigua. Next base: position 43,378 of record VMKM01000160.1, on the reverse strand, counting down.
CTTGACTTTGTTTTTTCTGCTTCTACAGTACCAGCACTACTTTCCTTGTTAAAACTCCTCTGGTACCCAAATTTATTCACTATATTTGCCGTCCTAGAGTGCCTCTTTGCTTGCCGGTAAAATATCTCTTCTTTGAGGCAGAGAGCTCTTTGGTGCTGTCTTCTCCACCAGCACTTCCAGCTTCATACTGGAGAGAAATTGACTCTTCTTTTCACTGAACTGCTGTTCGTATAGGAAATTGCAGTAAAAGATTAGGAAAATGTACATTTAGTAACATTCCTTGACAACAAGACTCACAATTTATCACTTAAAAATTAAATTCCTAAGAGGAAGAAAGCTGGAAAAGTAAATAAATAAACATACATATATATAAACAAGTCAAATCACTTGACCTCTCTGCTGGCCAAAGCAGCACCATTGTTTGGATATTTGCTGCTCCAATTCATAGTAGAGGCTCATAATGTCTGTTTTATTTTATCCAGTTTGTGTTCAGAATTCCTCTGTCACTTAAAAACATATCAGAAAGAATGGTAGTGTTGGTGTTTCCTGACGAGACACGAGATGGTATTTATGGAATGAAATAAATAATTTCAGTTTCAGCATCTGCTCCTGCTCCTGCAGCAACTGATATCATCATTGATTTACATATTGCTCTCTATAAGGCTAATCGCTAGCTAGCTAGCATATTGGCAGTTGTTGTTATACTGAAATATTTTGGTAAAAACAACTTACACCATCATTGATAATAACTGCTCAGTACAGTTGCTTAAGAGTCCTTCGTCTCTTCAGCGGGTGTCTGAGTCTCAGTGGGTTGGGCTACATTACACCATGAGTGATGTGAAGGAGACTGTGTTGGTGCAGTGCACTGTGAAAGAGACTTGGAGGACTGGGGGCTACCACAGTGATGTCAAAATGTCTTCATGAACCTCTGGCATTACAGTGTCTGTGCGTGTGCTAATGTCTATGCCCTGTTTTAGTCCTTGCACTTGTTGTACTGATGGTACCTGCAGTTTTGCGCTGCACCTGAACTTGGAGCAACATGTGTGTTTACATGTGCAATAATAATTTGTTTTCAGATGTCATTTCTGTAAAGCATCATTATATCCGTAACGTGGAATAATACACATATAATACCTCTTTGTAAAAATGTAATAACATACTAACAATAGACATCATAGACTAACAATCTGGTATCTGCTTTATTGTACTTGTGTGCGTACGGCCTTACTCCATTTTTATCAGGAATCAGGTTACAGTGTGCATGTAAATATCTGGCATTAAATATCTATAATGTGACCAGAACTCTACCCAACTACAGCAGCAAACACTTGAATTAAATAAATATGTTGTTTGTAGAATTATATATTTATGTGGTGTTATATGATGAACTGGTGTAGAGCCTCCATGACTTTGCAGGAAAAATTAACTTATCAAGCTGTGTTGTACCAGGGGCAGGAACAAAAATCTTGTTTTAGAGCTCTAAAAAAATACCCTGTACAGTTTCATTCATTTATCCAAGGGCACATGTGATGTATTTGCACAGGGGTCCCCTGCAGATGTTGTTCCCCAGGCTAGGAACCTGGAAAGAGGGGACACTAGCACATCCTCTTCTTCATGTAGACTATCCTTCACCAGTTCCCTCGGGACCTACTGCAGAGTGGCTACAAATACACAGCTGGCATGAGAAAGTGCTTGAGAGGTGATTAAAGGGCTGTGTGTGCGCACCTGTGTGAGTGTTTGCGTGGTGTTTTTGGTAATCCCCTACACTCAAAACTAATTTCATTAATTTATAATCCTTTGCTGATGCAGATTTTCCTTCACAATGGTTCCGTATAACAAAGCACCATTATAACAAGGTTTATTTAACTCTGACATGTGAATTAGCTCAATAATTAAGCTTTCTATAACCCATTATTTGAGCTTCCATGGTACCTTTGAATGGTTCCCCATGAAACAGCTCTGGTAAGGCTGATGTGTGCTTGAGAGGCAGCATCTACTCCCGAAGAGGCTTCTGAGAACAAATGAGGACGGGCTACTGCTGTTCTCTTCCGTATTTGGACTTAATTTTGAAACACATTGATGGTGGTGGTGAGAATCATCTTATGTACCCAGTTATGATGTTTGTCAAGACTTGAAAACATTCATACAGCAACATAAAGCAAAGATGGATATATCCAGTCCTGCCTCTGTTTTTCTAAACAATTTAATCAAAGTAAGGTGAGCTCATGATCTGTTGGCCCTTATAATTTCCCATGTCTATTCCCTTAATAATGCTACAATGTAATAATGTTTTCATGCCACAGAAACACAATAACAGATATCTTTCTGTCCAAATATATTGCCATTTCTTTGCCATGGAGAATATGAAGAAAAAAAAAATGACCTTACCATGACCCTGTTACTCTGGACTGCCTCAAGTGCTCTCCTGGGCTCCCAAGGCCCTGATACTGCAGGGGAGGAGTATGGAGAAAATCAAACAAAAATCAATAAGTACACTATCCACAACCCCCTACCCAATTACAAAAGCATACTGTGTGGAGTTTGTCTCAGTGATTCCACTGCTGGTCTAATTATTTGCCTGCCCTCGGTCCCAGGTCTTCTGTTTATAAGACACTCAGAAGCTGACCTCATCGTATAGCAAGGCTCGCTGGGTTAGGTTGTTGTTTTACTCACCTAGCAGTGACAGTAACTAATAGGCATAGGCTCCATGTGTGGGTGCACAAATAATAAAGGTGTCCTCAGGTCTCACAATAAATAAAAAAAAAAGAACCCAGGTTCAGGCCCTAATTGTCATGCTTCTGGCTTCTGTCTTTAAAACACAATAGACAGTCCCAGGTCCTGCCCTGCTGCCGGGCTAGCCTCTGGTATTATTGCGTACCCATGTTATTTCCTCTGCCTTCTGTACAGCTGAGGTATGATATTGGGATCATATTCTGGCCATATTCGTAGCTAAATGTGTACCGTCTACTGTACATACAAATAAAATACTTAAACAAAACTTAAGCAATGATTTTTAGGCATTAAGCAGCTGCCAAGTTGCGGTCATTGAATTCAAAAAACAATTTCTTGGTTATGTCTTTATTAGTTTAGTTTAAGCTAAATGAAAGTCTCTTATTTTAAAAGAGTACCCTTGTTATTAACTTTCTGGAGAACTTCCAACTCATGAAGCCATAAAAGCAGCAAGTTATGTTTAGAGCGCACGCAGAGAGAGTGAACCCTCTCGCTGAATATTAATCCTTTCAGAATGAATTAGCATTTAGCATTCCTTTATTCTTCATTGGCTTGTCTGGCCATCACTGTTGGTCTGAAAAAGTCAGAAGTACTCAACCCTCCACCCCCTTTTGAAGAGCAGTTTTACTTTTTCATTAATGAAAAGAACATTTGAAACTTTAATGTGCTAATGCAGCTTCTGCCTTCTGCTTTTACAAGGAATTAATTTGAGGTAGGACTCATTTGTTCAGTGAGTGACAAAATGATGGAAAGAACACGTGAAAAATCTTGAAATAATCCATTACAAAGGCAGATGCGCAGATGAGTCATCCAGCTTTGAACAGAAATCTGCTGGTTTTCTACAAGAATATGTAAGTTTCTTAAAGTAAAAAAAAAAAGTGTATCAAGAAGCCTAGAATTATAGGTGCACCAGTCACAAAATCAAAAACAATTTAATGTGGCAGGGAAAGTAGTTTCAAAAATCCTGACAAATGTAAGCTGCACTGCTTTGACAAAGAAAACCAATGACTTAATTTTAACAAAAAAAAAAAAAAAAAAAAGATGGCTTATATTCAAGTCACAATAGCACAAAACATGGGCGTCTGAGCAGTAAACCCTGATAAGTTGTTTCGTCCTACTTCCAGTTTTGTTTACTTTTTGAGAAAGCCAGAATATGTTTTTAATCTGAAGTGTGTTTTGCCATCTTGAAGGACTCATTAGGTCCCATTATTGCTGTGCACCTTCACATAATTGCTGAGGTCTGTGGGGCCATTTTGCAGGACCTGTAAACACCATTTCCTCATGATGTTTTTATTTCCCACAATGTAAATAATGTCCCAGTGACATTAGACCTAGGTCAGGACCCTGGAAAGACTGGGGTGCAAATCCAAAATTGTTGTTATGAATGCCAGTGTAAAATTGGACATCTTATGTGAATCATCAGACTTAAATGTCACTTCATTCTTCACAAGATGTTGTGAAGCAAACAGATGTCCACTTTCTTCATCCCTTAATGAACTGTAGGCTGCCCCCTGCAAAGGATTTGTATGAAAGAAGTGGAACAAGGACAGAAGCTGTTCAGAAAGCGAAAGAGGAAGAGTGGCCCCTCTCTCTGTTAGGTGCTCGATATTAATTTTTAGTTAAGCGTTTCAAGTATTGTCCTCTAGGGGTAAATGCAGTGCTTTTAAAACCCACCCCTGGCATGTGATGCTTTTGTGCTTAGATCTTTTAAGTGTGCCATTAGACTGTTGAGTCCACTCTTACCTGGTATCTTGTCTGCAGTGCTGTATTTGTGAGATTCTCTCCAGTCCTTTGTTGCGTAACTTTCAGCACCAACTCAAAATTCAAATTTCCAAATCAAATTTCTTGTGCATCCTTTGTACTGGACAAAAGATCATTCTGACAAATCAGAATTTACCAGTAAAATATTAACACTGAACTCCTCTGTGTAGCTATTGTGCCGACAGTATGTCTGTGCTATATTTCATTTTCACATTTGATCATTTATTTAGTGTCTGGATCGCAAAATAAAACTTGTGTGTGTATATCTGCATGCATGCGTGCACATTAATATGCAATATGTAGCAGTCCATGTCTGACTCCAGCTGATGAGCCAAGCCAATGAGGATACACAGATGTTTCTGAAGGAAATATGCACCAATAATTAATGTTGCTGAAATCACTGAAACTGACAACGTTGTTCCTGCAGACAGCAGCGAGAGGAACGTCACCGCTGTCATAATTGGGCTGAGAGACAGATGGTGAGAGAGATGATAGGCTGGAGTTTGAAAAGACGTCAGCTGTCTCCAAAGAATCTGTCTTATGTGTGTCTGTTCAGTCTTACAAGTCTGATTATCAGATCCTGTGCGAAGTTCCTGTTCCACTAAACGGTAACCTGCCTGTCACCACTTCCACTTTGCTTGAAACTGGTTCGTCAGCAAGGGACACAGGGACTCGCTACTCCCAGGATCTGTCAAGAAACGATAATCTGAACAGTTTCAACTCTTGGAGAGAGGTCATGAATTTGCCATAGTGTAAGAAATGATTTATCTTCTGAAGTCTAATATAGTTCAAGTCAATGATGAAACACAGGGTTCGGAGATGGAGGAAGGGTGCAAGGTGTGAATACAGAGGTCTTCATTACTATACAGTAATACCATGCTTTTATTCTCAATTGAATGTTTCCATGCCACACCCTCTTTTAATTTAAGGAGGTGTTAAAGTCTCTGTTTCATGACTCGCACTGAATCGCCCTTTTCACCATGAGAAAATAATATTGCCTGTGGTTTAGTCTAATGTAGAATATCACATCAGATCACGTTCAACATCTAGTTTATTTAATCGTTAAATTGCATCAAACAGCAACCAATCTGTAACACTTTGGCAGCAGTAAAATGGACAAGTAGTGATGAAAACTGACATCACTTTTAGCCAATTAAAACAAATGATCTTTCAATAATTGATCATACTGAGATACTGCACTGTAGCTGCAATGTGTTTCTAGTATTGCTTGACATTTAGCATGTGCCAAAAGGGTGAAAGTAACGGACATTGGCGGTGCATGAGCTGAATGACAAAACATAGTGTATGAAAGGTTAATGAGCCCGGAGAAGTGCAGTAGTCTCTGTCGTGCGAGACTTCCCTCGTCTTCCACAAGTAGCAGAAGACGAACAGCAGTTTTAACAGAGGAAGTGTGGAGGCTGAACATTCATAAAGACAGACTGTAGGGATCTTAAAGGGGACCTATTATGCTTTTCCTTATTTTCTGTCATATATATATATAATGTTATGATGTCTGATGTTCATATTAAATGTGACCAAAGTCTCAAATAATAAGGTAAACATATGTAAAAGTGAGCAAAAAGCTCAGGCTTCAGACTGCTCTGAAATGTTTTTTTCTGCATAAAGGGCCAATATAAGATAAATAAGCATTTTCCTTTAACTGTAAATCATGCAAAGCTACTCTAGTGGAGTCCCAGAATAATAATATAGAGCCGGAAATGAGCATAAGAGGCCCCTTTTAAGATGTGTCGCATGTGGGGTGTGAAGACGGGGAGAAAGAGGTTCATGTTGGTTCAGGGGTGGAGCAGTGAGGTTCCCACGTATGAAATCAAATTATTGACTGGACGCAGACTTGTGGGATTACTGGCGTGTCTGCGCTTGTATCCTGCTGTGGTGTTTCCTCTGTCCATTACATAGTCATGTATGTGTGTATTGAAACACATAGAGCAAATTTTCCAGTGGTAATAAGTGTGAATGGGACTCATTTTAACATGGGCAGTGATGACTTTGCACCTTCAGAGTTAAATTAGCACAGACAATTTTAAGATACATGCAGTCTTCAGGCATACTTTTTAATCAACAGTCTGTGACAGCAGGTACATTTTTACTTGACTCAACTGTTCACTTGAATTACTTGGCTTTTATTCTCACCACCTCGCAGGAAAGGAGGCTGTGTGCACACCCGTTCCTCGAGGTCTACAGAGAGGGTCAGGTCCAGTTCATGGCCCCATTGGCTCGGCAGGGAGATTTCTATGTGCCTGAACTCCGGCGGGTAGAAAGGAGGCTGTCAGAACAAGAGGAATTGTACAGTGACACTGAAGCCTCAGGTATGTGTACTTCACGCTGTCATGCATAAGCACATACATTTTTTTTGTACTTGCAGGTAAACCTAGTGAGATTAGCACTTTGCACTTTAATAGCTACCCAAACACATTTCAGAGAAGTGAAATTAGCGATTAATACCATAAAATTGTACATAAAAAGTTAATGAACATGTATTTCAGTCAGTTCAATACAGTCAGCTACTTTCTGATGGCCATTAGAAAACTGCACGTTAAGGCACTTGTGTTTTGGCTTCAGCATTCGGCCGTAGTAGTTGCCACTTGAGTGGGACCCAGGGGAATTGGACCTTGTTTCTACTGCTGTTTTGTTTATGAGCAGCCCCGCAGAAGCAAACTGTGATTGACACCTTCTTAGGTGTTAATGAAAAGCCCAGACACAACAGCCTCTGGTGGAAGTGTGCTGCCACTCACCAAGGGGCTGTCCACAGCTTTAAGGACACCATATGGAAAACTTGCTTTCACTGTAAAAGATGCACAAGCACTTTAACACAATTCCACTTGACACTAATGTATCCTCATGAGACATAAAAGCTTGTGAAGGAGTGTTTTCAAGAGTCAACACTGGATGAAGCGAGATGCAGCGAGTCTAATCATGAGTTGACATGGAGTGTGAGAATAAGCCTATTTGGTGATAACAGCTTCATAGCACCTAATTGCTACAGCTTTGTGGCAGAGGCCATATTGTTCAATTCAGTTCAATTCAGTTCAATTCAGTACAATCAGACCTTATAATGAATCCAAATATAACCTTGTAGAAACTTAAAGGACACAAACGTAAAAATAACCACATAAACCAAAACAGACCAGCCAGGGGACTGCATGTTACAGTATAAATTTCATTTTGAACATGTAGTAGCATGGGTTGTTTACACATACATAGGGTATGATTGGAGCTAAAGCAATTATTAGATTAGGTGACTGACAGGAAATGAATCGGCAACAATTTTAATAATCGATTATTTGTTTAACTCATTTATCAAGCAAAAATGCTGTATATTCTCTGGTTCCAGCTCCTCAAAAGTGAGAATTTGCTACTTTTTTGTGTTTTAAAACTTTGTAAGTTAAATATCTTTGGATTTTTGACTGATTGGACAAAACCAGTTTGACGATGTCCCATTGGACTCTGGGATCTTGCGATGGGCTTTTTTCTGTCAGACTTTAACAGAATATCCCTCTAACTGTAATATCTCTGTAATTGTTGCCTTTCCAAAAGTAGTTGAGTGCAATTCTTCATCAATAATCTCTTTTACATTGTAAAATGAATAATAAAATAAGTAAAATTCCTGATTTTGCACTGAAACACATGAAAAAGACCACTCAGTTACCTCAACAAATGTTATAAGAATGAGTTACTTGTCACTCCTAATTGTTGTCTGGTTTTGTCCAACCCCTCACACCTAGTGGCACATCTCTCTTCGTCGTCCACCCACAAACTCAAACTTTACAACCGCACCACAGAAAACCACACCTCAAAAGTCCATCTGGATCTCCACTCTTTGCTACAAAACAGAGTGAAACTGAGTGGTGTTGACAAATCCAGTGCTTTTCATGTGTCATGGGCGCGGTGCAAAGTGGGAATGACATTTGGGTCCATGACTGTGAATGATAATGTGACAGGTAGCCATGCTCCTGTCAGACTGGGATCAGCTCAGCCAGGTCAGTGGAGCATTCGGGACACTGGAGTCTTCTTTGGTCTATTGACCCACAACCCACCCATCCTCTCCCCCCTACTCCCCCCATACAGACCCCGTCTCAGTGACCGGATCAACCCCCAGCCTCCCCACACATGGCTCCTCACTCTGTCAGACAGCAGTCTAGAAATCCCTGTCATTCTCGAACATAGTTCACTCTGTGGAACTACACACGTGGCTTTGTCACCGGAGCTATCTTAAAGTCTTTTGGGGCAAGTCAACGTCAAACCTCAAGTCTTGTCAAAGCAAGTCCCGAGTCATGTCACGAATCTTCCTAAGCAAATTGCAAGTCAGTTGCAAGTCCTTTAGGTCTCTGAATGTTGACCATTAAAATGACACAGCATTTAAACTGTGCCTCTTTTTTTAACAGAGTCAGGATAACTGTTCCTACCTGCTTCCAATCTTAATGCTAAGCTAAGCTAAGCTAATCGCTCCTGGCTCCAGCTTCCAGATCCTTTTAATGCATAGACCTAAAAATGAAACATTCAAAGTGTATGTCCTATTTATTTTTTTATTGTTTCAGGATTTTACCAGGTCAAAATTTGAGACTTCAGCGTTTTTGTGTTGTGACACCAAGTCACAACACATTTGTGTGCATTTTTGTGACTGAAGTCTAACTAAACTCCAAGTCTCGGGTCTCAAGTCCACAGCTCTGATTGTCACCCATTACACAATATGCTGGTCTGCACTGATTATTACCCAACAGGATTTAAGCCTGAATAGAATAATTATCTTTCTGTAAAGTAAGTTTGAGTAAGCACATTAAATCTTAACATGCTCAAATTCTGCAGCATCTTTCTCCGTCTCATTCCAATACAGGATCAGCTGTCACTCAGATGCATGTAGAGACTGATGCCTGAAGGCGCCACTAAACCCCTCTGATCAAATGCAATTTTCACCTAAAAAAAAATAAATGGAGATATCATGCCTAATGTGTATCTTCCAATCCAAATGGGATTTTTCTTCCCCATTGACTGATTAAATTTTGCAGTTTGCTTTAGGCGTTCAACCAGCAGAGGAAAACCAACATGAGACCAAAGGCATTGCTCTTTCAGAGCTCAGTATGCATATTTTTAACGTTTTATTTCATTTTTCTCTTGGCTTCATCAATCACATGCACATGAGGTGGGTGCAAATTAATCAGCGAGAGCTTGTGGCTAGATTCAAATTTGACTGTTTTTTATTTGGATTTTGAATGCAGTTTTATAAAGATTAATAGGAGTTCATTCTATACTGTACGTTGTGTTTAGCGCTGATTTGTACGTCTTTCATTTTTTCTCATGTATACAACTTCATATGTAGTTACAGTGGGGAATAAATCATTTATCTTTCATTCAGCTATGCAGTTTACATGCAATTAGTTTAAATTCTCATGGTTTGCCTTTTGTTCAAACTCTTGGGTGCTCGACCCTGGCCCCATGTCTCATATTCTGTGTCAACATGAACATTTCTACTGCAACCTCTCTCTCTCTCTCTCTCTCTCTCTCTCTCTCTCTCTCTCTCTCTCTCTCTCTAAACTTGAGCTCAGACGTGTGACTTTCACCATGTCTCTGAAGTGTATGGTGTTTTCCACCTTTTGAAGTTTAATGAGGAATGAAAAAAAGTTGTCTTGCTTTACTGTTTGGTGTCTCAAGAGCCCACCGGAGTTCTTGACAAAGTCAGCAGCTACTGCCACTATATTTGTTGTCTTTGTCTTCACCTTTGTCAGTCTTATGGCTTGAAATCTATGTATGGCTTTGTTTAGGTCACAGCCAGTGTTCATTCCGAATGCCCAGAATAAAATGTTGAACGGATTTTCAGAGAAAATACATTTGTTGATTGATAATTGGTGACTTTGAACACTGATAAATTGTGACTTTGTGATTCAGTCTTTGCTTAAAGCTTCATACTTTTTATACATTCTTCCTCAATTGAAATGCACTGCGGTTAGAAGACATTTTGTCAACATGTCATTCTGATAATTTGCACGATGTCATAATGTATTCATCACCTGTAACATGATGATAAGCCTCCTTCTGGCTTCTGTCTACAGTTTCATATGTAAGGTTAATTCTTGCCATCTGTGTTTATCATCATCATCAGGTCTGCATTTAATGACAGGCTGGCTTAGTGTAAGGAGATATTGATTTGAGAAAGGCGTTATGTGGAAACACTCGCAGCCACACAAAGACAAAAGGTCAACAGACTGGCACACACAGGTATTAAATTGATCCTGTTAACCTGCAAGGAATAAACCTAAAAAACACTGAGGAGTCAAGTGGTTGGGATGTTTAAATGAACCCGTCTAATTAAAGAGCAGAAGACTTTTCGATTACAGGAGTTTCTAATTAACAACATTTCGGTGCCTATTTTGAGTTCCGACTTCAAGTCGCAGCACAAGGTGTTGCTCATCCCATAGTTAATTAACAATCAGAAAAATGTGTGACAAGCAAGATAGATTACGTATACTATAAAAAAAATAATTAAAAAAAGGATTATAAGTATTTCACTCCACATTTTTGAAGTTGAACTTTATATAGATTTTCTGGTTCCTTGTTCATTAATCACCCCGAACCAAACTGAATGTGCAAGATGCAACAGTACTTGTCATTTCTACACAATTTCTAGATTTTTTGTTTGATGCATGTTTATGGAAATATAACATCAGAATCAACAAGCTGGGTGTTTTTAAAAAAAGGGCAATGTAAGCAAGGATTAGCTTAATAATTGTAAGGAAAATGAAACCACAGCCTTGCACTCCTTTTAAAGGAAACATGATCGCCATGGTCTCTGTTGTATTCTCCAGTTTAATAGTTTTATTTACCACCAAGAAATAAAATCCAGTAAACGTATAAGTTATGTATCAAAACTGACAGAGAAATTAAAACATCAGAGAGTCACTGCAAAGGTTTAATATCTCTTAAGGACATACCGTAGGTTATCTTTACTTTGTCACTGCCTTTGTTATTGGCCACGCTACAACATGGCTGTGTGGATGGAAATGTTGGTCTGTCTGTGGGTCGGTCAGTCCACCACTTTGGTTTAGACTATATATCTAAATATCTCAACAACTATTGGACGGATTGCCATGTAATTTTGTACAGACATTCATGGTCCCCAGAGGATGAATACTACTGACTTTGGTGATCCTCTGACATTTCCTCTAGTGCCACCATGAGCTTAATATTTCTGTTTTTTAGTGAAATTACTTAACAACTGTTGGATGGATTGCTATGAAATTTGGTGCAGATATTCTTGTTGCCCAGAGGATGAATCCTCATGACTTTCAGGATCCTCTGACTTTTCCTCTGGCGCCACCTTGAGGTTGACATTTGTGGTTTTGAGTGAAATATTTGACCACTATTTGGATGGATGAAATGAAACTTGGTACGCACATTCATGTCTCAGGTCAAAATTTCAACTAATTCAATACTTTAATACCTGCATAACTAATGACATTCCCATGCAGCCTCAGTTGTACTTTGTGTTTAGAGCTAATTAGCAAATGTTTGTAAGCTAACATGCTAAACTAAACATGAACATGGTAAACATTATACCTGGTAAAGATAAAAGCATGTTAACATTGTCTTTGTGAGCCTGTAAGCATATTAGTCGCCAGCGTGGCTGTAGACTCTAGTCTTGTTTTTTGGCTATGAACTATTTTAACAATCTTTCTAAAGCATAATTTGGTCAAATTGTATGAAACATGATATACTGGCAACATTTCATTTGAAGATACTTTTTCCTCCATGCACTGATGATTTCTAAATATTTGATGAGTTTGGTGTAAAATTAAACACAATTTCTGGAGGAGGTAATAGTTATTCTGGACTGAAGTCACAGTGCAGCTCAAATACCATCATGCAGATTTTGGGTGAATCCCAGCACGGGATTTTTGGGCAGCCTAGCTTTTCTCATGTGGTGTTTGTTTATAGAAGTCCTCTCACCATCTGTCCATCCCCTCCTTTTGTTTTATCACTGCTCTAGGTGCAGACTCGAACAGTGAATACAGCTCAGGGAGTGGGGTTCTCCTGTCAGACAGCAGAGAGACGTCACTGGCAGCATCCTCGGTCCACTCTGTGTCTATCCAGGATCAAGGGGATAAAGACTACAGAGGGAGAAGCTCCAGGGAAACCTCATTTAAAGAGCAGGACTGGGAGCAGACTGAAGGACAGCAGGCAGAGAGAGACGAGGGGCTTCATGGAGACTCCAACCAGAAGAGCCTTGAGGCTCCCACTCAGGAGTGGTGGGGTGTTGTTGGAGAAGAGGAGTAAAAGTTCAGTGAGACAGATTAGTGGAAGATGAGAGAAAAAAGGACTGAAATTCAAGAGGTTGGGAAGTGCAGATCATAAACGCGTCTCACTATGTGTTCATGTCCAAATGAGGAAATATTAAAAGATAAGGCAGGTGATGTTCTATATTTTTATTACTGTGAACACATCCCATGAAAAGACAAAAACCAACAACGCATTGTTGTCCATTTGTCAATACTTTTAGACTTCCCTACTCTGAAAGCCCAAATCAAAGAATTCCTACAGAAGACGTTAGTCTTTAGAAACAAAAGGAAAAATAATTTCTTAAAACAGCTGGGCACTGTAGTTTTTAGCAAATGTTACTTAAACAGAAGTAAATAGTGCATTTGTTGGGGACTACTTTTAGCCACGGAAGAATCCACTTTTAGTGCTCTAGTGAGTATTCACGGCAGCAGGACGGCGTACACAGGATCAACTCTGAATAAACGACAGTGCCCATGTTCATCGTAATGTCACCCATGCAACATTGTGTCTCACTGATGTTTTTAATAGTTATTGGACAACAAAGGAGGTCTATGGTGCAAAGGAATATATCAGGCAATTGTTAATTCTGGTCTTTTCATTGGATCTGTTGATAAAAAGAAAAATCTAGAATATAACCAGACTTATTTTTTACTCTTTTAATCGCACATTTTTAAAGTGAAAGTATTCAAATCTGCTAGATTTTGCTGACAAAAAGCAATCCACTTGAAATCTGCAGAACTTATTCAGGTATCCTGAGTTTCTTGAAACATTTTTTACAAAACTGATGATGTTTGTCCAAATCACACAAGATGACTGAACTGAGTATGTGTTAGCCAATCATTTTACTTGAATGTCTATCAATATTTTATATCTCCAGTTTGCTGTACCGAAGCTAACCATTACTTGCATTTCTTAAAAGATTTTGGTTCATTAGATGAACATACAGGGAATTCTGTTACCTGGTATCTATTGACTTGTTTACAAAGGGCCTTCATTTCATTCATTAATAACTGACATGAGGCATTGAAATTACTATAAGCACATGATCTGTACTGTTTTAAAAAAAATCTTGTGTTTGACTGAATATTTGTGCCCCTTGTTAAAGGTTTTATGTGTATTTTTACAAGGCTGTGTGTTGGCACAGCTCTGTTGGTGATGCGCATGTTTTGATATAAAACTGACTTCATTTCCAAAGGGAAAGGTGTGAATGAATGCATAATTACCTTCTTCCTGTAGTCCTCCTGACCACCTCTGAGACTGAGGACATGATTATGGTGAGTGTGCAGCCTGCTGCCATGATCAGTCAAGGAGAAAGATGACAGGACAAGCGGGCTGACCATTAATATTCATTTCACTGTTGCTGAAAGCAAAGCTCTGTGACTCTACCTTGTATTTACAGTCACTCTACAAGTGGCCTCTAGCATCCTCAAATTATCCTCACACATTCACTCCCCAGCTCCTTCATTTTCTGTTTGGGCATCATATTCAGCTATTTTACTTTCTCAATCTTTCTCCCATCTGCTGTCTCTTTGCACAGGCTAATTTCTGTTTGTTTTTTTCCTCCTTTTGTTATTTTCTCTCTTTCCCTCGGAAATAAATATGGCAGCTGCAGCCTGAAAGACCACCTGATGACCCACAGCTTGTAATGTATGTCCAGTCATATCCATATCCTTTATCTTCCAACAAACAAGAGATCACACCGAGCTCCTCACAGCAAGCCAAGCTCACTCGGGGGATGCAGGCAGCTCAAAGGGATGTGCATGTGTGCGATCAAGTGAGAGAAAAGTCATATATGCCAATATTCTGAGCTAGCCTAAAATGTGTGCATTTATGATGACCATTTTCACTTTGACAGAAATGAGTAATACTTGTAGAGAAAGGCTTCTGCCTGTCCTTCAATCCAGCCTAGGTTGAAGAAAGTGGACCTCTTTACAGCTTTTATAAATACTTAATCATAGCACATGAACAGATAAAGAAATCAAGACATTCAAGTAGATTCATTCAGCTTCACAATACCACATCTGCTTTCCCCGACTGAGGCTCTCCCGACTGCGTATCCAATCAGGGACCCTTTTCAAGTAGAATGTTTACTGAGTTATCTGGATAACTGAGTGAAACCTGGAACAAATATTGGAGATTGGCTGATTTGGGGTTTTACACAACGTTATCCAGATAACCCAGTCAGCCTACTTGTTGGACCAGGCCTCAGTAGCATGATTGTTAGAGGCAGCCAGCCACAATTGTTTTTTGTCTGAATTGCCTTTTTTGGACATCATCTGTCAACGTGGTCTCTGAGGAAAATGATATTGCGTTCATGGAGATCTTTAGCCGCCTAAGTGTTCATTAGAGTGATTCTTCTCGACAATCGCTCGTTAACTTCTCTATGTTTTTACTCCACGGGAACATGGAAACGTGAAAAAACAAACAAACCCAGCCTGTTATAGCATCACTCATTCATTAATTTACTCTAAATTGGAGTTGCCTCTGAGACTTAATTGGCAGAATGCTGAGCTTTTACCTGACAAATTTTCCACAAATAAGATGATCTATAGCGGGTGTTAACATTTTTAATCTAAATGCTGATTACCCTAAAGATGGGGTTAAATTCCCAGAGGATGGAGTTAAACGAGATGGATGAGCTTTAAGAGTAAGAGCAAAGCCCCGAGATGCTTTGTGTGTATAATTAGAAAACCTCTCTGCGAGCAGTGGACGTACTCCTCTCTTTCTTACGTATACACGTGGGTTCGTAACTTGCTGAGTCCATGCTGATCTGTGAATTATTTGTAGGCTAAGTTGTTTATTGTGCACAGAGGTGGGGCATAGGGAATCAAAACTTAACTAGACTTAAATATGGCATCAATGGTGTGACAGAGTAATGATCGCAGAGGCTCAGTGGGTAAATACTCGGGGCTGGCCGTGCATTTGGAGCCGGTAGGGATACTGTTTTATGTCTATGGGTATTTAAAGGGTAATTCCAGTTTATTACAGCTCGTCGATAATAATAACTATAATAATAAGTCCAACAGGTCAAGAAACGGGTTAGGCAAGCTTGTTTAGAGTGAAAAAAACAAAGGCAAATGGTAAAATTGTTACTCAAACTCCTGGTTTAACTTTGACCTACTGTGCATGTTGTCACTATTAAAAGTGCAGCTTTCTGTTTTACCTCCAAATAAAGTAGTTTCAATGATCTGACTGAACTCTTTGCTTGTATCTGATTGTCGGACTGCTTGAGTTTCTTGCAACATTTGTAGCCATTTAGCTGTGTGTTGTGAGTACACTGTTATCATAACCACTAGAAATAATGGCTCAAATTATGAAAATAAGAACCAAGTTGTAATAAAACAGAATTATCCTTTAAGCACGTATGAACTCTTGGGACGGGAGGTTGAAGCTGTGACCTTCCAGTTACATAATATTGTCTGGCCATTAGGCAATCATGCTGCTTAAAGGGGAAGTTCACCCAGATTCAAACAAACAAACAAACAAACAAAAACTATGTCAATGAAAATTAGTTTGTGCTGCTTAAACTGGAAAAAAATGAATTGGAAAAACTTAACAGCAACGTGACTTAGTTACTCAGGAAAATCTGCAGACGTTGGTAGTAAAAACAGTAAAAACGGACAGTAAAAAAAGAGACAATTTGTTTGTTCGGTAGAAAGCACTATAGTTCCAATAAAAACTATTTGCAGTGAGGTCTGTGGATATTCCAAATTGATTAGTGCTTTGAGCATCACAACCCAAATTCAATTCACTTCAATTATACTGGAGGCAGCAGAAATTTCATAGACGGATATCTCAAAACTCAAATGAAACAAAAACGCTCTGCATGGCTGGATATCACAAGTAGGGAGTGAGAAAATATGCTTTTTTTTTTTAATTGTGTGAACTCATGCTTTATTAGCTAATTCTGCTCAAACCAAACCTGCTGATATACAGTAGATGTTGTGGAGGAAATATAAAGGTCTAGTCGTGGGTACCTGGGATTGGTGACACCCTGATCAGAAGAGATTTGTTCACTTCCTCTCTGTACTGTAAACGCTGTACGGGTGAAGTTATTGTTTATTTTGTAACAAGACCACATTGTTTCCATACTCGTGAATATCAACAAAAAGACAAACACCACAGAGAGTAACTAAATTGTGGATTTTGGACTGACTGTTTTGTCATCATTCATTACTGTTGAATTATCAGAAAACCACAAAGAGAGCAGCAGTCAGACTGATGTGCACTGACCACTGGCTAGGATCGCTTTGTTTCTGTCCTCTATAATTTCACCCGACATTAATTGGCATGTTCCTATCTAAACTCTGCATTCCACCCACATGCCCTCAACTATTGTAATGTAAACTACAATTCTATTTCAGGAGAAAATTGGTCCCTTTGTGTTAGCTGAGGGAATTATGCAACAAGCAGGACCCGCTCGTCATTTTAATTGCCACTGTACACAGAAAAAGTTCCTCTTTTCCCAACCCCTAACTGCAAAGTAGCTATTGTTAGTTCGGAAATGAAACATTTGAAAACGGTGAGATGTGTTTTGTATGTGTGGGTGAGAGGAGTGTGGTGGTGGTGGTAGGGAGGAGAGGTGGTGGCGCTTAAGTATGTGAAGGTGACAGAAATGTGTGAGCAATGAATTCATGCTGAATGAACTTTATGTTGCTACCTGAATATTTGCAGATTTAATTGTGACTGGTTGTGCAGCAGGGTACAAACACTAAACTGGTGCAGCAGAAGACCTTTTCTGCACTCCTCATTATGCAACAGGAACGTTGCTGATGTAATATTGTTTTGGATGAAGGAAAAAAAAAAGGGCACAGTTTATTGCATGAAATGGTGTCTCTGCAGAATGTTTTGCTACAGAACAGCATGTAATAGTTAACCTTAATTACCAGTGAGACTTTTTTCCACTGCTGGCTACACAGCTTCTAAATAGTTAATAGGCTGACAGTAAGGGTTGTTTGTTTTGGCCGGAGAATGTCAAATACATTTTTTATATGAGTTGTGTCTGTATTAATACAGGGTTTTTTGTAACAGCACAACATATGAGGACGAATTATATATTTTCTGTATTTGATTCAGCCTTGAGTTTAAGTATGCCTTCATCCTAAACTATCCTATGACTGAACTGCAGATTAAATTATATGAACGCTTTTGCTTTGGTGTGTGTGTGTGTGTGTGTGTGTGTGTGTGTGTGTGGGGGGGGGGGGGACCCTGTCTCCTTTTCAGTGGAAAACAAACTGTGCAACGTGCCTCTTTAGTTTGTGAAGTGCTCTGCCACTCATCTGGAGTGTGATTCAGTTTTAATGAGATGGAGGTGAATGAGGAGCTGGCCAGCCTTCATAGAGTGAAACAAAAAAAAAAAAAAAAAAGTTGATGCTCATTTCTGTTTTCTCATCTTTCTAATTTTAGCTGCAGCGCCTTGAATAGTCTAGATTTTCACTTTTTTTGTGGTGGTGGTGGGGATTTATCATTAAAAGTTAGATTGACACCATTCAAGCCCAGTTCCACTGGGAATGCAATGGATGAGTCACTTCACAAAAAAAGATCTGTGAGAAGTTGGAAACAAGATTTAGGATTTTGATTAATGCACTTCCCTCATTGTTTTTATCCTGCATAGCATACTAAACAGCCCATCTTTTTTTTTTTGTAAGATAGGTGTCATTATTTTTGAGTCGCTCCTGTTTAGGTGCTGTAACTCACTTCGCTGCCTGGCAAACAAACGCTGTATGAAGCGCAGTCAGGTTTCTGAAAGGCGAGAGCGCAGCGTCGACTCGTTGCACTCATTATAGCTGTGGAGCAGCAGAGTGGCTGCATGTGTGTGATCCGACGGTGCTACAACAGGATTTCTCAACAGCTCTTATTTTGAAATTGATTTGATTAACTTTTCAAGAGACTATAAATAGGAAATGTAATGCAAAAAAAAAAAAAAAAAGAACAAGGTGTAATTACACTTCAATTTAGATGCACCTGCCTCTCAGTGACAAATAGGAGAATCCTTCGAGCATCATTACTGTCGATGCTACTGGACACATGAGCACTATTGGGCGGTAGGTTATATCGCTCCGGTCTGTAGGCTTGTATACACGGTGGCTGGCAGGCACAAGTTGGAGAGCACCGAGGGGAGTTTGCCACACTTGCCCATGTGAGCAACACTTCAGAACCAAGGACAGATCCAAACTGCTGTCTGGCAAACATGCTCAAAGTGACCAACATCTGGACTCTGCTCGTCACATGAAGCTCTTCACGGTGTCTGTGTATTGTCGCACGGGCTTGAGGAAAAGAGACCTGCAGATAGATCCGGCAAGATACATCTAGTGCTACAACCAGGTAAGAAATGATCAATTAATAACTTTAATTTTATAGTAGTATATGTTTTTTTTCCCACAGTCTTTCATAGAAATGACTCCTGCCCGGCGTGCCTTTGCATTTTTAATTGTATTCCTTAGGCTATAAGATTTGAACCTAAAATGTGATCATGTATCCCACAGCCTCAACTTAACCGCCACTAAATCCATCATAAAGATCAGTCGATAAAAGAGCAACATTTTCCCAACAGGTCCCTTTATTGCACTTAAATCTCACATGGCACAACATAGTCACCAGTAAATGTGTCTCAGAGCAAATTGAAACAGCAGCCGAACTTGATCTAATACTACTTTATCATTACACCACCCCAACACCTGAGTGTGGCCGTATGCTGGCATCTCTTGGGATGAATATGCAAAGTTATTTCCCACTAGACCCGAGAGAATAGTCACAATTGTCTCAACTAGAAATTGCATAATCTAATATCGCAGTTGCTCTCCTCAAACCAATCAGAGCTTTTGTTTTCAGACAGCGCCCTAAACAATGTAACAGCCTCCTGCTGTGAATATTATTGGGTCGTTTTCAGTTTGCATGATTCATGAAAGTATTTGCTCGGTGCAAAACATTAAAAAGAAAAACGATTTTGATATGGGACAAATCCACGATCGCGTGCATCACATTGTTGTCAATGTATCAGACAGGATGTGATGTAGCAGCGGGATTTCTCTCAGATGTAAGAGGATGACAGTGATAGATTGGTTACTGTAATACCACCACAGTTTCTCCATGAATGTTATCACTGTGTCTTGTTATTATTAGATGATGGACAACAGTCAATGAACAACCTGTAGTAGCCATCTCATTCTCATATCTGCACTTTGCCTCTCAGTCTCAGTCAGTAAATTAAAGAATAAACATCCAGGTGACATATTAGCACAATAAAATCATTTGTTGTTTGTGAGAGCTGAACAGGCTGACATCCAGATTTCCCTGTGCTATTTTGATGAAATGATGCACTTGATCTATGTTCAAATTCACAATCAGCTGGCTGCTGGCCACCACAGAGGCATCCTAATTCCTACAGCTGACAAGTCCAGGTGGAGGGATAAACTGTGTCCCCACTGGAGATGATGAAATGGAATGGAATGGAATGACGGAAATCATTAGTGGAGTTCTTCTTTTTGTATTTCATTAGCCGTAAAGGTCTTTTGCTCTGAGCAGCTAGTTCCAGTCATTTATAGAGGATCATCAAAGGCCATAATGTTAAATGGCACAGGTGATTTGTCTTGTGTCTTTTGACTGAATAGCTCAGTTTTCCAGGATAATGTGAAAATCAGTTGTTCTGTGTCATATTACATGAAGAAAAAATGAGCCTGGGTTTCACTTGGGAAAAGGACGACACTTTGTCCGTAATCCATCTTGTGGATTTTGTGATAATAATGAGCACCATAAATTATCTTCCTATCAGTGTTGGTCATGTAAAGATTGGAAAGCAATATTTTAAATAAATCTCCTGGGACGAGTGCAGTGTTTAGGCTTAATGATTCATGTGTAGTGGATTAGACACTAAATTAAATGTCATGTCATGTACGTTCAAGTATTCAGCAAAGTACCCACTGAACCTGATGGCAAAGTCTAAATGCTTGAGGTGATGCTGTTGAAATGATCATTAATAACATTATTATACACAATAGTATTAAATAACACATTGAATGGATTTATTTTGCAAGATCGTAGTGGATTTTGTCAACAATAAAAAACAAGGTTAGTGCCTCATTCCCAAACCATCTCTTCAGCTCATTTTCCAGACATGAACAGCAACGTATTTCTCCATAGATACATGATTGTATGATTGATTGTATGTGCCAATCTGCATAATTGCTGAAAGCGACTCTACAGTGAGTCATACATTACACATTAGCTATTATTTGGATAAGACAATAAAGAATGGTGTTCTCAAAGCATCTTTATGCTAATGTTGGCGAAATCCTCTCTGTCCTCCTGGGCGGCAGCAGGAATGCATTAGCTGATGGTTCAAAGCTGAGTAACGCACACTGCCTTCTCTTTTTGAACTTGCCTTTCAATGGGAATATTGCGCACAGACATCTGGGGAGCGAGTGACTCTCTCAGCTGCTGAGCGTGAGCGTGACAGCCGTTTCTACATCAAGATAGTTTTAATGATGTGATGTGTGGCCCGATAGGAGCTACTTCACAACCAAGCAGAGGCTGAGATTTGCTCATGCAAGATAATACGGCTCCTGTTTAATAAGTGTTTCAAATATTGGTAGGAAATATGGTTTTGATAGCATTTCTCCAGCATTTATTTGCACTTCTTAAAGGTTTTGAAAGTCTCTACTGGACCTCCAACCTCACTTTGGCCTAGTTTGCAAAGGCCTGCCTAATTGGCTGTTCCTTATTGCGCCATTAATTCACACTGTGACCTAGTCTTTGCAACCAGAAAGCCCCCATCTGCTCCAACAGACAGCACAGAGGAGCAATTAGACTCTTAATGTTGAACTCTTACAGTTACTTTCTCACCTTGGTTCTAATAATAGGGCAAATGTGGCGCAGCAACACCAAACACCTGCACCTACTCTCCAGGACACACAGCAGGTCAGAGACAGATTTTACATTACGACTTGACATTATGACATGTAATCCTCTTCGCTGGAGAGAGGGTAGCAGATTCATCAATGTACCATAAGGTTTCTCACCCACAACCTGATGTAGTATTTATCTGGGGGGGAAATTCAGCATTCAGTATACTTTTTCCTCCTCGTGTTCTCTGTTGTTTGTCGCTTGCACTGCTCCTGGGATGTCACAGGATATTCTTCAAATGTCCCTGCAAAAGCACACGCATGCACGCACACACACACACACACACACACACACGCCAGATTAACTTATCTGGGTGTAGCTGCAGGAGCTGGTGTTTTTGTAACCCACCCCTGCATACTCTGTGCACTGTTGGGGGGTTTTCTGCCTCTGCGAGCACAGGAGACAGGACACACTCAGATCGAGTAGAATGACTGTTAAGAGATCTACTGATAATAGAACTGATAATACATTTGGGTCTACAAGTGACAGATTTTTGTGTGATGTTACAATGTCAGCAACAACACTGTGTGACAGAATAGGGGAAGTCACTAATAAGCTCCCCACTGCTTGTTATTGGAGAAGGGAGCGGCAGCACATCGAATAGTCCACAGCTCTGTGGGTTTTCCAGCGTGACTCCTCTAAAATCTGAACTTGGAACAATCTGAACAGACACACAGACAATTTCTGTTGTTTCCATGTGTCATATGTGCATCCTCTGACTTTCAAATATTGTGACTAATACTGCTGATATATTCTATGAAAAAGACATGTTGATAATAGTCCTGAAAAGAGTCATGAGTCATTAAAAGTGCACCGTCTGTATGTAAAGGCTGCTTAAATCGATCGGTTTGCTGGACTTGTGTGTGTGTGTGTGTGTGTGTGTGTTTGATGAATATGATGAACGACCGTGTTTGAAAGAAACAGGATTGGTTCCGTCTCTCTAAGAGCGCTGTGATTGAACCAGCCCACCTCCCTAATCACATCATAACAACTCCTGGTGAGACCTAAACCTGTAACCTCAACATGATAGGAATCTATATTAGCATACATGTCTCGCTGCCCACTTCCCTGCAGTCCAACCCTTATTTTTTACCCACCATGTTTCCATGGCAACCCCAGCCATTGAGGAGAACCACCATCTATGTGATATCTCAGTTGTAAGCTTGGAAATTACGCTTCAATTGAGAGGTGCCTTAAATATCTATAAATATTTGATGTGGTCACTCGGCAGCGGTAAGTTTGTCTTTCAGATAAAACTGCAGTGATCATATTTCACACTGGAATCCCGGAGAGCCTCGCTGAAATAATCTTTACTTATGTTTCACTTCAGAAAGTAACTCATAAGATTTGTAGCAGCCACACCAAGTCACACCAAGGCATAAAGCAGTATTTATGCCTTAGTGTGACTGTTTCATATCTTTGAGTAACCATGTGGGTGAAAATATGAAAGAGTATATTGGTATTAATGAAAATGAATGAAATTCAGTGACAAAAATATAAGCTGTCAGTGGGCGTCAATGATGCACATTTTGAGACATATGGTCATGTTATTACTCAGCTCTGTTTCATTCCTCATTAGTTGAATTGTATTTTCTGCCCACAGATGCTGTTAAACATGAAAACATAGATAGATAGAGAGATTTATTGATCATGGTGAATGCTTCATGCTTGATTAACTGGGTAATTAGCCTTTCCTTTCATTCACTCAGGAAATATCAAACATGCTGCACTCCCTGAGAAAAGACTTGAAAGTGATCCGCCTCCAGACCCTGTGAACCTCTGCCCCTCCCTACTTCAACCAGCTGAACCCTGCTACCTGATCCTGCCATGCTGAGTGTAGTGCTTTGCCCCAGGTCGGTGGCAAATTCTGCCCATTATTGGCCTCTCCACATGCTCCTGCTGGAGCTGCTGGTACTAGGAGTCCTGCCCAGCATCTCCAGATTACCACCCGTGACCAAACGTGAGATCATCTTGGATGGGGACCTGGTGATTGGAGGCCTGTTCCCGGTGCACCACAAAGGTGATGGGATGGAGGACTGTGGTAAGATCAACGAGGAGAGAGGGATTCAGAGACTGGAAGCCATGCTGCTGGCACTTGATGAGATTAACTCCAGCGATCGCGTCCTTCCTGGACTCCAGCTGGGGGCCCACATCCTGGACACCTGCTCGAAGGACACATATGCTCTGGAGCAGTCCCTAGATTTCGTCAGGGCCTCCCTCACCAAGGTGCACGATCCAGGCTTCATCTGCCCAGACGGCTCCAGACCCATCCAAAACGAGGTTCCACTGGCCATCTCTGGGGTCATCGGAGGATCCTACAGTGACGTTTCCATTCAGGTAAATGAGCAAATTCATTAATCTCACAAATTCAGTGTTTTGGTTGCATTTGTATGTATTTACAGAAAACAGCAACACACGCAGCACTGCAACACTACCATAATCACATAATGCAAAATTACACGTATCCCAATGTTCATGTATATGGTACTAAATTGAGAATAAAGGAAAAATGCTGATATCAGAATTCAAGTTTTGCAAGCAGCACAGATTAATGAATGGAAAGTAATGCTAATGACTCAGGAATTCCTCAGCCCAGTATCTCCTGGAATGATTTTTCACCTCACAATTTACGTCCAATGCCAACGTTCGGTACCAACACAAGAAATAGTGCGCCCTTTATTTTAAATTGTGGTGGTGGATGGGTGTGTAGACCTGTAACCACGATCTTTCCCTAACATTAACATGTTTTTTTTTAAAGTTTAGTTTATTAATTGTTTTAGTTCACTAACCATAACTTAACCTCATTTTATTTGCCATAACCACGACCTTTCCCTCACCATAACCATGGAAAACAACATTTTTTAGCAATAAACGTAATCCAGGGTTTGGCAAAATCATCCAATACTCACATTCTTGTCTAGCAATAGGGTTTGGATTTCTTTGTTTTGATTTGGTTCAAGCTTAATAGGTAGGTGTCGCATTCCTGTTTCATTTATAACCTACTCACCAAACCAAGGTCCTGATGTTTCAACTGATGTTTCCTTCTGGTAAATTGCATTTTTGTTGTTGTTATGTTTTTTGTAATTAAGTAATTTCTGTTTCTGTCAATTATTTTAAGGATTTTGCAAATATGTTGCAACTTGAAGCACTTTTATACCCCACAGAAAACCCACACTTAATTCATTAAACCATTCCAGTCATTCATTCATTCAGTGTTTCATTCTAAAACTTGGGGATGGATAAACTTGCATACTTGAATCTGCATACAGACTCACTTACTCACACCTCACACTCACTTCCACAAACACAGATAATTACAGAAAATGCCTGGCATTTCCGCTTTTACCAAGCCGGAAGACTGAGCCTTCAGCAGAAGAAATGTTGCTTTGGCTGGAATGAGAAACCACCTGGGATGATTCTGTTTGAAGCATCAACATTCACAGAGACATCCATCACTTTGTCAGCAACTTCATTTCCGTCTTGCAAAGAAAACTGACCTTTCACACTCCTATGAAAGGTTGCCAGAGGCAATGCATCTGAGCATAATTAATTAATTCTGATTGCCCTCACACGCCATAATTACCATGATGCACTGGGTGTTAGTGAGTGGGTAGGTATAATTTGGTTACACTTTCCATTAACTTTAGTTCACAACATATTTATTGTACACACACACACACACACACACACACACACACAAAAATTAAGCTCTATCTTTTTATTTGTAGGAACAGTAAACTATACACATATAAAGATAACTTTTATTAGCAGTGTCGCGCGTGACTGTACCTAATGCTTTAGTCACAGAGACTTCATTTGCTTTCAGATGCAGTTCACATTTCAGTGGTACGTGATTTTCATACTTGTACCTGTAGCAATTGGTTGACTTGTTGTTTACTATTATAGCTAATGGACATTCACTTTCCACAAAACATATTATTACATCTGAAAAGATGTCAGGGTGCTGATTTACTTGACCTTGCAAAAACAACATTGTTATTCTGCCTAATATATCTGAATAGCTAAAGCAAAATATTATATTTTCTACACTTCATCTTTGTGACAAATTAGTATGATTTGGTATTAATTGTTATGTCTATAAAGTACAATGGTGCCATTTGGTTCCACTGAAGGTTTCCAGTGCTCCACACCCAGCTCTAATGAAACTGCTATTGTGACTGGCTGGTAATGTTGCTGGCCCTGCTCCCTAACTTATTGTCTCCAGTTGTGACATCACACTGCGGGTGCACTACTTCAGAGTGGCTTGTTAAAAATATTGCAGTTTCATCACATTAAAAAGTTGGTGAGGATTACCAGCTTTGTGCTTTAACAGCACTTAAATAACACCTCTAACAGCAAAATCCACCCCACATCTAGACAATTCTTCTCTGCCACAATAACTTTAAAAACACTTGTTTATTTTGGCAAAATGTTGCGATGGGAAACACATCCCTGTATTGAAAAGGTCAAAGCTAATAAAAACCTGTGCTGCATGCAACAATTACACATACAGTATGACTAATGTTGGCAGTTTTCACACATGACATACCCCAAGCTATATGAATATTTTATATTACACCTGAAACTGCCGATGGCTGAATCACTGCTAATGAATATGCAGCAGTGTTTATGCAGTCTAATCAGTGTACATGCTACTGTATGAAAATGACATTGTAAGCCATGAGCATAGCTGCTGAAAAGGTTCAGTTAATGAATGCATTTCAGATTACTCAGCTTTAGATGTTGGGTGAAGATTATGTGATCAGGGTTGATTGTAAAGATATAATGATGCTGATTATTCCGGTGATTCCCAACAGAGACATGGAGATTGAGAATTTATTGGCAAGCCCACAGAGACGGGTGGAGTTTAGGGTGGTGAAATGTATTTTAGTCCATAAATAACACAATATAAAAGAAATTTAGGTAAACGATAAAAGTGCAGTTGATCACAATAAAACGAAATAGTAACAATACAAACGTTTAAAAACCACAGATGTATGCCCCAGACAATGCCAGACCTCTCAGGCACATTAAGGAGAGGTTGCAATGTCCTTGTGTCATACTAATGCTGAAATACTAGTTATTAATCAGACAGTTTATACTTAATAATCAGTTGTTGTGAAATTTTAAATTATTTTTAAGTTGCATTGTGCTACAACTCTTTAGTTCCTCACTACAACAATTCATCCATTTACTGTAAGTCAAATACGCCTGTTTTTTTATTTTTTTAAAATAGTCTATGTCCTGTTTTCCTTAAACATTCACATTTTAAAGCAATTGTTCGACATTTTAGGAAATCCTTATTTGCTTCTTTACAAGAGTTAGATGAATACCATTCTCGTGTCTGTTAAATATGAAGCTACAGCCAGTAGACGGTTAGCGTAGCTTAGCATTAAGACTGGAAAAACTGGGAAACAGCTAGCCTGGCTCTGTCCAAAAGTAGAAGAAAAATATGCTTATCAGCCCCTCTAAAGGTGTCTAATTTACATGTTTTATCTTGTTTGTTTAATCCATACAAACAAACGAAGAGTAAAAGCAACAAGTTGTGGTGTTACGGGGTGTTATGTAGTGGACTAGCTGAGCTAACTATCTGGCTGTAGCTAGCCTATAGAAAATAACAGACATATATAAGAGTGGTATTAATCTTCTCAACTAACTCTCAGAAAGAAATCAAATAAGCAAATTTCCCAAAATTACTATTAAAACTATTCCTTCAAACAACTTTTGAATCCTTTAGTGTTTTTCTGTATGCTCGATCTGTACAGTTTTAAAATAAGTCTCTGCATACATTTCAGTTCCTTGCTAAAATGTATGTAGAGACTTCATAACCAATTTCTTTATATATTTCTCATGGTTCTCCTTTTGGAGTGTGAAAATTGGACTTGTATTTGATTTATAATACCCCTTATCGCCACACAGTCGGCTAAGTAATATATGGGAAACACTGATTGCTTGAATGAGTTGAGTGCTGCAGTCTCTTTGACTGTGAGTCCCTGGTTAATGTCTGCTAAAACAACGTCAGAACACGATACAGCCTTAGAGGAGTTTGCCAGGAGTCTGCAGTGATGAATGCTTCTTGTCTGCATGTTAAAGCTGAATGGAGAGTACATTCATAGACACAGAGTCAGACAGACTAGACTGAGGATGTCCACTTTACCATGTTTATCATTTAAAGCCCCCTATGAACACGGGGCTTCTTCGCTTAGAAAGAAGAGGAAACTATAGATCTTCTTCTCCTGTAATGTTGATGATGCTTTGACAAAAGAACAGAATGTTTTTAAGAAGCATGAAAAGGACTGTGTGTGTGTCTCTCCTGTGAATGAGTCTTCAGCGACCACACAGTCGTAAAGATTCGAAAAGAAACTCACTGCTTTTGAATGTTTTTGTATGAATTTGAATACATACCTCTACTGTCACTACACTCAACAGTCTCTTTGTTAGCGCCTTCAGTTCCTGGGCGCTATAATGAATCGAGCCGTGAGAGCGGCGAGAAGCCCATGGTGGGATTTTTTTTTGAGAGGTCACCGATTTACACAGTCTTTCTTTATCCCAGAGAAGCACTTTTGAGGAGATGAAGAGGGTTATAAAACTGAGGAGGACAAGTGCCAGGGACAGTGCCGGGGAACTTTGAGAGAAGCTGTTTTTCCCATCTGTGGGGTGCATCTCCGTTGGCTGGCAGCGACGCGTCCACCTGCGTGTGGAGAGGAGGCTGACGCTGCCTGTGACAGGGGCCAAGGACGAGATGTGGGAAAGATGGTGGGAGACTAGCCAGTTTCTCCTCAGCCTCAAA
Source organism: Macquaria ambigua (assembly GCA_008360985.2). Lineage (NCBI taxonomy): Eukaryota > Metazoa > Chordata > Actinopteri > Centrarchiformes > Percichthyidae > Macquaria > Macquaria ambigua. Next base: position 14,907 of record VMKM01000160.1, on the reverse strand, counting down.
AGGATTCTTTCATAATTAGCTCAGCGATATTTAGGAGGCTTTCATCATCTTCTTACTCATCCTGGTGCATGTTGTCGTCCTTGGTGTGTCTTCTCACTGCTTAATTTTTTTGAAAATAGTCTTTATTGCCATCTGGGATGTTAGCAATATAGAATTGACCATGAATGATGACTCAGTCCTCAACAGCCTACACATTTTACACTTATGAATTTAACCAAGCATTACCCAAATAGAGGCATAATGAAAAAAAAACTATTCCCACACGTTGTCTGCAAAAATAACATTAAAACAAATATTTGTATCTTCAAATTCACAAGCCGCTACACTCTCACAGTCACACAATGAAAAAGATGAAATCTGCTTTGAGGCACAATCAAAACTTTTGTCTTCAACATGGACTTTATGCAAATAACGTTTAGCACAAATCCACACTGAAACTGTTGCACATCCTTAAATAATAATAAAAAAAAAACATGTACACAAAGAAGAAAAATCAAGTATTTTGTGTGGTAATAATCACTAAAAAAAATCCAGTTAAGCAGCCTATCTCCTGTAAATTAAACATGTAATATGGCACTACTGCATGAGCTCCCTCCAGACGATAGTTATTGAGAATCTAATATCCTAAAAATTGAACATCCTAAGATGTATACTCCAAAAACACCCTCTAAATCCTTTAAGACCCTTAGACAAACTCTGCTGACGCTGCTGGGAAGGTCCTCAATAATTTGAGAGTATCAAAGTTCATATCTGTCCTGCCATATATTGATGTTTAATATTTTTGGTTTTTGGTGGTTTATTAAGTCTGTCGATGTGTCGTGCAGAGGCACTGGAGAGGGCTCTATCTTTATTGTCTTCTATCTTCACAGAGTGCGTCGGGTGGAAAAAAAATCCTGCTTTGGTGTTAACTTCAAAAGGGTCTTGTTTATCATGTGATATTATAGCTGAACACCCCCCCCCCAACTCTCCCCTCCCCTCTCTTCTCCTCTCCTCTCCGAGAGACTGTTATTTTTGAACTGGAAGTTTTAGCACATTCGGAGAAAACAGCTCAGCTCCCTAATTAGCACATCAGAATGTCATTCAAAGTGAAGGGAAACATTGTAATGACTGAAGGTTGGTTTGAGCCAGGACCCACATTGCTAGCCCATCGATTTCCAGCCGCACTTCCCTTCATCTTGTCTGTCTTAGAGCAGTTGTGTTTCTTCACACCGTATCACAGGAATAAATGACCACTCTTTGCTCAGAACCTGTGGCTGTTGTTTAGAGCGGTGCTTAAGATTGTGTGACAGGAGCACTGCACTCCAGTCTCAATAACGGTAAAAATGACTGGACTTATCAAGTTTATTTCATAAGTGCTAGAGGCTAGAAGTGATATTTCAAAGATTTAAGCTAAGCAGATGATAAAGAGCAACATTTTTCACAGATGTATCCTCGTACTTGAGAGTGGTTCGAAAGGTCGCTCTCGTGGTGAGCATTGTTTTGCTGGTGGGAGGAAATAATAGATGTAAGTTTAATGTGAAGAATTGTCTCCTCCTGAAATAGCGCATGCAAGCAGATCATCACACATTTCTTCCTGCCACTGCATTCCCAGCTATACAAGCGCTAATGTTAAGTCACAGCTCTGACCCGCAGACATTAATATATACAGTATGAAACATACCTGTTTACATGTGCATCTGCTGCTTTGAATATATTTGTTCAGGCCTTTGTTGCGTGTGTGCTTCTGTGTTTGTGTCTCCGTGTGTTTGTGTGTGTGGGTTCTTTGGGTGGGTGGGTGTCTGCAAATGCAGCACACATAAAGCACATTGAGTTTACTTGTAAAGAAATGTGCTTTATAAATACCTTGCCTTGCCTTCACTGAACAATACCCCACATGAGATCACATCAAATTCTGAAATAAAGCCAAAGCTACTTAAAAAAATACTTTGTATTGTTGCTCATGTCTTCAAATCAAAATATAATGTGTCAGCCCTGTCGTTTAGAAATTATGTTTATATATTCCTAAATTGTTTTTGCAAAGTGTATTGTGGTGTCAAATGTTATCGCTGCCTGGATTAGGCTATGTTCAGAGGCAAGTGATTGAAGTGCCAAGTTTATGTACCGCACCTGAGCCACAAAATCGTCTGTGGTTAGGTCTAAGCAGCAAAAGCACTTTGGTTAAGGTCAGGGAAATGTTGTGGTTTCGGTTAAATGTTAATAAACACGTTGCCTCTGAAGTCACTGCGACCTTTTTCTGTATTAAACCAAGGCCATAATCTTTCCCTTACCTTAACCAAGTTCTGTGAGTGCCTAAACATAATCATAAAAAAGTTTAATAATGCTTCCTTAACATGCCAAATGTTACATACTAAACATCAGCATTTAAACTAATCGTTTGACATTTTGGTTGTATGAGTTGGATTAGCCAGGTGCAGTGACTTCCTGGAATCTCCTGGAAACCAAAACGCTGCACAGTAGTATTGAGTGGATGGATGAGCTGCGGTTCCTCAAGAAATAAATACAGCAAGCCACCCACCAATTGTTGTTTTTACATCTGTGTGTGTACAAATTAAAGAAACGAAATACTTAGAGGTTTTGGTAGACGTATTTTGAACTTTGGACAGAGCCAGGCTAGCTTGCTTCCCCCTCGTTCCAGTCTTTATGCTAAGCTAAGCTCTCAGCTCTAGCGCACAGACATGAGAGTGGTTATGATCTTCTCATCTAACTCACGGAAGTGTATTTTCCAAAATGTTGAACTATTCCTTTAAACATCCAGCAGTTATTAACATGATACCTGCTGGTATATTAACATGCTAACATGCGAATTGAAGTTGGCACGTTCAAAAGTATGAACACGATGTAGAATCAAGGAGAAGTAGTCATTCTCTCTCTCCCACATGCTCTAGTAGGGCACTTGACAAAGTTAGTTGAGGACAAATTATTTATATAAAATGAATAGGGGAACATTTGTCTTCTCATTTTACCATAAAATTACACCCATTTACACTCTGTTTAAAACTTTGGGTGGTAGAATCCAGCAAAGCTGCTTCAAATCAAAAATAATCCTCATCAGCTGTAGGACAGATGGGTAGCTGATCCAGCAGATAAATGATGAAACGGCACAGTCTATTGCACAGCCTACACTGCTATTGCTATGATTTTCCTTTACTGGCAGCGGGTATAAACAAGAAAATGCCAAGATGAACTTGGAGCTGAGAGATCAGTGGGCAAAAACAAACAAATGCAAACGAGCAAACGCATCAGAGGTGTGCCGCACTGTGAAGTTGTTGATCCAATTTCCAATTTGGAAGAATCAGCCTTGGATTCGGAGAGGCACTGCAATCATGCTGAAGAACGTCATACTTGGTGCTTGGGTTTGTCTCAAATTATCTTGGAGAGAACAAACTAGATGCAAGTGGATGAGCACAGAAAATGCGTCTTTAGTTTAAGATGTATGTTTTTGATGTTGCAAGGTCAATTAAGTCACACTGGTGTTCTGCTGTTTCAGCCATCTCTCCACCATCAGCTACAGCATGATTTAGCCTTGATGCTGTTTCCTCTCAGTGAATGTTCGGCTGCTGCATATATTAAAATATTGCAAACCTGTCATTGCCTTTGACTACCATTTTCTTATATCTTATGCCGCATAAGCCATCAATCATATTCAAATGACTTCAACATGCTGTCATGGAATTATAACGTACTGATTCCAAGATCTTCATATGAACTGATGCCTCTTCACATAGAAAGGCATAGATTTCAAGTTATTTCTTTTTTATCTTGGGTGTATTTTGGCATCGAGGAGAGCTAAGAGTTAGCTTTATCAACATTTTTATCATTCCCCTCTCGGCTGCATTTATGATTTCCCTTTTACAGGAATAATTTCTCATCTTCAGAAATTGAACTAGATTATTCCCAAATTGGACCCGACGCAAGCTAGACACAGATAATTTGAGCTACTTTTTGTACAATATCTGTGTTTTTCTTTTTGGAATTAGTTGGCATTTTGAAAGTACTACACTGAGGAGAAACATTATGTTTAGGTAACAAACACATTTTAAAATTAGTTAAACTTTGTATTTAGCATCAGAATTTAACTACTGTGTACTTGAATACATTTGTCCTCACCAATTAGATTAATTAATATCATCAATAAACGCATGTTACCTCAGAGCTTTGCTTGCATGTCATTACATGTGCACAGTATAGGATGTATGTACTTACTAAAACACCTCTATGATTCACACTGGACATAGTCAACATTTTGCTATTAATTGCAACAGTCACGTTTTACTAACACAATTCAAATACATCATACCAAACGTAGTAGCGATGTGGATTATATCAGTTATGCATAACATGTATTTCCGGACCTTTGGTTAGTGGCTGCGTTGGTGCACTGTACATCCTGACGTTTCACTCTGCATGCCATCTACTGTATCTACTGTAGGGCTCAGCTTGACAGGGACCTCGGGGACATACAGATGGACCTTCCATGTTGAAAGAAATCATAACAGACACATGAGTGAGAGACTGCCCATGTTCCAGCTGTCGCATATCTTCCCTCACTGCATCTTATACACATCATATCAAGCATTAACTTCAAACTCAGTAGAGCTTATGGATTCATAAGTTTAAAAACTATGATCTGAGGAGCTTGAAAATGTTATTTGCGTGCAGTTTTTTTTCCCTTTAATTATATAATGATGATATTGACTAAACAGATATTGACACAAATATACCTTATTTATTAGTTTGTCCCAAAGCGAGACACCAGTAGTACTATACTCTCACGTTCCCATCTTACCTGTTCCCTTTGTCCTTGAAATATCAGCTCTCACTGCAGTCCACCTTCTTTGACACGTTTAACTACTTTGATAGCTGTAGTATTACTTACAATTGCAGTAAAGATTCACAGGAGAGTGCTACAACATGACCGTATACCTAGCTGTAGCTATAAACACTGCACGCTGTAAACATTAAGCACACGTTATATATTGTTCATGGGCTGTTTGTAATGCATTTGTTGGAAGCTTGTATCACAAAGGGAACACAGGGAGGAGTAAAACTGGCGCTAAAAGTGAGGGTGAAAGCTTAGGGACCTATAAATGGGATCCTTATAAATGTTTCCTTGTTGGCACAAGTAAATGCATTTCTCTGTTTAAAGATCCACTCCAGACATGTTTTAAGACATTTAAAAATACTCTGCTTTGAGTCATAATGTTTGTCTGACATGTTTTCTCCACAAAAAACTCCAGTGAAAATTCTTAAAACTACATTTACTCCTTCTCCCTCATTGAAAAATCCAGAATCTATGAATATGCAAATATTCTTCACTGAAAAGTCTAGTCTCAGTGTATGTCCATCAGTTGAAAAACTGGACCATGATTGGTTTCCAAGCTACTAAATCTAAAGCTACTAAAAAGAGTGGATGGGGTCTTTAACTACAGATTTTAGGCAAGGCAAGTTTATCTATATAGCACCTTTCAACAACAAGGCAATTCAAAGGGATTTACATAAGATATAAATGTAATTAAGACAAGATATAAAGGAAACACAAGACAATATAATATATATAGATTAAACAACAGAATAGAAATTACAGAGCAGTAATAGTGCAGTGCGAGATCACAAATTTAATAAAAGGCAGTGGAATCATTTCTGTCTACTGTGAAAGTTGAACAAACTGGCTCTGCAAACCCAGTCTCTCATGGACATTTATGTTTGAAATGTAGATAATATGACATAATCTGCAATATAATGATACAATATAAATTAAAGAATACATTATAACTATTCCATTTATTTACACTTAACTTACACTGGTCAAAACCTACCTGATTAAATATCTGGGGGAAAAGAAATCCTAGTAATAATAATCTTTGTCTAATTGTAGATAAGGACATAACTGAATGGATGCATCTATTGAATTTTTCTTTAGTCTGGGAGTAGATCTTTAATCCCTGTCTGCCAAATAAACCACTGAAATGAATGGCAATCAGCAAAACCCCTTTTCTTGACATATGGTGACATATTGCATTTGTACAGTAGTATTAATCTCTGTATAAAATATTATGCAACCACTGCACTGTGTGTAGAATAGAGCATATTACTGCCAAGAGACTCCGACTGGACAGTTTGGGTTTAGGCATACATAACTTCTACTTTATAAGGAAACATTGTAAAAAAACAACCACTGTTTCACTAATGAAGCTACTAAATAATAGAACCAAAACCAAACCTTAACTGCGTAATGTGCTGCCAAAATCATCATGATATATTAGATATAACCTGCAATGCTAACGAGGTCATTAATCTAATGATTTGCAAATACTGCAATTCTTTGTGTATACTTGTACATACTTGTGCTCACACAACAAATGGGCACTATTTAGATGATTTCTACGTCTGAAAAGAGTAGTGATTTTAAAAACTTTATATAGTTAATATGAAAACATAAGCAAGAGGGTGCCTTAAAATCTAATCAGACGACCTCATACAGGGAGGCTGTGGTGTGAAAATGCTTCTGTCACGTATTATTTTTTAGATACTGTGGTCCAAGTTATATCACATTTGGGGACCACTTTTGGATTTTAAACCAGTGGACCATGAAGAGCACCTAATTGGTGCCTCAAATTACTGCAGTTGTGATCCAAACAAGCTAAAGTGGTGTGTCTTTACCAGGGATGGGTTCAGGCTATGATAAAGCCTAGAGTTATATGTATGCATTGGTTATGATTAAGGTTTGTGTGAGTCTTAAATAAATGACTATCTGTCAAAGTGTTGGCAAAGCTCCTTGCAAACTGTACCATCTACTACAGTGGCTGGAGTTTGGAGTTTGTGGAGCCTCATGCAACGAAAGCAAATTTACAGTATGATACCCCCGAGCCAGTACTGTGGTTGCGTTCTTATCTGACTTGTCGATGGAGAGAGCGAGTGGGAGGTACCGCATGAGGATGAACAGACGGTTACTGTCACACACTCCAGTGCCGTCCTGAAAGGTGCGCTGTCAAGCTTCTCCAAGAATCTATTGATGAAGGCCAACTGCCTGTCTGAAAACCCTGCAAGAGGAAACTACCTTATTACCATGCAAGTGTGAGTGACTGACTCAGTGTGGCTGCTAGTATGTTAGCCTGCTGCATACAAAATACTGTATATATCCCAGGCAACATAAATGAATCAGTACATGCAGGGATCCAATCAGGCTTCTCCATACATTAGCAACAGAAATCACGTCTCACAGTGGGTAATTTGATGAGACCTCTGCCCTATATTCTACTAGAAACAGTGGAGAGGACTACTGCTGGGTGCAGTGCGCTTGTCTAAATACATCATATTTACTCCATCCATCCCCTCAAGAGCTTCTAGTGTGCCTGTTTTCTGCTGGCTCTTGTCTTTGGGGGGTTTTAGCTAAAGGAGGTTAAGCACACAGCCGCTCGCAGATCAGTGTTAATGTCAGTAATTTCTGAGGCCAAACAGTGTGTGTTTGCATTGCATATATGATGCCAAGTAGTCTCCTCTGTTTTTCTCAGTCCAGTAATGTCTGTTTACAAATGCTTCACTTTATATTAGGGCTGGCCATAGCAATGAAAAGGTTAATGTGTATGGAGGAGAGAATTGTGCGATCAGAGAGAATAATGCAAGAAAATGGAAGAAGATGGAAGTAAAAAATAAACAAGAAAAAGAGTCCATAGCCATGCTAGCGGTTTTGTGAGGTTGTACTATTCTATTATTTTACTCACTTTCTTATATTTTACTTGTTAGATTATGCTCCATATTTATATAGTAATAAAAAAAAAAAATATATATATATACTGTATATATTTATAATAAAAAACCTAGCATTTGTATGCTGAACTTGGCTAAGATAAAGGTTTAAAAGTTTAGCGCATTAGCTTGCTAACATTAGCAATTTAGCACTTAACACAAAGTACAACTGAGGCTGACAGGAATCATTAGTTTGGTCATAAACCAAGATATTGGACAAATACAAAAAATGACAAGATGGTGGTGCTAGATGAAAAGTTGGGGAATCACCAGAGTTATTACAGTTCACCCTTAGGGGGACATGAATGTATGTAACAAATTTCATAGCAATCTATAAAATAGTTTTTGAGATATTTCAGGCTGGACCAAAGTGATAGACCAGCCGACCGACAGACAGACCCTAGAGCCATGTCACTAGCGTGGCTAAGAAAAGATTGTTGAGTAACACATGCAGAATTCTGTTGAATTCATGCAGAACACTTGTGATTTATAATATCACAGAAAGGATTGATAGCTCTGTTTAAGTGCTTGTGGCTTGGAATGAGTGAGCTGTAACAGAGAACAGTACTTTTAGTAGGCCTTAGTGTGAGTGTGGAAGGTTCCAATTACATCCATGGGGATGCCATTGTTTGGGAAGCCTCCAGGCATACAATGATGCCTGAGGGAGGAGGTAGTCATATTGAAGCTCATGGGTATTCACTAATCACCACTGCGTCTCATGAGGAATCCTGCAAAATGACAAGTTTTCACCAGCTCTCTGGCATAGTTAGCTCTGTAATGCTGTGTGGGAAAGTAATTGCCATGATTTTATGTTAGGACACTGACACAATCATTTCAGCAGGCTTGTGTCCAACATGGATGCCTCACTGAGTTTTCAGTCAAAGATTATCATCCAACTCAGCACCACCAACCATCATCTCCACAAGGAAATCAATATATTTGTCTGGGTCAGGTGGGCATCATAACGTCTAGCAGAATCTGTCATGAGACTTGAATGACTTGACAGAATGGTTTTAACTTGAGAACGCAGCAAAACACACCGATACAATTCTTATCTCTGTGCCATTGTTGCTGTTGTTATCTGGCACTATCTGTGAGGGGATGCGTGGCACTAGCTGCTGGTGATGTGGATCCCTGACAGAGTAAACAGTTTGAGATAGAGGAACATAGAATTGTCGCTGTTTCCTCTGCCAGTCGCTGCCACAGAGCTGAAGCACATCAGACAGCAGCTCTGCCCTTTAATGGCTCCACTTCACCTACAGACCAGATGGATATCTACAAGTTAAAAAGCAAAAAGACTTAAAAAGACTTGAAAGATTTAAAATGCAGCACTGCAGCATTTTGTTGACTCAAAATTGTCAGCTATCACAGGTGCCATTTAAACCACAAGAATGTTGTAACATTGAGCAATTGTTATGCTTTCCGGCTGCTCAACCATCTGCAGCTGTATCACTCTCGATCTGTTGAAGTGGCTATAATCAATATTTTTGGAACAACAATGGATAAAATGACTATGTGTAATGTGACAGGGGTCGCTCGTAGTGACGAACAGATAGAAATATTCAGATATATCACCCAACTCTGCAGTTCCCCTCAGCTCTATGGAGCTTTATATTGTATTTTAGCTCAATGTTTTGGTTTTCCGTCTCGCAACTTTACTGTTCTGGTTCACTCTCACCGCTTTGGTTAAGAAGAAATGAGAGTGATTTCACTAGGTGGCCAGAAACACGACTCGACTGAATTAATGCTATAATGTTGTCCATGTCTGCAGGATGTATAAACAGGCAATTAACTTAAAAGGTGATAATATATTAGTGTTGTGTTCTCAGCTTTTTTCTGCTACCCCAAAGTGGCCAAAAGTCAGTTATTGCACATTTCAAGAACCTTTGCGACTGTAGGATTTTTAAAAAACGCTGTAGTTGAACCTAGTAGTTAATGCCAGTGGCAGGAATCCAATACAAGCCAATTAAAACATTATCACCAATAATAATTAATCAACTCCTATGACTGACATTAGACCATGCAATGTATAAACTAACCTACAGTAACTACTGCTAAAATTCCCCAAAATACAAGATGTGTACACTTACAGTACCTCATCAAATAAAGGTTTCCCAGGACATTCTGGTGAGCAGTCTAAGATGTATACCATAGCAACTAAGATTTTAATTTCATTCTAGCAGGGGACCCTTTATGCATACTATGGTTTGTGTCACTTTATACTATGAAACTATATCCAATAAAAGGGAAATATAAAAAAGCATTATTTAAAAAACCATATCAATAAGACAACCACAAAATAAACCTAATGAAATATTTTCCTTCTCTTTCTCCAGGTGGCCAACCTCTTGCGATTGTTCCAGATCCCTCAGATCAGCTATGCCTCCACCAGTTCAAAGCTCAGCGATAAGACCCGCTATGACTACTTCGCCCGCACCGTGCCCCCTGACTTCTACCAGGCCAAGGCCATGGCTGAGATCCTGCGTTACTTCAACTGGACCTATGTGTCAACAGTAGCATCAGAGGGCGACTATGGTGAGACTGGCATTGATGCCTTCCAGCAGGAGGCCCGCACTCGCCAAATCTGTATCGCCACTTCAGCCAAGGTGAGCCGCTCCATGAACCGCCAGAGCTACGACAACGTGATCCGCTCTCTGCAGCAGAAGTCCAATGCCAAGGTGGTCGTCCTGTTCACCCGCAGTGAAGACGCCCGTGAGCTGCTGGTGGCCGCTGCTCGCATGAACGCCACCTTCACCTGGGTGGCCAGTGATGGATGGGGAGCACAGGAGAGTGTGGTGAGGGGCAGCGAGACCGCAGCAGACAGGGCTTTCACCATCGAGCTGGCCTCCTACCCAATTAGAGAGTTTGAAGACTACTTCACCAAGCTGAACCCATACACCAACACAAGGAACCCGTGGTTCAAAGAGTTCTGGGAGCACCGGTTTGGCTGCAGCCTCCAGGAACCCGGCTGCAGTGAACACAGCCTACGAGATGGAACTTTTGAGCAGGAGTCCAAGATCATGTTTGTGGTAAACGCAGTCTATGCCATGGCCTATGCTCTGCACAACATGAGGCAAGCTGTATGCTCCAACACATCCAAGGTCTGTGATGCCATGAAACCAGGTAACGGCAAAAGGTTCTACAAGGAGTTCATCTTGAAGACCAAGTTTGAAGGTAAGCACAGCGATGAAAGCAAAGCAAGCCTTTTTCATGTGAAATTGTTTTTAAATAGCTGAGCGTGGGATTATATTCATTGTGAGTGTTTTCATGTAAAGCAAATGGGGGTTGAAAATAAGCATGGCACTGGATTAAGACTTCAAATGATTTCCTCTGCAGCACTGAAAAGGGCTTTGTAATTATTCAATTAGCAAAGATAATTAATTAATTAGCATGGAGGAATCAGTGGGAGGTGAACCTATCTAGAACATACTATTCTGAGAATATTGGATGTTGGTTGGATGAATGAATACACACATTTAGATTAGCTTAAATGGCAATAAATCAGTGTGTTGAGTATTTACAGCAATTTAGTAATTATATGCCAGGACAGTTAGTGATTTTTTTATGTTGTCATTTTTAATGTTTTTAAGAATCAATAAGAATTCTAGTAGAATGTACTATTAGTGTTATTACTACTATATCCCATCCTTGAGCGGGATGAAGAATTGAATATAGTAGTATATACGCAAATTCACATAACTCATTTAGATACTGATAAGACTGTGATTTATTCCACAGAATTTTATTTTTTATTATCCTTGTCTTATTGTTCCAAGACTTTGCAATTTACAGTGGGTTTAAGTCAACATTGCTGTATTCTTGCTTCCTACCAGCTCCGTTCAGACCTGCAGACACAGAAAACATGGTGCGCTTTGACTCTTTTGGCGACAGCATTAGCCGCTACAACATCTTTCATTACCACGAAGAAGAGGGGAAGTTCATCTACAAGAAGGTCGGCTACTGGGACCAGAACCTGACCCTGAACACCACCCTGGTACCCTGGCGTGACCTCGTACCACCCACCTCCCAGTGCAGCGACCCCTGCAGGAAGAACGAGGTGAAGAGTATGCAGCCTGGAGACGTGTGCTGCTGGATCTGTATCCCCTGTCAGCCCTACCAGTACCTGCAGGATGAGTTCACCTGTGCTGACTGCAGCTTTGGTCAGTGGCCCCTGGATAACTTGACTGGCTGCTATAATCTGCCTGAAGAATACATCCGGTGGGAGGATGCCTGGGCCATTGGGCCTGTCACCATCTCCTGCCTTGGTATACTGTGTACTCTGTCAGTAGTGGGCCTGTTCTTCAAGAACAATGAGACGCCTGTGGTTAAAGCAAGTGGACGTGAACTCTCTTACATCCTCTTGTTGGGAGTGCTAATGTGCTACCTCATGACCTTCATCTACATCGCCAAACCATCCACTGCTGTTTGCACCCTACGCCGACTAGGCCTGGGCACCTCATTCGCAGTCTGTTACTCAGCTCTTCTAACCAAGACCAACCGTATCGCTCGTATCTTCAGCGGCGTAAAGGATGGAGCCCAGCGGCCTCGCTTCATCAGCCCCGCCTCCCAGGTCGCGATCTGTGGTGCTCTTATCTCCTGCCAGCTGCTGGTGGCTCTTATCTGGCTGCTGGTGGAGGTGCCAGGGGTTCGGAAGGAGGTGAGCCCGGAGAGGAGAGACGTGGTCACCCTCAAGTGCAACAGCAGGGACTCCAGCATGCTCATGTCTCTCACCTACAACTGCATCCTCATCATCCTCTGCACTGTCTACGCCTTCAAGACGCGAAAGTGCCCTGAAAACTTCAACGAGGCCAAGTTCATCGGGTTCACCATGTACACCACGTGCATCATCTGGCTCGCTTTCCAGCCCATCTTCTATGTCACTGCCAGCGACTACAGGGTAACTATCCATAAAAATAGTTTCTTTAAAGTCAATTGAGTATTTAGAATTTATATTTCTAGAAACTTCTCAAGCCCACTGTTGTGGAATAATGTAAACATAGTCTATAAATGACTATCCCTAGTGTGTTTATCATTCCTAAAGAAGAAGGTGTCACTTTCAGATTCCATTTGATCACCCTCACCCAGAGCCATGAAAGAGCGAGCTTTCTTTTCATGTGGGTTGAAGGATCTTTCAAGACAAGAACAAAGACTCAGGAGACAGATCAGGCTGAAATATACAGAAATAATTAATTGATTCAGTGAATCGCCGCATTACTAAATGCTTAATGACACATTTCAGGTGCAAATGCTAAATTCTTGAGATTTATTACAGTTTTTGTTATTAGATATCTAAGACTGAATCACAACTGGCTCTATATAGTTAACTCACCAAGCGGTATTATGACCTGTAGTAAAAATAATTGTAAGCAGGGGCATGGAGTGCTGGCTCATCTAGTGACATTGCCTCTCTAATAGTCAGAGGAAATATGACATTTCTGCTGCAGAGTTGTCACAAGGGGAGAAGGTTTTTCAGCCTTTAGCCTTTACACAAATGCTAAAGGCTGCAGTTACCCTGCATCACACAAATGACAATGAATAAATGGCCTGCATATGCAAAACTACTACCAGGCTTGTCTAAAATGCTGCAACGGGCCAAAAATTAGAATATACATTTTTATTTTTCCCAAGTAGAAAATGTATAGCTGCGAGGACAAATGCATGTATTTCTCCATGCAGTGTTAAGTAAGACAAATAAGACAAAACAACGGGCATAAAGCTGACAGACCATGTAAGTTATGAGTGCTGGTGCCTTAGGCAGACTCAAGGGTACTGCTACAGCATTTGGTCAGGGTGTGCAACAAGGCCTTTGTTGTGCAAACAGATGGGGGGAGGTCTAGGAGCACACAAGCTTTGTATCATCATGAGGTACCTCAGGCTTTTCATGTCTGTAGTGATCATCCTTCGTGGCACCCAAACCGTGAACCGAAAACCTTTACCTTTCCTGATCCGCAGTGGGATATATGAGACCGGCTGAACATTGCAGAATATAAGGCTTCATATTGGAGAGGCAGCACACAATAATTAAAAGAATGAGTGGTTCGGCACTGCAACAGAGACCTTGATGCTTTGGTTCTGTGTGACACCAATAATAATGGCTGTGGGTTCAGTAGCCACATTTCAAATTAGGGTTGGATAGCACAGAAATATTCTAATGAGAGAGAAGCCTTGTTGCCTGGTGAATCATGATGAACTCAACGTTTCACAGATGGATATTCTCTTATTTTTGGAAACATTTACAGGTAAATTATTTCAAATCTCCTTCTCCTGTACATTTCATTCTTCTTATTTGATCACAAGTCAATATTATCTCTATAGAAATAGTCAGTGCCTAAAGTATGTGCACTGGTTAATTATACATTCATTATTTTTAAATACATTTTCAAAAGATGAATTGCAGTAAATTAAAATACTGAATCATAAAAGGGAAAATAAATAATATTATCCAGTTATATTCGTATTCAAATGCAAATATCTGTTGAAAAACTATAAAGATATCTATTTAACCATATGATCAATATAATATATAATATAAAATTCAAAGATTCAAAAAGGCACTCAGCATTAAATAAAGTGTAAAAATGTAACCTCATTGTCTTTGCTGTCAGTTTTAAAGTAAGAGCACCGCAGGGTTCACACAGTGCTGCAGCATGTCCTATTGGTGCTTCATTATTTGTATAAAGAACTGTTAATTGGAAATTGCCGCTAGAAAGACATCTTTATGACTGAAAGAGATAAGTAGCTGCAGACAAAAGACAAGTGAAGTAATATCACCCGCAGTCTTGGCGGCGTTTTCACCAGTTATTTCTATAGTCTAAAGCTTAAATGAGTGAGGACTTCTCATATTTCTGCAGTGTTGTTGTTGTGCTGTATGTTTAGGAGGGATTTCACTTCATGCTGTGGTTCTGCAAATAGAAGTTCCTGGACTGCAGGGGTAACCAGTGGGGTGGGAAGAGATGGTGCTCAGGAAGATGACCCCAGCAGTCAGCTCACATTAGCAGCTGAAATATGACTAACAAGGCCCTGACTTTCCAGGACAGCCAGCTGTGCTTTCCACATTCTTCTTCTTCCCCCTCATATCCATGCACATACAGATGTACAATTAGAATTGCTAACATTCATAATTGACAACTTTACACACACACACACACACACACACACACA